>CM035412.1:69845797-70180797 GCA_020310875.1 Ceratopteris richardii
CAATGAGGCAGCGGAGAATGAAGATGTGATCAATAGTAGAGAAGGCTCGTCGAAAACCTGCTTGGCCTCGTGCTCGTAGCCCCTCAGTCTCTGCATATGAACTGAGCTCTGCCTCAAGTATGGCACCGTATAGTTTGGCCATGGTGTGGCCAATCATGATGGTCCTGTAGTTCCCTGGATCCAGGGTGTCGCCAGATTTGTGGATAGGCACAATGGTGTGCCTAGTCCACTCCTCTGGGAAGCCCTCTCCTATAGCCCGGTTGAAGACATGTGCAATCAACGGGGCTATAGTGGAGGCTGCATATATGAGATGCTCGCTCTGCAATCCTGCGTGGTCTGTCGAACGTCCATGTCGAAGTCGTCGTATGGCCCTCTCAACCATCTTTGCTGTGAAGAGAGAAGAACTAGTAGGGCGAGGCTCAAGTGGCTGGGGAATGGGAGGCTGCCTGGGTACCTCATATAACCTCTGAGCATAATCATGCCATGTGTGTGGGTCTCCAATAGGTGTGGTCGGGCGTGGCTCTCGTAGGCTGCGCCATGCTGCAGCACTGTCCATACTCATAAAGAGATGGTATAGCTCAAGCTCCTGTGCCTCCTCAAAGGCTCGCCTCTTTCGACGTGTGAGAGTCTTCATCTGTCCCTTGGCCTCTCTCTCTGTGATCTCTCCCAATGCTCGCTGAGCTCGTAGTCGGCGGTAAAGATCTCTGCAATCCTCATCATACCAACGATGTTGTGGCATAGTCCCGGGAGGAGGTGTGTGACGAGAATGGATGGTGTGTGGGAAGGAGTTGATGGCTGATGTCTGAAGAACTGATGCTATCTGAGAGGTGAGTAGGGATAGTGGAGTGTCAGGATGAAGTAAGAGAAGACCCTGCTCGACTCGAGCCGCATATATGTGAGCTAGCTCGTGTGTGAAGTGGATGGTGGTGTGTGGGATGCGTGCTGCGGGTATGCGTGTAGGGGTGTCTCCCTTCAGGGAGAGTGCGAGGTATGTGTGATGGGCCCCAATGGGTATGGGTGGGATGGTGAATGAGGTAAGTAGGTGGATGGCCTCTCTGGACCCCATGACGTAATCTACTGTACTTCCCCCGCCATCTGTGACTGAGTGTGGTATGGAAGTCAATCCTCCTGAGGTAGGCCACTGAGTCATCCCGTTCTAGATAACCAGATTATGTCGAGAGCCTAGTCTGAGTAGGTGAGTGCCATAGTGAGTGTGTGTAGGGTCAGCTCAAGCTCGAGCTGTAGACTCATCCTCTATGGTATGTAGTATCTCCCGGTCTTCTTGGTCAAATATCTCACACTGATCATTGCCTGTCCTGGCATTGAAGTCTCCCATAAGGAAGACTTCCACTAATGCAGAGTACTCTGTAATCTCTTCTGACAAGCAAGTGTATGGTGAGTCCTCCTCTCGATCTATGATAGCGAAACGCGAGCTAGAAGGAGCAAAGTAGCATAATGCTATGAAGATGATCCGCTCCTGCGAGAGCTGGAGTCGAATCCAAAGATATCTGGCCTGTGAATCACGTGCGACTATCTGTATCTTGCTCTGAAGTCCATCTCTAAAGAGTATGGCTACTCCTCCTGATCCTCGGGTGGTGTGCTGACGTGTACACTCTCTGTATGTGGACTCCCACTGAAAACCGTGGACACGAGGTAGGCCCCGGTCCGGGCTCTCATGTGTCTCTGTGAGCATAATGATGTCTTTGCCTTTGCGCACCTCTTCCAATCTCTCTGGGTGTGTCCATAGATCTCCATTGCAGTTCCAAACTGCAAGGTGTATCTCCTCGAGTGTCTCACAGGCCGCGAATCCCTATGGGATGGCCTTGCCATCAATGATGACACGACCATCTCTGTATGAAGCCTTCTTTCCTTCTTTGCGAGCTTGATGTACTCTCGGCATGCATGCACGACGGTGTGCTACGTGCATGGGTGTGAGATCATCGTCAAGGTAGATGGGGGGGCCATCAAGTGCTCTCAAAATCACCCTCTTGCGTAGGAAAGTAGATCTTATATCTTCGGAAGGGAAGTGTAGAATGAGAGCTCTCTTCTTCGTGGGGTCTCGTCCCGTTCTCCAAGACTTGATGAATGGGGGGGACTCCTCTTTGTAGCCGAGTATCTTGCATAGTGTCTTCCCATCGGACTCGGGGGTAGAGCCTTCTTTTTCTTCAATGCCCGTGATGCGTACATTGAGACGGCGGGCATGTCTCATCTTTTCTTCCTCAATAGTGGTGTGCACGATGAGGGCTTCTTCCTTTTGTGCTTTCTCTTTGGCTTCTTTTTTGATGTTCTTCTTCACTATGTCGATCCACCCTTCTTTGGTAGCTTCTAATTTGTTTTCCATGCTCTCGGTCAAGGATTTGGTGAGTTCTTCTTTGAGAGCTTCTGTCTTGTTCATATTAATCTCTCCTTCTTCGGGTGTAAGAGAGACCATTGAAGCTTTGAGGAGCTCCAATTCCTCTTTCATGTTTGCCCTCTCCTTAGCCCATTCTTCTTTCTCTTTCTGCCATGCTTCCCTCTCCTTATGATATGTTTCTACTTCCTTCTCGAGCTTTGAGAGGCGGCTGATGATGGCCGTGATAGTGGAGTCCACCATCTTCTTGTTTTCTTTGATAGCTATGGTCAGTTTGTCCTCCATTTTTGTCAAATCGTCCTTCTTAGCCGTAGGGCTCATTGCATTCGAAGATGAAAAAATGCTCAGAGTACTGAGCCTAAAGACTTGCGATGAAGACGGGAGCGCGCCCGATGCGCGATGGAGCAAGGGTGGGAGTGGTTAATAACTGTAGGAAACTCAGATTTAGGGTTTCGGGAGGCAACTCAGATTTAGGGTTTCGGGAGGCAACTCAGATTTAGGGTTTCTGTAACAAATGATTTAGGAAGAGGTACGAAGGGTTGCCTGACGTTGCCCCATGCTGACAAAGATTGCCCCTAATTTCTGATGCGATCTCTAGTTCCTGCCGCGAACCCTAATTCTGACGCGAACCCTAATTTCTGACGCGAACGCTAATTTCTCGTGCAGAGATGGGCGTAGCATAGTAGAGATGGCGAAGCATGGCTACTAGGGTTTCGTGCAGCAGGGCGCGCGTGAGGCAGCAGCAGCAGGGCGCGAGGCAGCAGCAGGGCGTGAGAGAGAGAGAGAGAGAGAGAGAGAGAGAGAGAGAGAGAGAGAGAGAGAGAGAGAGAGAGAGAGAGAGAGAGAGAGAGAGAGAGAGAGAGAGAGAGAGAGAGAGAGAGAGAGAGAGAGAGAGAGAGAGAGAGAGAGAGAGAGAGAGAGAGAGAGAGAGAGAGAGAGAGAGAGAGAGAGAGAGAGAGAGAGAGAGAGAGAGAGAGATGAAATGAAATGAAATGAAATGAAATGATATATTTACGTCTTCAGAAGGCCTGAATGACCTATGAGACCAAAAGTTACAAAACTGGTGAATCTGATACAAAATCTGAGTACCAAAGGACGTGGTTTTGAAAATGAAAGATGTAAAATAGCTCGGAAAAGGCTAACACCAAGACTAATACAACAAAGGCCTGATACATAGGAGGGATGTGCCGATATACAAGGCTGTAGATCTCTCGTCATCTGCACTGTGGGTGTCTGAAAAGTAGAGCTCGAATCCTCCGCTGTAGTCTTCGTCGATACTGTGTAGCACCTCTCACTCTCGGTCTTCTAGATCTCCCTAGCTCCACTGCTCGGTCTATGAGAGTGCCAGTAGTGGCTATATGAGTGTGGACAGAGCTCTGTACTAGATGCTCTATTGACTGCTCCTCTAGCTTCCGAGTGTCTGGTGTAAAGAAATCCGTAATCTGTCTCTGAGACTATCTCCCTCGAGCTCTCCTCGGTAGAATGTCTCTATGTCTGTGTATCTCTAGTAGATATAGTCCAAGACATCTCTGATCCTCAAAACTCATGACTCTAGATAGAGGCCCAAAACCCTCTCTAAATAGACAATGAAAACGGCCTCGTATCTCATAGTATACCGTGCAATGACATATGTAATGTAGCTCTGTCTCTGGCTTTAGGTGACATAGACGGCATATCCTGCTATCTGTTGGTACCCCTCTGAATCTGCCAGTCTCAATCTCAAGTTGATGAGAGGATGTGCGCAACTGGCCAATGGCACAATGCAAGGCATGGGAAAGGTGTGTATCCATATAGCTAGGTCGAGTCACAAACCCGTCCGGTGTGAGGTGTAGAAGATGCTCTCTATAGAAAGCCATCTTCGTGCCCAACTCTTGTGTAGGCTCAATCCATGTCCTCTTGGTATCAAGCTGGATCAGATACTGACGAATGAGTCTAGTAATCTCCACCCGTGTCAGGTACATCAGGGGTGTCTGTAAAGAGTACTAGAAAGGAGGCAGCCTTGTCCATGGTAAAACCATGTGTCTCAAACCATGATGTCATCTGTGCAAACCAGCATGATGTATCCCCCTGCAGGGCTAGCTGTCTGGATGGCTCGAGGGCAAGCCTCGTATATCTATCTCTGGTAGTGTCCCACAAGCTGTGTACAAAGGAGATTGCTCTAGTGAGTGCCTCAATCTCAATAGGGGGGGCAGCTAGCTCCGCGCGAATGATATCATGTGGTATGGAGGCCTTGGCTCTAATCAGCGTAGAGATCATAGATACCAAGGGCCTCTCCATGACTTTCCACCCATCCTGACCTCTAGAAGGTCCCCAAACCTGTACCCCATATAGCATAGTAGAGGCAACCAAAGTATCAAAGAGCCATAACTTTGTCTTGAGAGAGAGAGAGAGAGAGAGAGAGAGAGAGAGAGAGAGAGAGAGAGAGAGAGAGAGAGAGAGAGAGAGAGAGAGAGAGAGAGAGAGAGAGAGAGAGAGAGAGAGAGAGAGAGAGAGAGAGAGAGAGAGAGAGAGAGAGAGAGAGAGAGAGAGAGAGAGAGAGAGAGAGAGAGAGAGAAAGAGAGAGAGAGAGAGAGAGAGAGAGAGTCATATTAACATCTTCTGGAGGACAAACTTGGCCTATGAGGTAAAAACCATGTAAAAGTGTAGTAACCCTGTGTAGAAGATGAAATGAAATAAAAAGTATATCGCTACACAAAGCTATATAGGGCTGGAAAATGCTGGGGAGATGTGGCTCTGACTCTGCAGATAGTGGCCACCTAATACATGGGGGATCCATAATGTGAGTAAAAACACCCTAGCTACGGGTGATGGGTGGAGGTGGATGTAATATGTGGTACATCGGTGGTGGTCTGAGTGCCTCCCGAAGGAAGACAACCTAGGGGGTGGTAGTACGCCTATGCTCCATCATGTGGTCGTAGGCTGTCTTGATGTGTGAGATATCCTCCTTATATAGTCGTCGTCGACGATATCCGCCCATGCGTGGTCGGCGCCGTGCTCTTTGTGCTGCTGCCTGGTGGAGCATGACCCCTATAGATGGACCTCTCTGATGTAGCTAAGCTCTCTGAAAGAACTGGGTAATGGTCTGCTGGGTACTCGCCCGTGGCTGATGTGTGGGCTGCACCGATCGCTCTCGCCTCTCGTATGTTGCTGTGAGAAAGAGTCCCAAGCGTCGCTTGTCTCCCATAGTCATGCACAACTGGAGTGACTCCTCTATCTGGAAATGTGCTCGTAGGTGTAAGTACGCTGGACATCTGATAACAAAATGCTCCTCACTCTCTACCTCTGTCTCGCATACTGGGCACCACCTCTCCTCCAGAGGACTCCCCTGGACGGACCCCTCTCAATCTCGAGCTGATGTGATGACGACTCGAAGGTGGTGGGATAGGTATGTCTGCATGTCTCTCAGAATCTGGATGAAGGCCTCGTCCGATATATGTAGGAAATTCTCACGGTAATAGAGCATTTTCGGTGGCAATGTATCCCTAGGGCTCACCCATGTCCTCTGCATGTATGTATGCCATATTTCCTGACAAATGACCCTATTCCTCTTTTGATGAGAGAGCGAGTAGGTGGGTGCATGTGAGTCATACTGTAGTGGTGGTAGCCTGTCTATGTCAAAGCCATGGTGGGCCAGCCACTCTCATGTCTGTGCATACCATGAGGAGTTTCATCAACATAGCATACGGCTATGTAGATGAAACTGTCTTGTGATAGCTCAAGGCGGGTTCACATGTATCGGGCGTGCGGGTCGCGAGCCATGATCTGTAATGTACTGTGTAGTCCGTGTTGAGAAAGTATGGCCACCCCTCCTCATCCTCGGGATGTGTGCTGTCGTGTGCATCCTTAGTGTAGAGACTCCCACTGGAATCCATGTATCTTGGGCAATCCTCTCTCTGGACTCTCATGTGTCTCTGTGGCCTCTCATCACCTCCTCGAGTCTCTTTGGGTGTGTCCATAGGTCTCCGTTGTAGTTCCAGACTGCAAAATGGATCTCTTCTCGTGTCCCATAGGCTACGAGTCCTTGTGCGATGACCTTGCCATCTATGATGACCTGACCATCTCTGTAGGATGCTCGTTTCCCCTCTTTGCGGGTTTGGTGTACCCTAGGCATACATGCACACCTATGTGCGATTTGCATTTTGGTGAGGTCATCATCAAGACAGATGGGTGGGCCTTCGAGTCCTCGTAGGATTATCTTTTAGCGAAGGAAAGTAGTTTGTGAGTCTCCATGGGGAAAGTGGAGGATGAGGGCTCGTTTTTTAGTGGCATCTTTGCCGACTCTCTAGTGAAAGGAGATGGTTCCCCCTCCTTAGATCTGAGTTTGGCGCATAACATCCTTCCATCTTCCTCTGGAGTGGATCCTTCCCTCCCCCCCAATCCTGTGACTCGTACATTGAGGGGTCGAGCTTGCCTCATCCTCTCTTCCTCGATAGTGTTGGGTACGAGGAGTCTCTTATTTATGTGCTTTCTCACGAGCCTCTTTCTTGATGTTTTCTTTTTTACTACTTCCATCCAACCTTCTTTGGTGGCTTCGAGTTTGTCTTCCATGTGCTTTGTGATTTCTGCTTTGAGGGCTTCCTTAGTGATGCTATGAATCTCATCTTCCTCTGGGGAGAGTGATGCCATCGTTGCCTTGAGAAGAGCTATTTCTCCCTTCAAGATATCTCGTTCCTTCTTCCATTCCTCTTGTGCCTCCTCCCCAGTTTCTTTTTCTGCCATCCTCCTCTTCTCCCACTCCTCTTTCTCTTTCTTCCATTGATCTTTTTCTTTATGGGATGTATTGGTCTCTTTTTCGAGCTTAGATAGGCGGGCAATGATGTTGATGATGGTGGAATCCATAAGCTTCTTGTCGTCCTTGAAGGTGTTGTGGAGTTTATCTTCTAATTTGAATAAATCCTCCTCCTTTGTCATGAGAGAGAGGTCTAGGGTAAAGGTTTCGATTTCAAGATGAGGAGGTTTAGGTTCCAGGTTTTAGGTTTTAATTTTTAGGTTTAATGATTTTGGATATCCATTAGGTTAAGTTTAAGATGAGATTAGGGTTTTGGGTTTGGGTCAGGCCCCAGGAAAGGGCTAAAGTTGGTTTTAGGGTTAGGGTTAGGTTTTGAGGTAGGTTAGGGTTACAATTTTCGGATGTTTTAGGGTTAGAGTCGCATGTCGAGGCGTGAGGCATGTCATATCTAGGACTAGATCTGCGGATAAAATCGGATGGAGGATAGCTTGGGGCGATGGGAGGGAAGAGTTGGGGGCAGGATTGGTGGGACAAGCGAGGGGGCATGTTTAGGGTTTATCAGGGGTGGTTTTGTGTGGCAGGATGGGTTTAGCAGAGTTGCGAAGAGAGAGAAATTCGGAAGGAGGAGAGTTGGGGGGCGACTGAAGGGCAAAGTTGGGGGTGGGGCTGGCAAAAAAGGGTTGCAAGAGTGGGTTTAGGGTTTAGCAAAGCTGTGGGGGTGGCGGGATGGGTCTAGCACAGCTCGGGGGGGGGGGGGGGGGGGGGGGGGGGGAGGTGGGGATGGGGTGGGACAAGGCTGCGAGGGGGCGGGGTTAAGGTTTAGCAGAGCTGCAAGGGAGCGAGTTGAAAGAAAGAAAGAAGAAAGAAAGTGTTTTTACGTCTATTAAAAGGCCGAACTCGGCCTATGAGACAAATCGATGTACATGGGTGTATCTTCTGTCTATCAGAGAAGATAAAAGTGCTGAAAAAGAAACTGGTAAAGCTGATACATATCTCCGTGAAATGCGTGTGGAGATACCCATGAAAGTGGGGGGGTGTATGGAGTGCGATATCTATGACCGTCTATATGCAAAGGGGTAGTACAACAAGCATGGGAATGCATCTGAAATGACTAACTAGCTCCATCCTGTGCTAGTGAGCGGGTATAAGATGTGATACATAGGTGGAGGTGGAGTCAGGGCCATTGTGATAGCTGCAACAGGATCAGCCATCATCTGGAATCGTCTCTCCTCCATGGTGCGATGGTGACGAGCTTGGATCTCTGCAATCTGATGTCGGTGATGTCTCGGGGCCCGATATCCTCTAGCACGGGGTCGTCTCCTAGCTCGGGCAGTCTGAGCCTGTTGAAGAGTCACCCCTCTCGGTGTTTGGGCCGAGGGGGGGAGGGCTGCAGCAGCACGTCGTGGAATAAAGAACTCAGTGAGCTGACTCTGTCTCCCTCCTGTATGGGCTGCTACAGTAGGCTGGAGTAGGGAATCTCTATGACTCTGTATCTCTAGTAGGAATCGCCCGAGCTTTCGCTGGTCTCTAGAGTCCATGATCTCTCGGAGGGTGGGCTGCCCTGTAAATAGAGTCCCGTATCTACCTCTGATGCCATCATATGCGCTACATCTGCATACAAAGTGCTCCTCATCGTCCATCTCTACTCTGCAAACCCTGCATATCCGCTCCTCTCTGGGAATGTCTGCGGCTCTTCCCGTCTCAATCTCTAGTCTATGTGATGAGACTCTCAACTGGCCAATCGCTACCCTCGAGCTATGAGGCATGCATAGTACAAAGTGAGTTTTAAAAACGAGTTTTAAAAACGGGTTTTAAAACGTTTAGTACGTAGGGTACTAAAAAAATAGAAATAAAGAACGAGTATTATATTTTGTCGCAACATTATTGTTATTTTTTTTAAAATAATCCATGAATAATGCATATCTTATATTCATTTACATATCTGGTGCTAAAAACACATAAAAAACTTAATCTAGTACCTTATAGAAGACGTAACATGTTGCGAGTCACATCCTGAGAGTCGAGACTTGCTCGATACATAATGATTCACAAGCATGATCATTAACATGTTAAAGTTAAATTAATTATTAAACACTAAATTATTTAAATTCAATAATGACCCATTATTCATAACATGGGATAGTGATCATAGAAATCCATTACATAAAAGAGCAGAACATGAATCATGAATGTATACATGAATCATGAATGTATACATGATTACGGATGACATGAGGAGCTCTACCCATGGTGAAACTTGAAAGCAAAGAGGGAAAGAGAGTCTAGATGGCAAGAGTGTGTGCAAAGAGGAGAAGGCAAGACTCAATAGATAGAGAAGCTTGAGCAATAACTCATGAGGACCCTAATGGCTGAAGCACAGCTTGCGAGCTGTATATCTGCCCAAAACGCCCCCCAAACAAAAAATCGAAAAAAAAAACTTGCAAAAAAACGTATTAGGACGTCTGGAACGCCCGGACGTCCGAAACGTTTTTTATTTTTGAAAAAAAAACGCGTTTTTTTCAACTATGGAGGCATGTAAGTATCCATGTAACATGGCCGCCGGATGAAACCGTCTGCTAGGATGTCTAAGAACTGGTCTCGATAGTGCAATAGTCTCGATCCCATGTGTGGTGTGTGCCATGTCTGACTAATGTAACGCTGCCAAAGATCCTGTCTGAGCACAACATTCCTCTCATGACGAGAGAGGTGGATGTGAGGTGAGTCTGGGTCGTACTGAAAAGGCGGCAATCTGTCCATATCAAGCCCATGACTATCAAACCATACTCTAACCTGAGTGTACCAAGCTCTCTCATATCCTGACTCTGATATCTGTATAGATGCCTCAAAAGCTCTGCGTGTGAGTCTGTCTGTAGGGAGCTCCCTCATCCTCTGAATAAAGCATATAGTCCGGAATAGTGCATCTACTACCATGGGTGGTGCAGCTAGCTCTGCCCTGATGATGTCATGTGGTACCGACTGTTTCCCGCAAAATAGTCGCGAGATCATACGTACCTGGGGCCTCTCAATCGCACTCCACTGGGTGACTGTGAGGCCTGGGGCCCAAACTGTCGCAGCATACATCATAGCTGGTCGGACTAGTGTGTCAAATAGCCACCCCATCGTGCGGGGCTCTTGGAAGTGTGCCTGGTGACATCTCCGCTCTAACATGGCTAAAGCTGCATATCCTCGTGTGAGTCTATCGGTGGCTGCCTGTCTCATGCTGAAGGGGCCAGGTAGGCTCGTGAATGTGACTCCGAGGTAGACATAGGAAGTGACCACCTCAATCTGTCCACCGCCGGCTGTGAATCCTGCTCCATTCCTCACCAAGGGGGAGGTGTGGAAGATCATGACCTTGGTCTTGCCAAGGTTTACTGTCAAGCCCTGCTATGTACAAAACTCATCGAGGGCATCCAAGTGGCGCTGTAATCCATCGGGTGACTCTGAAATCAAGACAATGTCATCGGCATATAATAAAATGTGGACAGGTGTACCTGCGAGGTCTGCACCCTCTCCTCCAGCTCGGAGAATGTAGTCCTCAATCTCATCGATGTAGAGACCAAATAGAGTGGGAGAGAGCGGGCAGCCTTGCTTAACACCGATGGTGCTAGAAATGGCCTCAGACATACCTCCTGGACACTGTACTCTTCCAGTCACCTGCTCATAGAGTGCATAGATGGCCCAAATCATCCCTGATGGTACTCCCAAGCTCTAAAGGCGTTGGAAGAGCCTCTCTCGTGGCACTGTATCGAAAGCTTTGCGGAAGTCCACAAAGCAGCAATATAGTCTCTTCTTCCGCACCCTTGCCCCGTCAATGAGGCAGCGCAAAATGAAGATGTGATCAATAGTAGAGAAAGCTCGCCGAAAACCTGCTTGGCCTCGTGCTCGTAGCCCCTCAGTCTCTGCATATGAGCTGAGGTCTGCCTCAAGTATGGCACCATATAGTTTGGCCATGGTGTGGCCAATCATGATGGTCCTGTAATTCCTTGGATCGAGGGTGTCGCCAGATTTGTGGATAGGCACAATGGTGTGCCTAGTCCACTCCTCTGGGAAGCCCTCCCCTATAGCCCGGTTGAAGGCATGTGCAATCAACGGGGCTATAGTGGAGGCTGCATATATGAGATGCTCGCTCTGCAATCCCGTATGATCTGTCGAACGTCCATGTCGCAGTCTTCCTATGGCCCTCTCAACCATCTTTGCTGTGAAAAGAGAAGAACTAGTAGGGCGAGGCTCAAGTGGCTGGGGAATGGGAGGCTGCCCAGGCACCTCATATAATCTCTGAGCATAATCATGCCATGTGTGTAGGTCCCCAATAGGTGTGGTCGGGCGTGGCTCTCGTAGGGTACGCCATGCTGCGGCACTGTCCATACTCATAAAGAGATGGTATAGCTGAAGCACCTGTGCCTCCTCAAAGGCTCTCCTCTTCCGACGTGTGAGAGTCTTCATCTGTCCTGTGGCTTGTCTCTCTGTGATCTCTCGCAATGCTCGCTGAGCTCGTAGTCGGCGGTAAGTATCTGTGCATTCCTCATCATACCAATGATGTTGTGGCATTGTCCCGGGAGGAGGTGTGTGACCAGAATGGATGGTGTTTGGGAAGGAGCAGATGGCGGATGTCTGAAGAACTGATGCTATCTGTGAGGTGAGTAGGGATAGTGGAGTGTTAGGGTGAAGCAAGAGAAGACCCTTCTCGACTTGGGCCGCATATATGTGAGCTAGCTCGTGTGTGAAGTGGATGGTGGTGTGTGGGATGCGTGCTGCGGGTATGCGTGTAGGGGTGTCTCCCTTGAGGGAGAGAGCGA
This sequence comes from Ceratopteris richardii, assembly GCA_020310875.1. Lineage (NCBI taxonomy): Eukaryota > Viridiplantae > Streptophyta > Polypodiopsida > Polypodiales > Pteridaceae > Ceratopteris > Ceratopteris richardii. Next base: position 69,857,673 of record CM035412.1, read on the forward strand.
GGTATGCGTGATCGGCCCCAATGGGTATGGGTGGGATGGTGAATGGGGTAAGTAGGTGAATGGACTCTCTAGATCCCATGACGTAATGTACTGAACTTCCCCTGCCATCTGTGACTGAGTGTGGTATGCATGTCAATCCTCTTGAGGTAGGCCACTGAGCCATCCCGTTATAGATAACGAGATTATGTCGAGAGCCTAGTCTGACTAAGTGAGTGCCATAATGAGTGTGTGTAGAGTGAGCTGAAGCTCGAGCTCTAGACTCATCCTCTATGGTACGTAGTAACTGTGGGTCTTCTGGGTCAAATATCTCACACTGATCATTGCCTGTCCTTGCATTGAAGTCTCCATAAGGAAGACTTCCCCTAATCCAGAGTACTCTGTAATCTCTTCTGACAAGCAAATGTATGGTGAGTCCTCCTCTCGGTCTATGATAGCGAATCGCGAGCTAGAGGGAGCAAAGTAGCATAAAGCTATGAAGATGATCCGCTCCTGTGAGAGCTGGAGTCGAATCCAAAGATATCTGGCCTGTGAGTCACGTGTGACTATCTGTATCCTGCTCTGAAGTCCATCTCTGAAGAGTATGGCTACTCCTCCTGACCCTCTGGTGGTGTGCTTGCGTGTACACTCTCTGTATGTGGACTCCCATTGGAAACCGTGGACTTGAGGTAGGCCCCGGTCCGGGCTCTCATGTGTCTCTGTGAGCATAATGATGTCTTTGCCTTTGCGCACCTCTTCCAACCTCTCTGGGTGTGTCCATAGATCTCCATTGCAGTTCCAAACTGCAAGGTGTATCTCCTCGAGTGTCTCACAGGCCGCGAATCCCATGCCGCGAATCCTATGGGATGGCCTTGCCATCAATGATGACACGACCATCTCTGTATGAAGCCTTCTTTCCTTCTCTGCGAGCTTGGTGTACTCTCGGCATGCATGCCCGGCGGTGTGCTACTTGCATGGGTGTGAGATCATCATCAAGGTAGATGGGGGGGCCATCAAGTGCTCTCAGAATCACCCTCTTGCGTAGGAAAGTAGATCTTACATCTTCTGAAGGGAAGTGTAGAATGAGAGCTCTCTTCTTCGTGGGGTCTCGTCCCGTTCTCCATGACTTGATAAATGGAGGGGAGTCCTCTTTGTAGCCGAGCATCCTCCATAGTGTCTTCCCGTCGGACTCGGGTGTAGAGCCTTCTTTTTCTACAATGCCCGTGATGCGTACATTCAGACGACGGGCATGTCTCATCTTTTCTTCTTCAATGGTGGTTTGCACGATGAGTGCTTCTTCCTTTTGTGCTTCCTCTTTGGCTTCTTTTTGAGAGAGAGAGAGAGAGAGAGAGAGAGAGAGAGAGAGAGAGAGAGAGAGAGAGAGAGAGAGAGAGAGAGAGAGAGAGAGAGAGAGAGAGAGAGAGAGAGAGAGAGAGAGAGAGAGAGAGAGAGAGAGAGAGAGAGAGAGAGAGAGAGAGAGAGAGAGAGAGAGAGAGAGAGAGAGAGAGAGAGAGAGAGAGAGAGAGAGGGGGGAGGGAGGGAGGGAGGGAGGGAGGGAGATTAACATCTTCTAAAGGCAAAATTTCGCCTATGAGATAGAACCATGTACAACTATAGTAACCCCTGTGTAGAAATAAAATAAAATGGAAAAGTACTCGCTACACAAAACTATGTAGGCTGAACATGGAAACAACCACAAGCTAGTTTACCGGGTGACGGAGAGGTAGTGGGGATAATGTAGTGGTGCATGGGGGAGATGTGGTTCTGACTCTACAAATAATGGCCATCTAATACATGAGGGCCCGATGAGGGGAGTGAATATGTGTATCCTAGCTAGAGGTAACAGGTGGAGGTGGGTGGAGTATATGGTACATCGGCGGCAGTCTGAGTGCCTCCTGAAGGCTACCCAGGTGGTGCTGGTGCCCTTGTGCCCCATCATGTGGTCATGGGCTATCCTGATGCGTGAGATATCCTCTCGGTATAGTCGTGGTTGTCTGAACCCAGTTCTATGTGGTCGACGTCGCACTCTCTGTGCCACTGCCTGTTGGAACGGTAGCCCTATGCGTCTAGAAGGTGGGCTCGTATGATGTAGCCTATCTCGTTAAAAGAACTGAGTAATGTTCTACTGTGTACTCATTTGTGTGTGATGCATGGGCTACAACAATTGCTCTCGACTCTCATACGCTATTGTAACAAGAGAGGGTAATGTAGGGGGAAGAGAGGTCATACTGAAAAGGGGGGAGATCGGTAATGCTCATGCCATGGTTGCCAGCCATCGGTAGGTTTGTGCATACCATACTCTCTCATGCCCTGTCTCTCCCAATGTCTAGAGCTCTCAAATGCAAGCCTGGTGAGTCGACTGGTGGGGAGCACTTTGACTCAGAATAAAGGTCAACGGTTGAAAGAGGGCCTCCACTAGCATCAGTGGTGTGCCAAGCTCAGCTCGTATAACGTCATGTGGAATGGAGGGCTTGCTGCGGAGCAAGCGTGAGATCATGGTGACCAGGGGCCTCTCAATCCGCATCCACATCGCCTCCGTGATTCTTGATGCCCATACTGCTGTTGCGTACATCAATGTGGTTGTCACTAGAGTATCAAAGAGCCACCCCTTAGTCCGAGGCTCCTGAAAATGTGCCTGAAAGGAGCGTCTCTCCAATCCAGCAAGCGCGGCGTAGCCTCGCGTCAAGCTATCTCTTGCTACCTGTGCCATGGAGAATACCCTTGTGCTTCCTTAGAAGGTGACACCTAAGTAGACATAGGAGTCCAGTATCTCTATCTGTCCTCCAGCTGCCGTGAAAGAGGCGCGATGGCATATTGTCCTTGAGGTGTGGAAGATCATGACCTTGGTCCTTCTAAGGTTCAATGTGAGTCCTCTCTCCATGCACAAGGTATCGAGCGCTTGTAAATGTGACTGAAGCCCCTCTGCTCACCTTGAAAGCAAGACAATGTCATCAACATATAATAGGATCTGTACACGTGTACCTTCGAGGTCTCCTCCTAGCCCTCCTGCTCGCTGTATATACTCCGTGATCTCGTTGATGTAGACACCGAAGAGAGTGGGTGAGAGAGGGCAACCTTGTTTCATACCAATGGTGCTAACAAGGTTGTCTGATAGGCCACCAGGGCAGCGCACCTTGCCTGTGACTCGTGCATAGAAAACATGGATGGCCCATAGCATCTCTGACATTAGCTGTAACTCCTTGACAGTAGCTGTAACTCCTGGAGTCTCCGTAGTAGTCTCTCGAGGGACCATGTCGAAGGGTTTGCGGAAATCCACAAAGCAACAGTAGAGTCTCCGCTTCCTTGCCTGTGCGCTCGCAATAAAGCAACGAAGTACGAAGATGTGGTTGATGGTGGAGAAAGTGCAGCGGAAGCCTGCTTGACCGGGTGCTCTGATCCGAACTGCCTCAGCGTCTGTAATGAGCTCTGCCTCTAGTATTGCCCCACAGATCTTGGCCAGGATGTGGCCTATCATAATAGTCCTATAGTTCCCCGCGTCCATCATATCGCCGGACTTATGGATAGGCGCAATGGTATGCATAGTCCACGAGTCAGGTAACCCCTCAACCACAGCATAGTTGAAGAGGTGGGTGATCAAGTGGGAAACTACATCGACTGCGTATATAAAGTGCTCGCCCTGTAGTCTCGTGTGGTCTGCTGAACGGCCATGCTGTAGCCTATGGATGGCATGCCGTACCTTGTTTGGTCCCTCCCCCTCTCAGGGCCGTTAGGGGGTATGTGGGAAGAGCGAGCGGATGGGTGCAATATAGCGGATGGCGAAATATGCTTCATCTCTCCTCTGATAGCTGGGGGCGTATCCACATGAAACGTGCCTCTCAGTCTCTGGCTACTACCTGTACCCTGTGCTGTAGCAACTGTCTATAGAGCACGACTACTCCTTATCCTCATGTGGTGTGCTGGCGCATTTGTTGACGGTGAGCTGACTCCCACCTATAGCCCACAATCCTCGGTAGGCTCCTCCCCGGGCTCTCATGTGTCTCTGTCAAGAAGATCATGTCTCTGCTCTCAATCACCTCCTTGAGACGCCTTGGATGTGTCCACAAAGATCCATTGCAGTTCTAGACTGCAATGTGCACCTCCTTCTGCGCTGTCTCATAGGCCACCGATCTCCGTCAATGGGTTGTCCGTCTATGTGTGTGTGTGTGAGAGAGAGAGAGAGAGAGAGAGAGAGAGAGAGAGAGAGAGAGAGAGAGAGAGAGAGAGAGAGAGAGAGAGAGAGAGAGAGAGAGAGAGAGAGAGAGAGAGAGAGAGAGAGAGAGAGAGAGAGAGAGAGAGAGAGAGAGAGAGAGAGAGAGAGAGAGAGAGAGAGAGAGAGAGAGAGAGAGAGAGAGAGAGAGAGAGAGAGAGAGAGAGAGAGAGAGAAAGAAAGAAAGAAAGTGTTTTTACGTCTATTAGGAGGCCGAACTCGGCCTATGAGACAAATCGATGTACATGGGTGTATCTTCTGTCAATCAGAAAAGATAAAAGTGCTGAAAAGAAACTGGTTAAGCTGATATAGATCTCCGTAGTGTGCATGTGGGGATACCCATGAAAGTGGTGGGGGGTGTATGGAGTGCGATATCTATGATAGTCTATATGCAAAAGGGTAGTACAACAACCATGAGAATGCATCTAAAACGACTAACTAGCTCCATCCTGTGCTAGTGGGTGGGATGTAATATGTGATACATAGGTGGAGGTGGAGTCAGATGGCTGCAACGGGATCGGCCATCATCTGGGATCGTCTCTCCTCCATGGCGCGATGGTCACAAGCCTGGATCTCCGCAATCTGGTGTCGGTGAAGTCTCGGGGCCCGATATCCTGTATCACGGGGTCGTCTCCTAGCTCGAGATATCTGAGCCTGCTGAAGAGTCACCCCGCTCGGTATGTGGGCTGACGGGGGGAGGGCTGCAGCACGTCGTGGAATAAAGAAGTCAGTGAGCTGACTCTGTCTCCCTCCTGTATGGAGTGCTACAGTAGGCTTGAGTAGGGAATCTCTGTGACTCTGTATCTCTAGTAAGAATCGCCCGAGCTGTCGCTGGTCTCTAGAGTCCATGATCTCTCGGAGGGTGGGCTGCCCTGCAAACAGAGTCTCGTATCTGCCTCTGATGCCATCATATGCGCTACATCTGCATACAAAGTGCTCCTCATCCTCCATCTCTACTCTGCATACTCTGCATATCCGCTCCTCTCTGGGAATGTCTGCGGCTCTGCCCGTCTGAATCTCGAGAGAGAGAGAGAGAGAGAGAGAGAGAGAGAGAGAGAGAGAGAGAGAGAGAGAGAGAGAGAGAGAGAGAGAGAGAGAGAGAGAGAGAGAGAGAGAGAGGAGGGAGGGAGGGAGGGAGGGAGGGAGGGAGGGAGGGAGGGAGGGAGGGAGGGAGGGAGGGAGGGAGGGAGGGAGGGAGGGAGGGAGGGAGGGAGGGAGGGAGGGAGGGAGGGAGGGAGAGAGAGAGAGAGAGAGAGGGGAGAGAAAGAGAGAGAGAGAGAGGGGGGAGAGAGAGAGAGAGAGAGGGGGAGAGAGAGAGAGAGAGAGAGAGAGAGAGAGAGAGAGAGAGAGAGAGAGAGAGAGAGAGAGAGAGAGAGAGAGAGAGAGAGAGAGAGAGAGAGAGAGAGAGAGAGAGAGAGAGAGAGAGAGAGAGAGAGAGAGAGAGAGAGAGAGAGAGAGAGAGAGAGAGAGAGAGAGAGAGAGAGAGAGAGAGAGAGAGAGAGAGAGAGAGAGAGAGAGAGAGAGAGAGAGAGAGAAAGACTTGTTAACGTCTATTAGAGGCCAAAATCGGCCTATTAGACAAAACATATACATCAGTATGATCCAATCCACTGTGATCCCAAAAGGAAAATAAAGTGTGAGTATCGCAAACGGGTATAAAAGGAGTGGATAGTAACAGAGAGAGAGAGAGAGAGAGAGAGAGAGAGAGAGAGAGAGAGAGAGAGAGAGAGAGAGAGAGAGAGAGAGAGAGAGAGAGAGAGAGAGAGAGAGAGAGAGAGAGAGAGAGAGAGAGAGAGAGAGAGAGAGAGAGAGAGAGAGAGAAATGAAATGAAATGATATATTTACGTCTTCGGAAGGCCAAAATGACCTATGAGACCAAAAGTTACAAAACCGGTGAATTGGATACAAAATCCGAGTACCAAAGGAAGTGGTATTGAAAATGAAAGATGTAAAATGGCTGGGAAAAGGCTAACACCAAGACTAATACAACAAAGGGCTGATACATAGGAGGGATGTGCCAATATACAAGGCTGGAGATCTCTCCTCATCTGCACTGTGGGCGTCTGAAAAGTACAGCTCGAATCCTTCGCTGTAGTCTCCGTCGATACTGTGTAGCACCTCTCACTCTCGGTCGTCGAGATCTCCCTAGCTCCATTGCTCGGTCTATGAGAGTGCCAGTAGTGGCTGTATGAGTGTGGACAAAGCTCTGTACTAGATGCTCTACTGTGTGCTCCTCTAGCTGCCCAGTGTCTGGTGTAAAGAAATCCGTAATCTGTCTCTGGGAGTGTCTCCCTCCAGCTCTCCTCAGTAGAATGTCTCTATGTCTGTGTACCTCTAGTAGATATAGTCCAAGACATCTCTGATCCTCAAAACTCATGACTCTAGATAGACGCCCAAAACCCTCTCTGAATAGACAATGAAAACGGCCCTGTATCTCATAGTATACCGTGCAATGACATATGTAATGTAGCTCTGTCTTTGGCTCTAGGTGACGTAGACGGCATATCCTGCTATCTGCTGGTACCCCTCTGAATCTGCCAGTCTCAATCTCAAGCTGATGTGAGGATGTGCGCAACTGGCCAATAGCACAACGCAAGGCATGGGAAAGGTGTGTATCCATATAGCTAGGTTGAGTCACAAACCCATCCGTTGTGAGGTGTAGAAGATGCTCTCTATAGAAAGCCATCTTCGTACCCAACTCCTGTGTAGGCTCGATCCATGTCCTCCTGGTGTCCAACTGGATCATATCATGACGAATGAGTCTAGTAATCTCCACCCGTGTCAGGTACATTAGGGGTGTCTGTAAAGAGTACTGGAAAGGAGGCAGCCTGTCCATGGTAAAACCATGTGTCTGAAACCATGATGTCATTTGTGCAAACCAGCATGAAGTATCCCCCTGCAGGGCTAGCTGTCTGGATGACTCGAGGGCGAGCCTCGTATATCTATCTTTGGTAGTGTCCCACAAGCTGTGTACAAAGGAGACTGCTCTAGTGAGTGCCTCAATCTCAATAGGGGGGGCAGCTAGCTCCGCGCGAATGATATCATGTGGTACGGAGGCCTTGGCTCCAATCAGCCTAGAGATCATAAATACCAAGGGCCTCTCCATGACTTTCCACCCATCCTGACCTATAGAAGGTCCCCAAACCTGTACCCCATATAGCATAGTAGAGGCAACCAAAGTATCAAAGAGCCATAACTTTGTCCTGGGTTCCTGAAACTGAACTTGCGAGCACATCCTCTCCAATCCTCCCAAAGCTGCAGATGCTCTAGTCAGTCTAGTCTCTGCTGCTCTCCTCAAGGAAAATCTCGGTCCAGTGAATACTACCCCCAGATATGTGTATGCATCTGTATACTCCACAACCTCCTGCCCATATGTGAAAATAGGTGTTGATCTCCTGATCCACTGCGGTGTGGTGTTAAACACCATAACCTTGGTTTTACCAAGGTTTATAGACAGACCACTATCCTGTGCAAAGATGTGTAGAGCATCCAAGTGTCGTTGCATACCCTCCGGTGAGTCAGATATCAAAACAATGACATCAGCATATAACAACAGTGGGATCCACGTCCCTGCCAACTCGGCCCCTCTATCACCCTCTCTGTCAATGTAATCAGACACCTCATCAACCTACATACCAAATAGAGTAGGAGACAGTGGGCAGCCGTGTTTCACTCCAATAGTAGAGTGAACTAAATGAGATACCCCTCCTGGGGTGCAAACTCGTCCCACCTCTGATCTGTACAAAGCCATAATCCCCCACATCAACTCTATGGGTACCCCCATCGCCTGTAGTCTGCGCATCAATCAAGCTCTCGGCACCATGTCAAATGCTTTGGGGAGTCCACAAAGCAACAATAAATCCGCTTCCCGTGTGAGCTTCCCTCTTCAATGATGGCTCTAAGTGTCAGAATATGATCAAGAGTGGAGAAACCCCTCTTGAAACGTGCCTGACCCTTTGCCCACATACCCTCACCCTCTGCCCAATCACTCAAGGGCTGCTCAAGAATGGATGCATACAACCGTGCCAATGTGTGTCCAACCATAATAGTGCGGTAGTTTCCCGGCTCTATAGGATTCCCTGCCTTGAAGATAGGCACAATAGTAGACAATCTCCAAGTCTCAGGTAACCCTTTCACACATGGCACGATTGAACAACACTGCAAGAACCTCCATCAGCATATCCCTAGCATGAATAAAATGCTCCGCCACTAGATTGTCATGGTCATATGCCCTCCCGGTCCTCATCCTGTCAATGGCCCTCTGTACCATTCGAGCGGTAAAGAAAGTGCTCGTGGCCGGGCACGGCTTTGCAGGGCCCTGAAGGAGTTCTGGTCCAGGAACCATATATAGCGATGTCGCATACGGACCCCATACATCAGGTGAAGTAATCGCTGGGGGAGTGGAGTGCTCATGAAAAAGTCGCCATGCCTCTCTTGAGTCCCTGCTCAAGAACATCTGATATAAATCTTGCTGCAACTGAGCCACGTAAGCCCGCTTCTTACGTCTCACAAGGCGATGGAAAGCAATTTGAGACTGTCTGTAAGTGATAACTCCTAGTAGAAGATTCCTCTGAAGCTGGGCTCTCATCTCTTTGCATTCCTGGTCATACCAACTATTGTGGGGCATGCTTCCAGACTGTCGCCTTCGAACTGGCCGGGTGTGTGGATATGCCACTGATGCGGCACTATGCAATGTCTCCGTGAGTAGAGTGGTGCACTCCTCCAGTGAGAGACCTGGACCAACTCTGCGTAGACGGTCCCAGATCTCCTTTGTATAAAAGGAATCGGTCTCTGGTGTAAATGTGTAACGGGTATGCGACCTGCCTACTGATGTCTGGGCTGTACTGTACTGAAAAGAGACTGATAGTGTCAAAGAAGCATGATCCACTACCACACCCACTTGTCTAGCCCCCACTGTGAAATCTTGAATGCAGGGGATGAAGCTCGGCTGTGTCATGATATAGTCCACTGTATTGGCTCCATGTCTATGTGGAAAGCAAGTGAAACCAGCTGCCCCAGGAAATCAGTGTAGGCCATTAAGTATGGCTAACCCATGCGTAGTCGTCATCTCAATGAGATATCTCCCATACTCTGTCTCCTCTCTATCATGCGAGCATCTGTCGAGCCCCAACTCACCCACATCCATCTCTCTAAGCATCTCATATGAAGTGTCGTAGAAGACTGTCTGTGAGTTGCCCGTTCGGGCATTGAAGTCCCCTAGGAGAATGATATCACCATCCCTAGAGAACTCCCAAATATCATCATCTAGAAGAGAGAAAGGTGATTGCCCACTTCGTGCAGCATATACAGACGTACTGGGAGGGAAGTAACATATGGCAATGTATAATAAACGACCTGTGTCAGCTCTCAGCCTCACCCACATATATCGAGCATCCTCATCTCTCCGTACGATATGTAGTAGTGGCTGCAACTCCTCTCTGAATAGCACTTCTACTCCACCTGACCCTCTAGTCCCATGTCCCGATCTGGCGTTTAGTCTGTGGGCTGTCTCCCATCTATATCCCACCACATGCGGCATCAACTGTCCAGGGGCCTGGTGGGTCTCTGAGAGGAAAACAATGTCTCTATCTCTGAAACTGTCCTCAAATGCACCAATGTCCAACCTCATAGATCCATTACAGTTCCAAGTAGCCATCTTCAATGTGGTCCCATGGGTCTCGCACCGTCATGTAGTGCGTCGCTCGAGAATCACCACCCGACCATCTCTGTAGAAGGCTAGCTTTCCCTTCTCTCGTGCCGCTCTAATCTCTGGCATTACCTCTCTCATATGCGCAAGCTGTGAGAGAGTGAGGTCATCGCCAAGGAAAACGCCTCTCTTCTTGAGAATTGGTCTCTTCCTCAAGAATTCCTTCTTCTCTTCCAATGAAGGAAAGCGCAATATAAGAGCTCTCTCCTTTGAAGATTCTCCAAGGCCCTCGCTTTTCTTGCCTACTCTCCATGCCTTTGTATGCAAAGGCTTCTCCATCCCCATCATGGATGCGAGAGTTTTGACCTCCTTTTCCACATCATTTATGTCCTTGAGGCCGGTGACTCTCACATGTAGTGCCCTTGTCCTCCTTCTTTGTTCCTCTTCGAGGGTCATGTTGATAAGAGTAGGTGTACAAGGAGTTTCCTTACTTTTCCCTTTCTTAGCCACTTCAATCCATTTTTCGGCCTCTTGTACTTTCTTTTGCGTTTCGGATATGACTGCAGCCCATGACTTCTCCTCATCTTCCTTGATGGTCCGTACCTGTTCTTTATATCTTTCAGCTCCTCGATCACCGAAGGCTGAATTTCATCTTCTTCGAGAACACGAGATGCCGCCACTTCCATCAACTGTTGTTCGAGGGTTGAGACTTTCACTTTGAGTCTATCAATTTCACCTCGCATCTCTTCTCGTTCTTCATTCCATGACTCGAGGAGGGCTTCTTTTTCTTTCACCGCTTCCGCTCTCCATTCCTTCATCCCTTTCTCAATATGCTTCAGCCGCTTATTAGTTCTCGTAAATGTAACTTTCGTCGAAGGGGAAGCCATGAGAGAGAGAGAGAGAGAGAGAGAGAGAGAGAGAGAGAGAGAGAGAGAGAGAGAGAGAGAGAGAGAGAGAGAGAGAGAGAGAGAGAGAGAGAGAGAGAGAGAGAGAGAGAGAGAGAGAGAGAGAGAGAGAGAGAGAGAGAGAGAGAGAGAGAGAGAGAGAGAGAGAGAGAGAAAGTCATATTAACGTCTTCTCGAGGTCAAACTTGGCCTATGAGACAAAAACCATGTACAAGTGTAGTAACCCTGTGTAGAAGATAAAATGAAATAAAAAGTATATCGCTACACAAAGCTATATAGGGCTAGAAAAGGCTGGGGAGACGTGGCTCTGACTCTGCAGATAGTGGCCACCTAATACATGGGGGGATCCAAAATGTGAGTAAAATGCCCTAGCTACTGGTGATGGGTGGAGGTGGGTGTAGTATGGTACATCGGTGGTGGTCTGAGTGCCTCTTGAAGGAAGACAACCCAAGGGGTGGTGGTACACCTATGCTCCATCATGTGGTCGTAGGCAATCCTGATGCGTGAGATATCCTCCTGACATACTCGTGGTCGACGATATCCGCCCATGCGTGGTCGGCGCCTTGCTCTCTGTGCTGCTGCCTGGTGGAGCGTGAGCCCTATAGATGGACCTCTCTGATGTAGCTCAACTGGCTGAAAGAACTGCGTAATGGTCTGCTGGGTACTCACCGGTGGCTGATGTATGGGCTGTAGTGACCGCTCTCGCCTCTCGTATGTTGCTGTGAGAAAGCGTCCCAAGCGTCTCTGGTCTCCCATAGTCATGCACAGTTGGAATGACTCCTCGATCTGAAACTGTGCTCGTAGGTCTAAGTATGCTTGACATCTGATAACAAAATGCTCCTCACTCTCTACCTCTGTCTTGCATACTGGGCACCACCTCTCCTCACGGGGGACTCCCCTGGACCGACCCGTCTCAATCTCGAGCTGATGTGATGAAACCCGGAGCTGCCCAATGACGACTCGTAGGTGGTGGGGAAGGTAGGTCTGCATGTATCTCGGGATCTCGATGAAGCCCGTGCCCGATATATGTAGAAAATGCTCGCGGCAGTAGAGCATTTTCGGTGGCAATGTACCCCTAGGGCTCACCCATGTCCTCTGTATGTATGTATGCCATATCTCCTGACGAATGATCCTATTCCTCTCTTGATGAGAGAGCGAGTAGGTGGGTGCATGAGAGTCGTACTGTAGTGGTGGTAGCCTGTCTATGTCAAAGCTATGGTGGGCAAGCCAGTCTCGTGTCTGTGCATACCATGAGGAGGTGTCTCCTGCTAATGCCATATCACGTGATGCCTCGAAAGCACGATAAGCAATGCGCTCTGTATCCATGTTCGAAGTCTGTGTAATAGGCATACTGTCTGGAATAGTGCCTCAACTAGCATCGGTGGTGCAGCGAGCTCTGCTCTAATGATATCATGTGGTACTGAAGGCTTGCTGCGGATAAGTCTGGCAATCATGAGGATCTGTGGCCTCTCTAATGCTGTCCATACTGATGTAGCTAATCCTGGTCCCCATATGGCTGCCCCATACATGAGCGCTTGCGTAACCGAAGTTTCAAAGGGCCACCCCTTTGTGCGGGGCTCCTGAAAATATGCCTGGTGGCACTGTCTCTCCATCAAAGCTAGTGCTGCGTACCCACGTGTGATGCGGTCACGGGCTGCCTGAGCCATAGAGAAGACCCCTGATGCTGCTGTAAATGTCACCCCCAAGTAAACATATGATCCGACCACCTCGATCGGTCCACCTGCTTCTGTGAACAAACTATGTCTGCGTACCTGTGCTGATGTATGAAAGATCAAGACCTTGGTTTTACCAAGGTTCACAGATAACCTTCTGTGTCTGCAAAAGTCATCTAGGCCGTGTAGATTATGCTATAGACCTTCTGCAGACTCTGAAACCAATACAATATCATCAACGTATAAAAGAATATGGACAGTGGACCCGTGTACCTCAATGCCATCTCCCCCCTGCTGCTGTATGAAGTCCACTATCTCATCAATGTAGAGACCAAAGAGGGTGGGTGAGAGAGGGCATCCTTGCTTCACCCCGATAGTGCTAGCAAGTGGATCAGATAAGCCCCCTGGACATCTGACTCTACCAGATACTCTCTCGTATAAGACGTAGATCCCCCATATCATCTCCTCCGGAGCTCCGATGTCAAGTAGTCGTCTGAAGAGTCGATCCCTGGGAACAGTGTCAAATGCTTTGCGGAAGTCCACAAAGCAACAATATAATCTCCTCTTTCTCACCCTGCCCTGGTCGATCAGGCATCTCAGAGTGAAGATGTGGTCAATGGTAGAGTAATCTCGTCTGAAACCTGCCTGTCCTTGAGCCCTGATGACCTTCCTCTCAGCGAGAGTACTCAACTCTGTCTCTAGTACCACCCCATATAACTTGGCCAATATAGGGCCAATCATGATCGTCCGGTATGTAGCTGGATCCATAGTATCAGCTGACTTATGAATGGGCACTATGGTGTGCTCAATCCATGAGTCTGGGAACCCTTCAACCAATGCACGGTTGAAGAGATGGGCAATGAGCGGTGTGAGAGTCGTGCCTCCATAGATGAGGTGCTCTGGCTGTAAACCGAAATGATCATGGGCCCTGCCATGCTGCAGCCGGGCAATAGCGCATCCCACCATAGTGGGTGTGAAGAAGTCAGAGGTAGTAGGACGTGGGCTCTGCGGTCTGGGAATGGGAGGCTGGTCTGGGATCTCGTATAGGCTCCGTGCATAGCTATGCCAAGTGCTCGGGTCTTGGATAGGTGTCTGCTGTCTCCTCTCTCTCAAATGTCGCCATGCCACTACACTGTCTCGACTCATGAGCAAATGGTAAATATCCCAATACTGACTCTCCTCCCAATCTCGCCGTTTGCGGTGAGTAAGGCTCTGCATGCGACGCTGTGCCTGTGTGTGTGTAATATCTCCTCTATGCATTAAAATCCGTAGGTGCTTCCGCAGCTCACGACAGTCTTGGCCGCATGGCCCTATTTGATAGGGCGTCCATCTATGAAGACCTTACCATCATGGTAAAAGGCCTTCCTCGCCTCTCGACGTGCCTGGAGTATTTGTGGCATGCAAGCGCGTCGGTGTGCCACCTGCATACGCGTGAGGTCCTCGTCCATGTAGAGGGTGCCGCCGGGTAGTCCACGTAGTATCGATCGACGTCTAAAAAAGGCGGTCCGTGCCTCCTCCGAACACATCTTGAGGATGAGTGCTCGCAAACGTGATGTATCCCTCCCAACCCTCCATGCGTCTGTGTAAGGCATGCTCTCTTATCCAAGTCGATGGCAAATGTCAGTGGCGTCTTCCTCCGGTGATACCCCTTCGGGTAGGCTTGTAATCCGAATGTGAAGTCTTCGAGTGTGTCGAAGCCTCTCCTCCTCAAGTGTATCCTGGACTCGTGTGAGCTCTTCTTTCTACACGTCTTCCCTAACTTCCTTCTTAACCCTTTTGTGTACTACTTCCACCCATGACTCTCGAGTAGATTCTACCTCCGTTTTGATTTCCTTCTTTATTTCTTCCTTGAGTATCTCCACGTTGGAGATCTCCCCCTCTTCTTTCATGTGCTCATAAGCTGTCCTCCAATGGTCTCTTTCTTCTGTGAGAGTCTTCACTTGTTCTTCCAGTCCTTTGACTTTATTCATTACTTGTTCTTCGAGTCCTTTGAACTTTTCCATCATCTTTCGTATCTCCATATTGAGGTTGCGGTCTGCTTCCTTTTTGGCCTCTTTGAGAGCTTTAGCGATAAGGTCGTCCACTTCCTTCCGGTCCATGGGAGCCATTTCAAGGTTTAGGTTTAGGTTTGGGCTTCAGAATATCCCTCCGAGAGCCTTATCTCCCCACTCTCCAAGAAAGGTCACCGAAAAGGGATGATGCTTGCGATTAGGGGAGAGAGAGAGAGAGAGAGAGAGAGAGAGAGAGAGAGAGAGAGAGAGAGAGAGAGAGAGAGAGAGAGAGAGAGAGAGAGAGAGAGAGAGAGAGAGAGAGAGAGAGAGAGAGAGAGAGAGAGAGAGAGAGAGAGAGAGAGAGAGAGAGAGAGAGAGAGAGAGAGAGAGAGAGAGAGAGAGAGAGAGAGAGAGAGAGAGAGAGAGAGAAAGAAAGAAAGAAAGTCATATTAACGTCTTCTGGAGGCCAAACTTGGCCTATGAGACAAAAACCATGTACAAGTGTAGTAACCCTGTGTAGAAGATAAAATGAAATAAAAAAGTATATCGCTACACAAAGCTATATAGGGTTGGAAAAGGCTGGGGAGACGTGGCCACCTAATACATGGGGGATCCCAAAATGTGAGTAAAACGCCCTAGCTACTAGTGATGGGTGGAGGTGGGTGTAGTATGTGGTACATCGGTGGTGGTCTGAGTGCCTCCAGAAGGAAGACAACCCAGGGGGTGGTGGTACGCCTATGCTCCATCATGTGGTCGTAGGCAATCCTGATGCGTGAGATATCCTCCTGATATGGTCGTGGTCGACGATATCCGCCCATGCGTGGTCGGCGCCGTGCTCTCTGTGTTGCTGCCTGGTGGAGCGTGAGCCCTATAGATGGACCTCTCTGATGTAGCTCAACTCGCTGAAAGAACTGGGTAATGGTCTGCTGGGTACTCACGCGTGGCTGATGTATGGGCTGTAGTGACTGCTCTCCCCTCTCGTATGCTGCTTGCTAGAGACCAAAGAGGGTGGGTGAGAGAGGGCAACCTTGCTTACCCCGATAGTGCTAGCAAGTGGATTATAAGGCGTAGATCCCCCATATCATCTCCTCCGGAGCTCCGATGTCAACTAGTCGTCTGAAGAGTCGATCCCTGGGAATAGTGTCAAATGCTTTGCGGAAGTCCACAAAGCAACAATATAATCTCTTCCTCACCCTGGCCTGGTCGATCATGCATCTCAGAGTGAAGATGTGGTCAATGGTAGAGTAATCTCGTCTGAAGCCTGCCTGTCCTGGAGCCCTGATGCCCTTCCTCTCAGCGAGAGTACTCAACTCTGTCTCTAGTACCACCCCATATAACTTGGCCAATATAGGGCCAATCATGATCGTCCGGTATGTAGCTGGATCCATTGTATCACCTGACTTATGAATGGGCACTATGGTGTGCTCAGTCCATTAGTCTGGGAACCCTTCAACCAATGCACGGTTGAAGAGATGGGCAATGAGCGGTGCGAGAGTCGTGCCTCCATAGATGAGGTGCTTTGCCTGTAAACCGAAATGATCATGGGCCCTGCCATGCTGCAGCCGGGCAATAGCGCGTCCCACCATAGTGGGTGTGAAGAAGTCAGAGGTAGTAGGACGTGAGCTCTGCGGTCTGGGAATGGGAGGCTGGTCTGGAATCTCGTATAGGCTCCGTGCATAGCTATGCCAAGTGCTCGAGAGAGAGAGAGAGAGAGAGAGAGAGAGAGAGAGAGAGAGAGAGAGAGAGAGAGAGAGAGAGAGAGAGAGAGAGAGAGAGAGAGAGAGAGAGAGAGAGAGAGAGAGAGAGAGAGAGAGAGAGAGAGAGAGAGAGAGAGAGAGAGAGAGAGAGAGAGAGAGAGAGAGAGAGAGAGAGAGAGAGAGAGAGAGAGAGAGTTATATTAACGTCTTCTGGAGGCCAAACTTGGCCTATGAGAAAAAAACCATGTACAAGTGTAGCAACCCTGTGTAGAAGATAAAATGAAATAAAAAGTATATCGCTACACAAAGCTATATAGGGCTGGAAAAGGCTGGGGAGATGTGGCTCTGACTCTGCAGATAGTGGCCACCTAATACATGGGGGGATCCAAAATGTGAGTAAAACGTCCTAGCTACTGGTGATGGGTGGAGTTGGGTGTAGTATGTGGTACATCGGTGGTGGTCTGAGTGCCTCCTGAAGGAAGACAACCCAGGGGGTAGTGGTACGCCTATGCTCCATCGTGTGGTCATAGGCAATCCTGATGCGTGAGATATCCTCCTGATATAGTCGTGGTCGACGATATCCGCCCATGCGTGGTCGGCGCCGTGCTCTCTGTGCTGCTGCCTGGTGGAGCGTGAGCCCTATAGATGGACCTCTCTGATGTAGCTCAACTCGCTGAAAGAACTGGGTAATGGTCTGCTGGGTACTCACCGGTGGCTAATGTATTGGCTGTAGTGACCGCTCTCGCCTCTCGTATGCTGCTGTGAGAAAGCGTCCCAAGCGTCGCTGGTCTCCCATAGTCATGCACAGCTGGAATGACTCCTTGATTTGGAACTGTGCTCGTAGGTCTAAGTATGCTGGACATCTGATAACAAAATGCTCCTCACTCTCTACCTCTGTCTGGCATACTGGGCACCAGCTCTCCTCACGGGGGACTCCCCTAGAGAGAGAGAGAGAGAGAGAGAGAGAGAGAGAGAGAGAGAGAGAGAGAGAGAGAGAGAGAGAGAGAGAGAGAGAGAGAGAGAGAGAGAGAGAGAGAGAGAGAGAGAGAGAGAGAGAGAGAGAGAGAGAGAGAGAGAGAGAGAGAGAGAGAGAGAGAGAGAGAGAGAGAGAGAGAGAGAGAGAGAGAGAGAGAGAGAGAGAGAGAGAGAGAGAGATTACAGGTTGAGGGAGAGAGACTCTATGAGAAGGCAAGACGAGGCGAACAACTGGATGTTCCTGCCAGGAGGGTTACTATATATGAGTTTTCTGTATCAAGGGAATTGAACAACAGGTATACTTTTTGTTTTCTTCTTTTCTGATGGGAAAGTAGGAATATTGAGCCCTCATTATGTCAGACACATGGCAGAAGGACTTTTCCATGCTAATGTAGAAGATTTTAAAAATTGACTCTATATGGTTCATAAGCAGATCTTATGTAGTCATTTTCCTTTCATGAGACCATGTGACATTGCAATGTATGGCTGCATTTGTTAATGCTGTTCTTGTGCCCATGCGCACAAGAGCCTTTATCACGTGCTTGATGTTCTTATGAATCTATTCTCTTTGATGTTTCTTCTGATCATTGCAGGCAGGAGATCAAGTTTTATGTCCGCTGCTCAAAAGGCACATACATACGATCACTATGTGCTGATTTCGCAAGGGCACTAGGAAGGTATATTAGCCTGCTTTCGGTACAGGGTTATGTTGACACATTTTGGGATCTGATTTTGTGCCAGATCTCCTTTGAAAGTTGGATGTTCATTTTGAAGCACGTGAAAGATTTGAAAGCTACATGCGTTAGTGCATGCATGTTTCAATGTATGTATGTATGTATTTATATATGTATGTACGTATGCGTGATGTATGTGTTTTTGTCTATGTGTATGTATGTATGTTGTGATGGAGCATCTGGTGAATGTGGCTTATCATTGCGACACTTGCTGATTTCTCGTTGAAAATAAAAATATCGTACCTCTCTTTTGCGAAAACGTATAATCCTGATGATGATGTTCTGACCATGTGAAATCCAATTGGAGGGATATATAGCTTGTTAGAAACTTGGTAGTGTCTATATTGTGTGGAAAAAATCTGATAGTCAGTCACATAATCGGAAACGAGAGGATTGCATGATTATATTGCCTTTCACTTCAACTTAAATGGCTCCTTTGAATTGTGTAAATGCTTGAAGTCCAATTCAATGTGGAAAGCATGGAACTAGATAGTGTTTATCAATGATGAATGAAGAGATGTTATACTTTCAACCAAGTACATGAAAATTGCCACTAGGAATATTCAAGGATTTGGCACTGTTGAAAGTGGAAGGTGTAGGATATCGAAGCAGAGGCTGCATCTGCTGTATTCAAGAACATAAGTTACAGTGCCTGATGGCATTGATATATGATTTTGAGGTTTTAATGTTTGTTCTCCCTTGTTGTGATATTCTGGATCCCTATGTAGTATTCTTCTTATCCTATGAGCTTCATACCTTTTTTAGTGATCCCTCTGACTGGCTAGTTGTTTTCAGATTTCTATGGCATGATGAACTACATTTGTTGATTAATATTTGTGGTAAACATCATTGTCTTGGCCAATCGAGATTATTGTATACTTCATCAACTTTTCTCCATATGCACTATTATCATGTTTGGCTTTTCGGGAAACTTCAAAATGGTGGAACAGCATGGAGACTACCTGGAAGATGCTTCTTGCATATTCTCCTTTGAGAATTCGATTTGTGTCAACATTGTAACATGTTGTTTTATGGATATCTTGCCACCCAAAGATATTCCCACTCATGGTTATGCTTATTAATCACTTTCACATTATTGTGCTCTGCTGCCTATGATAGGGGTGCTCTATGCAGGAAAACAGGTTATTCTTGAGGGAAGAGAGGACCAATCATGTCATCCCTCCAAAAGCTTCCTGCTGCCATCATCTCCATCATTCCCGGGCAGATGGGTGATGATGGCATGGCAGGTTTTTAGGGGAAAAGGGTTCTCATCAGCTGCACCTATCAATTTGGGAAGATAATTCACTTTTACCTGGGAACGCCTTACCGAGCACCAGCTGGCATGTGCTCCCCTTGCTTCCTCCTCCAGCTGGATGCATCCCATACCACCTCCAAGAGTTGGTTCGAAAGCATGTCAAGGTGAACCATCCCGACTCCATGAGCTCCAGTGGAATTGTGCACGTTGCGATTCCTCGTTCTTCTGTGCAGGATGAAGCTCTGATACCAATGTTAGATCCCTCCAGGATCATCCCTGCAACACAAGACGTGACAGAAACCATATTCACAAACATATAAAGGTGGATAGAGACTCATTCCCCAGCCATATGGTCCACAGCGTCCCACCCCCGAGCTTGGGAGCGTGCAGCTAAGCGGGTGGCAGTCCTCACAAGGGCATGGTGTGCAGACCACCATACTCACACCATACAGGTGTGGAGGACTCCACCATGGGCCAAGATTCCAAGAGCCTCATAAGAGTATATTAACAAATGAGCCCATGCGTCCTATTTATGGTCTCTTTTAAGGATGTGGTCCTTTTCACACTGGTCGGACGCTCCATGCTTGGCCGGACAATTTAACTACAGATGCCCATCATTGAGTTCCTTTGGATTAGGGGACATAGCATGCACACTTACACTTACACTTACACACACACAGACACACACACACACACACACACACACACACACACACACACACACACACACACACACACACACACACACACACACACACGCACAGAGGGACGCACACGCACGTGCACACACACACACACACACACACACACACACACACACACACACACACACACACACACACACACACACACACACACACACACACACACACACACACACACACACACATGCACACACGCGCACCCACACCCGCACGCCCGCCTGTGCCCGCGCATGCGCAGCCCGCACATTTATCTACGGTTGTGGGGACACATTTATCTATGGTCTATTCAACCTACAGAAGCCTAATAACTAAGCATTACTGTAGTTCATGAGTAGGGTTGTCCCAACAACTGATACTCTTTGAACACTTTCTGTTGTCAATTGCCCGTGCATGCGCAGCCCGCACATTCATCTATGGTTGTAGGGACACATTTATCTATTGTCTATTCAACCTACAGAAGCGTAATAACTAAGCATTACCGTAGTTCATGAGTAGGGTTGTCCCAACAACTGATACTCTTTTCAGTAGGGAATATAAATCTTTTATTTTTTTCCTTTAAATAATAATAATAATTCTGGGGACAGAGATATAGGAGATGTGAAATTCCAGGTTGTCTACCAACCTTCAATATTGCTTCCTAGGCAATTTCTTGACCGCCATTCATTGTATGGTTCATTGAGCACTTTCTGTTGTCAATTGCCCATGTGAGTCTGCTTCCAATCCTATGTATTTATGATTGATACCCTTTTCACTAGGTAATAAAATCTTTTAATTTTGGGGAGGGAGATATAAGAGATGTGAAATTCCAGGTTGTCTACCAACCTTCAATATTGCTTCCTAGGCAATTTCTTGACCACCATTCAATGTATGGTTCATTGAACACTTTCTGTTGTCAATTGTCCACATGAGTATGTTTCCAGTCCTATGTATTTGTGATTTAATGAGTGAAAAAATCTAAATTAGAAAACACATATGTACACAGTGATTTTTTATCTGTTGTGCATTCCATACTGTTCGTTGAATAGAAATAATAGACATACAGAGTTGGATTCTCACTGGGAATGATATGATATGGTGATGCCTTAAGTCTACGTTTCCGAATTTCGGACTTTACAGAACCTTGTGATAAGATGAGGGCTAATGATGACTGGTCTGTTCTTTGGTTGTTTATTGAGACATCACTGCATAGCGAGGTCTTGATCCATTCATTTGCATTTGTGTTTGATAAGTGGTTTTGGCATTGAATCGGACTCGCTTAGCACGAAGATACAGTAAAAGACCGGAGAAGAAGGTAGACCAAGTCATGTCATGTCACTCTTGCAATTTTGAGAGGCATATATTAGTGTATGATAAGGTTGTGCGCATGCTAATACTGGCTGGATCGAATGGGGAGGATGAGCTGAGCATCTGATTCCGGATATAAGCTATCCTTTAAAGCAACCTTTGTTCTGTCACAAGTGATCATTACTTGCCAGTTGAAACAAACAAATTTCAATCTAGTAGCTGTTTATCTAAGTATTCTCTTTGTAGATCCAGAGGATTGAATTTATTTGGATTGAGGGAATAGACAAGATTGAGCTTATACGGAGTTTGTTTTGATGTTTTGTTATCCAGCTGTGCACATCTAACCAGCTTGCGACGCGAGAGAATAGGTGAGCATAACATTTCCATTGCTAACCATAGCAGAAGGTAGCAGTGGCATCATACTTAACTACTACTCCTGTGATTATCTACAGGCAAACTGTGTGTAGATGATGCATGGATAATGGAAGATCTAATTGACACTTACGAGAGGCAATACAAACGGCCATGATATTTATAACGCTGGATATGCAGAGAGCGTACTGATTTCCTAACTGTCACATCTATCTTGGAGCATCTGACTCTCTGGCCCACACTGTATGAAGGATATGGTTTAAAAGGATGATGTTTCAGCATCATGTATGATTGATGACACAAGCTTGCCGGATGCTGAATGTTGATTGAATCTG
Source organism: Ceratopteris richardii (assembly GCA_020310875.1). NCBI lineage: Eukaryota > Viridiplantae > Streptophyta > Polypodiopsida > Polypodiales > Pteridaceae > Ceratopteris > Ceratopteris richardii. The sequence continues at coordinate 69,879,428 of CM035412.1, forward strand.
GTTTGATGTTTGCAGAGTTTGGCATCTATTCGAGTCTACATTTTTTTGATAGCTACGAACCGGTTTCTTTTCCTCCACTGTAGTTTCATGAGCTGTCACATATATTCGATAAATCTTCTGAAGCTCTGGTAATGAGAGGTTCAGATATGATCGAAGAACTCCACTCTTTTCTGGTTGTATCTAGGGACATATCAGAGACATTAAATTATTATTGATGTCTCTGGGCATGATGCTGTGGTAATCAGTATAAAGGATCTGACAGTATAGATGACCTGAATTTTAGGGATCTTTAAGCAGTACGAATTTTAGGGATCTTTTTATTTACAACACTCCCTACTGTCATGGGGATGGATTAAGGAACTGCGATGAACATCCATAGCTGTCAAAGATTATGAAATAGGTGTTGATGCAGATTGGTATAGGAAGAAACTCAGAATTTTTTGTTCTTTTGCTAAGTCTTAAATGTTTCACAGTTGTAGAGATAAATTCCGAATACATTGTGTCAAGGGTTTTTACAAAGTCTATTTTAGTCATGGCCATATTCGGAGTGTTCTACATGGCAGTTTCGATGTGATCATACATATGAGAATGTTGTCGCATATAGATTGGCCACCAATGAACATATAGGGACTTATATGAATTAGAAATTGTCAATCTACTACAGATTGTGTAAGCAGTACAAATCTTGGGCACTTGAGTACTCACTTGAACAGTCTGAAAGAGTAGTCTAAATCTGTGTTCGTATTGTTTCTCCATCAGTTCTTTTTTTGGATAGCTCATGTAATTCATGAAGAAACTATAGATGGGTATTAGCACAATATTTTTTGGACAAGTGAGGTCTTTGACATTCTATGAACAACAAATATTGTCAATGCATGACAACAAAATAAGGTCCAATCTAGGTATTTGTGATCAAACTTAGAATTGCATTATTGCAAGGCGACTTTCACATGTAAATGTATAGCTGTAAAACAAGAATGTTCACACAGGTGTAGAGAACATTCTTACAATATTGGGTATAATCCTCTTTCAGAAATCTTGTAGAACAAGTATTTAATGCATGCATTTTAAACAATCTTGTCAAAACTAGCTAGGTAAAAGAAAAATGGAACTGCACTTTTTAAAAGAAAAGTGGAAAAGTTAAAATGTGGTTTATCGATTTTTTATGGAAGCTACAAAATATATATAAAGTTCAATGAATATGCAATGTTCATGTCTTTATGATCCTTGATTTGCAAATAGAAAGATAAACTACATCGAATTTTTCTATCTAACAAGCATAATGTGGTTAGTGTCATATGTTTACACATGTATAATTCACTATTATGTAGTGAGTTCAATAAACAAAATTTAAATATTTCGATTTCTCAATAGAGAATAAATTTTGGACATGGATGGTAATCCCATGTCACAGCACTAAGCAGTAATAAGCATGTTACATGATATGTAGAAAAACTCATGCATAAAATTTGAACATTGGATTTCGCAAATAAATATTTTGATGTATTGATGACATGCAATGAGCAATTGATTAAGAAAGAACAAATTGAATAAATTACAGTATCTTTTTACAAGTCTGCAGGTCCATGTCATCCAAGAGCATGTAGATGAGTTTAGATAAAATAGAAAACACCAACCAAAGATCATATGGAGAAAGTAACATTATGTAGGAACAAAGACTACTGATCGAGACGGACACCTTATGCTTAATAGGGCAGAATCACGCTTCATGCCCTGAAGCGCATGTATCTGCATAGAATTTTCATGGGTTGAAAGCTAACTTTCTATAAGGAAAAGCAAAGAAAAGCTTTTCTCAAGAGAAGTGGAAAAGCAAAAGTTGTCCGCTACCTTTTATAGAAGTTACAAAAGATATATAAACTTACTGATGATGTGATGTCAACACCTTCATCATCCTTAACTTGCTAATGAAAAATAAACCACATCAAACCGCTCTATCTATTAGGCAATGCAGTTATTAGTCACATATTCACACTTTTAACAAGTTACGATGAAGAAAAATAGAATAAATGCAAATTCAATAATTTTAATAATTCCACAAATGATAGCATGCATCATGCAAGAATGATATTAATAATTGAGCTATTTATGGCAAGTGTACATGCACAATAGGCCGATGCTGATGACCATGAAGCTTCAAAAGGTGAGGATGGAGTTGAATATGATTGGAATCAAGCAGCTCCATTACAATCTCAAGAGTCTAACATACTTTGTACAAAATAATATTTTTGGTTGTGGGTTGCTCATGCACGAGTATGCAAGTATGAATGAGAAGTAAACAGATGTGTTAAGGGAAATTTTCAACCCATAAATCAACAAGATCCCTAGTGCAAAGACATTGACGTGCCTTAGATTCCAATGAGAATATAGAAGTTGTAGCAATAGGAGAAGCTTCTATTTGACATCTTGTTAAATGTCACCCAAAGAAGATTAGATCATGAGGTTGCAAGGAAATTTACAAGAATATATCCCAAATGTATACATTTACTATAATAGTCACGTTTATAAATATTTAGATATTCCAAACCATTTTGGTTGCAAGGGTCAATGCACAAAGCAGATACATCTTGAGTATCCCAAATTAGCATCCCATTATATGCAAAAGAAAACTCCTTTGTGAATTGCATAAAGCATTTCACAATTTCTGATAATCCTTATAGCTTGAAGTTACATCTTCATGTACAAGGTTTATGTATAGGTGGAAGTTCCTATACCTTCCACATTCAAGTGAGATTTAGCATTGGGGCAAGTTTTGAACTAGACATTTTCATGAAGGTCGAGGTTTAATAAACTTTTCCTTTGTCTCTTTTATGATTGTAGGTAACTTACATGAATTGTCATGTTTAGTAGGAAATTGAAGATGAGGTTAAATGAACTTTTCCTTTGTCTCTTTTATGATTGTAGATAACTTACATGATCTGTCATCTTTAGTAGGAGATAGACCAATAGAGAGACTTGAGAAAAATAGAGATAGAGATAGACACAAACTCAAAGATAAACTCAATTTCTCAAATCAAGAAGAGGAATGTAGCTACAATGATGGTGGTCTCCACCTATGTGCTCCTAATATGGAGTTTAGATGGGGATCTAGATAGACTCTAGATGAAGGGCTCACTATTGTGTAATGTTGTGTAGAGCTTCACACGGGCCATCCTTATATAGCTTTTGCAATGGGATTCAATATAGACAAACACAGTTGGAGAGACTATTTCAATAGTTGCCAATATCCCTCTCTGCACTTCCCCTATTAAGGTTCTATGGGGAAAACATGCAATGCCTCAACGCCTTTATTTTTGCCTTGAATGGCAATCCAATGGCCATAAGTTTATGCCCTGCCTAACCTCATGGCTAGGCTCACAAAGATTATTTCTACCATCGATGGTCAGACATAGACCTCGTCTAACTTGGAATTTAGGGTTTCATGAATGTCTGAGCTCTCACAAACATGAATGTGTGAGCTCTAACTTGGAATTTAGGGTTTCATGAATGTTTGAGCTCTAACTTGGAATTTAGGGTTTCATGAATGTCTGAGCTTCTTCTCATAATGGGGGCCTTATAATTTAGAGCACCATGGATCATTTGTGATCACTTGAGGGTAGAGTATTGAGTATGTCCACCAACCCCCCCTCAATGTCCATCCAACGGTAAACTACCACTTTGATCCAATATCAAGGTTTTGAAAGTGTCGATGAAGTTTCTCTCTCTTGAGAGCCTTGGCAAAGATGTTTGGTCCATTTTCTTCACTTGGATAATAGCTTCTCTTTATGACCTTATCCTTGATCTACTCATGCACATATCAATAATGAATTCCTTTGTCCTTGGATTCCTATGTTCCATATGCTCCTCAATCATAGTGCATCACATGCTACAACACATGCCGCTTTGTACTCAAGTTTGCTAGAAGATAAAGCTACAACAACCTGCTTCTTAATGATCCAAGAAAGAATCCCAAAACCTAAAGAAATGTAAGATTGAAAAATTGATTTTGTGTTATCAATGTATCCTACCCAATCTGAGTCACAATATTCAATCATATATGCTCCTCCTTCATAGAGAATGCCATAATCAATGATACCTTTCAAATACTTGAGTATCTACATAATTGACTTCCAATGAGTTTGCTAAGGCTTATTAGAGAACCTGCTTACGACTCGAACATAGGGGATATCTCGTGTGCCATTGTAGAAGTAGATGAGACTTCCAACTATTTTCTTGTATCTTCGAATATTTATAGGAGGTGAAGTATCTAGATAATTTTACACTGATCTCCATAGGTGAAGAAATCTCCTTGGAATCCTCCATGTTGAATGGCTTCTAAATTTGACTTGCATACTTTTATTGAGAGATGAAAATCTTCCTTGGTTCATGCCACACTTCAAGGCATAAGTAATAATGCATCAAGCCTAATTCTATCATTTTAAATTATGAACTCAAGGCATCTTTTGTTTGTTGAAGTAGAGCATCATCATTTTCTCTAGTCATAAGGTCCTCTACATAGAGTACAATCACTAATGTCTTCCCTCCTCTTTTTAGAACATACAAGTTAGCATTCGAAGCACATCTCTTGAAAAATAGATCCGAGAGATAATTATAAGGGGCTTGTTTTAGCTCATATAATGCCCTCTTCAACTTACAATCCTTGTTCTTTGATTGGGGAGCCTCAAACAGTGGTGGCTAAGACACATCCATTTAGTAGTGTTGATTTGACATCCATGGATAGATTGGCCATTGTTTATGCACAACCACAACTAGGAATACTCAAGTAGTAAGCATTCTTGCAGTCAAGGCAAATGATTCACAAAATCCATTCCACTTGTGAGTAGCCTTGTGCAACATCTTGCTTTATAATTCTCCAAAGTACGATCACCCTTATACTTTAGCTCTAGACGCACTCGGTGCCAATGACTTTGCACTTCGAGGGTCGATCCACAAGCTCCCAAGTTCCATTCTTCATGATATTGTCATATTCTATTTGCATGGAAGCACTCTCATTAGGATTGTGGAGTGCCTCTTCCACATTTTTTTGGTTCCTTTGCTTGTTCTTGAATGAGTATAACGAGCAGGGTTGTATTCACAATATGGGCACTTGCATGTCTTTGTTGCTCTATACTTCATGATTGTCTTGATCCATCTACAACCTCTTGTAGTGATTGTGGGATGGGTTTTGAAAAATTATACAGCTCCATCACCCAAGATGGCAATGACTATGCCTTGGGTGACGACATGTTTGTGACTTTCATAGTCATCATCTAAAGATGATGCTTCCTTCTCTTGTGTAGAAGGGATAGCTTTTGGGGTAGGTTCATAGTGGACTTCCCCTTCGCATGATGATAAAGTGGAAGCTTTGTTTTCCTCATCCATTGCATATGGCTACTGCTCCTTAAACACCACATTCCAACTTGCCATGATCTTCTTACCATGATCTTCTTAGCCTCAGGGTCATAAAGCTTGAAAATCTTCTTATCCTAGATGTACCCTAAGAAGATACATTTGATGCTTTTTGGTTGAAACTTGTATCTATCCCTATCTAGAACATGTACATAACATTCACTTCCAAATACTTTGAAATGGGGAACATATGGCTTTTTACTAGTGTAGGACTCTTGTGGGGTCTTTCCATTAAGTGCCTTGGTATAAGTTTGATTCAACATGTTTGTTGATGGCCCTTGCCAAAAATTCATTTGGCAAACCCTTTCCCTTCATGCACCTTGCCATCTCCATGATGAGTTTGTTGATATATTTTGATAGTGATATTTTGTGAACACACTTTACGAACATAAGGGCACTTTTTCCATCTTTAAGAGGTCCCCTCCCCCCGCTTGTATATATGCCTATAAGCCTAACATGGAACTTACCTTTGTACATTCACTTGGTACTACATTCTGCATTGTATTGTTCTCCAAGCTTCTTCTTCTTCTTCCTTGTGTTGTTCCTGTGCTTACACAGACTTGAAACTCCAACAATTGGTATTAGAGCAAGACATTGCTTCATCTAGGGTGTCGTCAACACCGTTCCTTTCATAATCTTATTCTGTTCCTTTCATAATCTTAGAATAGCGCAAGAATAGGTGAGCATATTCAAGGCAATTAGGATTTCAAAGTAGCTTTGCTTTTTGATGTTAAGATTTTGATTTGAGCTTGTTTCAGCCTCCGAGTGCACTATCACAACAACTATGAAGGCAAGTTTGGCCTTTTGTAACAAAAAAATATATAGGTTTTGTTTCGTCAATACAAGCACATTGATTGCTACACGTTTAGCACAACTCAACAAGGTGTTTTTATTAAATGTTTTGAGATATAATCAATTTTCTACATCAAGGTATTTAGTCACTAGCCATGGTTTAAAACAATGATGTGTTTGTTATGTTGACTTTTAAATGTAAGTTGGATGGTACTCTTTACCCATTGTGGGCATATATGATGCATCATATACTAGTAGCCAAAGGGTTGTGGAATATTATGCAGTGTTGAAAAATGTCCTACTACACTTACAAGTATAGTTATTGAAGGTGATAGAGATGGTGTTGAAAATGATGATGTTCAATTTCCTTGTTATGCTGAACGTATTGTTGCAACTATTGTAGAGCAAGTTTGTTGGGATGACATAGATGCACAAGCATATGCATTGATAGCTTTTCCTGTCAAACATTCCATTAATCCTCTCCTTCAAGGAAACAAAATATGTTTGGGATACTCTTCAATATTATACCAAGAAAAATATGAGGCTCATATTGCTTATCTTTGAAAATAGTTAAAGAATGAGCATATGAATGAAGGAGATTCAATGGGAATTTTATTCACAAAGATCAAAGATTTGAAAAAGCAACTGATTTCTATTGATGAAGTTTTGTGAGATAGTTCACTTGTACAAACTATTCTTAAGGGCCTCTTAGATTCATATAAGAGTTTTGCCTCTACTCTTTGTTTGATGATGATGATAGGAAATCTAAATGGCTTAAGCTTTGAAGAATTAGTCTTTGTTTTGCTGTAGGAAGATTATTCTAGGTAGAACATTTCAATTACACATATTGAAGATCAAGCTTTCTTTGCTAGTCAGAAGTGATAAGGTGAATGGAGCTTATCTCATAGTAAGCAAACATCTGCTAATGCTACATAGTCAAAGAAGGAAGAAAACAATGACAAGAAAACGAAAAAGCAAAAATAGTTTGCAATTACTAGAAGGAAAATGATCATGTCATAAAGAGTTTTCCCAAAAGGCAAATACAAAAGAGGCTGGAATAGTTATTGTAGAAGCCTCTACAACTACAATAGAGTATGTTAATATTGTTCAAAATGGAGAATGGTCATTTACTATTGCTTCCAAACCCATCTTCACATGATCAATGTATATACCTGTAGTAGACTCTGATGTTCGGTACTTTGATAGTGGTGCAACCAAACATATCACCTCATAGCACAATTTCTTCACTTCACTTTTTTCTATCCTGACAATGAATACTGTCTTTATTGATGATAGATGTTCAATTCATGCTATCTCAAATGATGATGTTATTATTGATTATGGAAGTTTAGATTATGGGTTGTATAAGCTTGTAGACTATGCGAAATCCATAAATGATTCAATTGTCAGACTATCTTAGATGCAAAGCTTTGGCATGCACACTTTGATCATTTTGCTCTGCTACTAAAAATCTAAGACGGTGTCCTGTCTACCCAAACTCGAGACACAAACTAAACTTGTATGTGAAATATGTATTTTGGACAAAATTAAGTGTTTCTCTTCCCAAAGATGGTTCAATTAGAGATTATCATAAGTTGCAGCTTGTTCACAATGATGTTTGTGGTCCTATGTAGATACCTTCATTTGGGAATTACTTACCTTGTGATGTCATTGATGAATTTTCTAGGCATGCATGGGTTTATCCATTGAAATCAAAGTTTAAAGTGTTTATGCGATTTATACAATTCGTGGTTATGGCTAAAAATTTATGAGCATGTAAAATGGGTACCCTCCATTGTGATGGGGGGGGGGGATATATGTGTTCTTAATTCAATGCATTTGGGATTCATTATGGGATAAAACATCAGCATATAGTGCCATATACACCTCAACAAAGTGGAGTTGCTAAAACAAAGAAGGCATCTCTTATGGAAACAATGAGATGTGTGGTGAAAAGTAAGGCTTTAACATAGCTTCTAGCTTCAAGCTATTATGTGTGCAACATATGTATTGAATAGGTATCCCACAAAAGCATTGTAGTATATCACTTCATATGGGGTTTGGCATGGTTGCAAGACATCTATTTTCTCATCTATGTGATTTTGGTTATCTTGCATATGCATTAGTGCCTAAATAACAACATAAAAAATTCGATGATAGGGATATGAAATGGGGGTGACACAAAATATATTGAAACATTATTGCAATGTTTTGGCCTTGAAGAAGAAAAAACTATACACACTCCCACAGAAAAAACTATAGTTGAGTCTTCATGATGCTTGAGATGCATTTGATGTTATTGTCTATCAAAAAGCTATTGGATGCTTGATTCACTTATTACATAACTTGGCCTAATAGGTTTACGCATTTTTGAGGTGTCAAGCATTGACAAGAAGTCTAGCATAACATCTTTCACTACTTGTGTGGTACTTGAATATGTGGAATTTTTATCCCAAGGGGCATGATTATTGCCAAATTTACATGCTTTTTCTGACTTAGACTCGACAAGCTTCTATGACATGTGTATTCATGAGTGATTTTAGCTTCATGCTTGGTAGCTCATACATACGTTGGTTGACCAGAAGTAGCCTATTGTGGCCACTTATAGTTGTGAAGCCGAGTATAGGGCAACTTACACAATGACTATTTAGTGTGTTTGGCCTAGATACCGTTTATCTGATTTGGGGTGTTGGTTAGTCTTCTTCCAACCACTGTATTTATTGATAGTCAGAGTGCATTAGCAGTTGTGAGAAGCCTTTTGTTCCATGATCATAGAAATCACATTGAGATGCACTATCATTATGTTAGTAAGAGGTTCTTTGATGGAGAGATCAATTTGACATATGTGTCCACACAAGAGAATGTTGTAGAACTTTTCACAAAGGCTCTACCTATGAAGAAGTTTGAGGCTTTTTGAAAAGCTTTGGGCTTACATCCTGTTGTGGATTGATTTCTTTCCACATATATTGGCAGTTCCTTATACATGAGTACCAACGACTTGTTCATAGCATGAATCCCATGGAGGATTTGTTGATATATTTTGGTAGTGATGTGTGTGAACATAATTAGGGCCACAGGGGCTCTTTTTCCCTCTTTAAGAGGTTGTTCCCCCTGGCATCTATATACACCTATAACCCTTAGATGTGATTTATCTTTGTAACTTCACTTGGTTTACATTCTATGTTGTGTTGTTCTACTGGCTTCATCTTCTTCCTTGTGCTGTTTGTGTGTTTGCGCAGACCTCCAACTCCAATAGGTTCTATTAAGATATCCTGTGTTGAGAGTGATGGATGGATGCACTCAGGAAATCAGTTGGTGCTGCAAAACCTGCTTCACACCTGCCCTCTTTTCTCTTCATATATGCTTAGTACACTAGCTTAGCTTCCAAATGACATAAAGAAACCATATATGTACTTTGGAAATGGTTTGGGTAATGATCAAACCAAAACAGATAACTTGGTACTTCAAAAACAAGAAAAAACTTTCTATTCCTGTAGTGATACCTGCTCAGACTTTTACTCAGTGTGTTCAGCACACTTAAAATTGGAACAATTCCTTTTGGGAGTATTAATGTACCTTAGTAAGCTACCAATCACAAGTGGAATCACTTCAATTGATAAACTATGCAGTGAGAAATAAGTTTAGCAAAATTATAATCACCCCCGACTTTTTAGGAACTCTGCAGACACAGACCAGTGTGCACTTCGAATCGAATTTCTCCCAAATGGCTGAATGAAATCCTCTGAGATTTTGTATGCTTGTAGTAGACCTTAAGCTGGTTCCAATGAGCTATAGATCTCTTGATTTGGTTCAGTAGATCCTGAGATATGCTCCTTTGAAGTTGACAGACTTGGAGAAGATGACACAGAGAAAATCAGAGATAGAGAATGTATACTTCTATTGATAAATGTGTTTGTACAATCTCATTAGCATGACAAGCATAGCTAAATGAGGTATTGTGGTGTTGGCTATGAGGTAGCACTCACACACAATGAGTTATAATGATAAAATGCCTCGGGGAGTGAGCTAGAGAGTGAGACTAACCGCGACTTTTTCACTTCATCTTTTATAGGAGTTTTTTTTGATCATTTGAATTTGAAATTCAAACTAAGGCTCCCTAGAATCTCTCCTCTAAAAGTAGGGAGATATTCTCTCCATCACACCATTCAAATTTCCACGACTTTCTCAGGTAGGTGTGGTTACAAATTATTCCAAGTCACAATGACTTTTACAAAGGGGTAAAAAGTGAGAACATCTAAGCATATGTTCATATGAGCCTTGCTTCAAGTGAAGCCTTAATGAAGCGTTGTCCAAGCTAATCTTCCATGAGTTCAAGCCAATGTGTGAAGGCTTGATATGCACCAACAGCTCCCCCTCAAGCCAAACACTTTGGCTTAAGTCTTCTCTTTCATTCTTCAATCACTTCCTGCAATCCAATCATAGATTTGAATCTGCATACCTTGTTTCCATCCAATGCCTTTGTAAGTAAATCTGCACATTGCATATTAGTGGATACATATGTCAATTGAATCTCTTTGCTAAGTAACTTCTCTCTCACATAGTGGTAATGAACCTCTATGTGTTTGGTTCTGGCATGATAAATTGGATTTGCTGCAAGGTGAAGAGAGCTAGTGTTGTCTCCAAAGATAATAGGTGGTCTTGTGTGTAGACCTAACTCTGTATATAGAAGCTTCAACCAGATAGCTTCTTGAGTTGCATTGGCAAGCCCTCTATACTCTGCTTCAGTGGATGACAATGCCACTGTAGGTTGCTTCTTGGCTGACCAAGAAATAGGCTTATCTCCTGCAAAACAAATGTAACCTGAAGTGCTTCTCCTATCATCCTTGCATCCTGCCCAATCTGCATCTGAGTAGATTTTTATGTCAATATCTGATGTATAAGGAAAATACAAACCATGACTTTGAGTTCCCTTGAGGTACTTCAAGATCTTCTTTGCTGCCTCTAGGTGAGGTACCCTAGGTTTGTGCATGAATTGGCTAAGCACACTTACTCCATATGCTATGTCAAGTCTTGTCAAGGTAGCATAGTTCAAACTACCCACCATACTTTGGTATCCTGTAATGTCTTTGATTTCTTCTCCTTCATGAGCACTTAGCTTTTGGTTAACCTCCATTGGAGTAGTGGATACCTTAGCATCCTGCAAACCAAACTTCTTGACCATATCCTGTACATACTTCTTTTGAGTGATGTATATACCTGAATTTGTGTAGACCAGTTCAAGACCTAAGAAATACTTTAATAGTCCAAGATCACTGATCTTGAATTCTTTCATCATCTGTCCTTTGATGTGTCTAATCCCATTGACATCATTGCCTGTAATGATGATGTCATCAACATAAACACATAAGTAGATTACCTCTGAACTACTTTTCCTTATGAATAGAGAAGTGTCTGCTTTGCTCATCACAAATCCTTGGTCTTGGAGGTAGGTGGTCAATCTGTAATTCCATGCTCTAGGTGCCTGCTTCAAACCATACAGAGCCTTCTTCAATTTACAAACATAATGTACCTTTTTTGGATCTTCATAGCCAGGTGGTTGTGACATGTAGACTTCTTCAGATATCCATCCATTCAAGAATGCATTCTTCACATCCAATTGGTACATGTTCCAATTCTTGGATGCAGCTACACTCACCAATACTCTGATAGTTGGCATCTTGGCCACAGGAGAAAATGTCTCCTCATAATCAATGCCTTGGGTTTGTGCAAAACCCTTGGCTACCAACCTAGCTTTGTACCTGTTAATTGTTCCATCTGAATTCTTCTTTAATTTGTAGATCCATCTGGATCCTATTACCTTCATAGAATCCTTCTTGGGTACCAAGTCCCAAGTATCACTTTCCTTGAGAGCTTCTATCTCTTCATCCATGGCTTCTCTCCATTCTGGTTTTGTAATTGCTTCTTCATAGGTACCTGGTTCTTCATTCAACAAGTCTTTTGCAAGATATACAGAATGTTTAGTTACAAGTGAGGTGTCATACCCAAATCTGATAGGCTTCTTCTTTTCTCTTTGAGATCTTCTCATTGCTTGAGTAGAGGTTTCTGCCTTATCCTCTAATTGCTTCATCTTCATCTTTCCTTTGGACTTCCAAGCCTTGAACTCTTCAAGGTTTATTGTATCATCATCTGAGCTTGAGTCTTCTTGTTGAGTTGGCTCTTCCTTGGCAAGCTTTGGAAAATCTTCTTCCATGTCATAGGGTAGACTTATTTTCCTGCATTCATTCTCATACCAAGAATCATTTTCATCAAATATGACATCTTTGCTTACCTTGAACCCTTTGTTTGTGGGGTTGTAGAATCTGTATCCCTTTTGGTTCAAATCATAACCAATGAAGATACACTTTTCAGCCTTAGGGTCTAGCTTTCCTCTTACCTGTGAGGGAATATGCACATATGCTACACAACCAAAGATTTTGCAATGATCCAGAGAGGGTCTCTTACCATGCCATGCTTCATATGGTGTCATGCCATCAAGTGATTTGGATGGCAACCTATTGATGAGATAAGTGGCAGTGGATACACTCTCTGCCCATAGGTAATTTGGCAACTTTTTCTCATTAAGCATAGACCTAGCTGTTTCTACTATAAGTCTATTCTTTCTTTCTGCTACCCCATTTTGTTCAGGTGAGTACCTTGTAGTGATCTCCCTTTTGATGCCTCTTTCCTGCAAGAAATCTTCAAACTCATTGGAGAAGTACTCTCCTCCACCATCTGATCTTAGCCTCTTCAAGCTTCTACCTGTTTGATTTTCAACAAGTGCAAGATACCTCTTGAAACAATTAAACACTTCATCTTTGTGCTTCATAAAGTATAAAATGGTCCACCTGCTATAGTCATCAATAAAGGACACATAATACCTTGAACCAGAGATGGAAGGGTCCTTGCTAGGTCCCCAAACATCTGTGTGTACCAAGTCTAGGTAGTCTTCATGCATGAAACCTTTCCTTGAGTAGGGTAATCTGTGAGACTTACCAAATTGACATGATCCACATTTGTAAATCATGTGTTGCTTGGATACATTAGGTATCCCAAGCACACATTGATCCCTGCACATTTGCTTTAGAGTTCTTTCTCCTATGTGCCCTAATCTCTTGTGCCATATCTCTAACTCTGAAAGTGTCTGATCCTTGTAATTATACAAAGCAATGTTTTTTGTATCTTCTAGCTCAAATGTAAATAATCTACCTGATTTCTCCCCTTTGGCTATCCTTCTGAATCCATGTTTTGGGTCCTCCACATATGCTCCATGTTGTGTGAATCTGACCTGCAAACCTTTCTCCACAATCTGACCAACACTCATTAAATTCTTAGTTATTGTTGGTACATAGAGTACCCTGCTTAATAGGTTCTGATTACCATCACATGTCTTCACATTTCCAATTTTGACAACAGAGTGTTTAGTGTCATCACCTGTTTGTACCTGATGTTTGCCCTTGGGCTCTTCCAAATCAGAAAGTAGTGCCACATTGCCAGCTACATGGTTAGAACATCCTGAGTCAATGTAAAATAAATGATCATCATTTGTACCTATCTTGGAGGTCATATTCATGATCAATAAGGAGTCATCTTGCTCCTCTGTGTAGTTGTTGTAGTCTCTTCTATTTCTCAATCCATCTTGGTAGTTTCCATTGTGGTTGTTGTTGTAGTTGTTGTTGTATTGGTTGTTGTATCCATTGTAGCTTTGATGTTGGTTGAATCTGCCTCTCCCTTGAGAGTATCCACCTCTTGAGTAGCCTCTTCCTCTCTGATTTTTGTAGTTCTTGTAGCATTCATCTGTGGTATGATTGGACAATCCACAGATGTTGCAAGGTGATGAGTTGTAGGGTCTCCCCCTACCTGACTTACCTCCTCTGCCTCTTCCTCTGGATGACCTACCTCTCCCTGCATAATTAGCTTGAGAGGTAGAGCCTTCTTCATCCTGTTTCTTCTTGCCTTTATCTTTAATCTTCTTATCAGTATAGAGAGCAGAGGGGTTATTACCTTTTGATTGATCTCCAGCCTTTGTAAACTTTGCTTCATGTGTAAATAGTTGGCCCATGAGTGTTGTGAGATCAGGGGTATGCATGTCCATATAGAGGTCCATTGCAGTGGTGAAACTTTCCCACTTATCATCTGCCTTGAGTCCATTTGTCACTTGCCTGACTATTTGCTCCTCTTCAATTTCTTCTCCAATGCTTGCTAGTTGGTCTGCCACATCTTTAATCTTTGTCACATACTCTGAGACTGATTGCTTGGGCTGCTTCCTAAGTGTTGTGAACTCAATCCATAATTGATTCTTCCTAGCCCTTGTGTTGGAAGAAAAATAGTTTGACAAGGTTTCCCAAGTCTCTTGGGAAGTCTTACAGTTCCTTACATGAGGTAAAAGAAAGTCAGATATAGAGTTTAAGAGATAAGACCTTGCCAAAGCATCCTTTGCACACCATTGGTTGAGCCTTTCATGTTCATCCTTTGTAGGTAGTCCTCTAGTCTTGAATGAGGGTACCTCCTCATCTCCTGATATGTATCCAAATAAACTTCTCCCTTGTAGATAGGTCTTCATTCTCAATGACCAAGCCTGATAATTGTTTCTATCCAATTTGTCAATGAAGGAAGGGAAACCATCACCCATGTTTACCTTCTTTGCTCTGATACCACTGTTGAGAGTGATGGATGGATGCACTCAGGAAATCAGTTGGTGCTGCAAAACCTGCTTCACACCTGCCCTCTTTTCTCTTCAGATATGCTTAGTACACTAGCTTAGCTTCCAAATGACATAAAGAAACCATATATGTACTTTGGAAATGGTTTGGGTAATGATCAAACCAAAACAGATAACTTGGTACTTCAAAAACAAGAAAAAACTTTCTATTCCTGTAGTGATACCTGCTCAGACTTTTACTCAGTGTGTCCAGCACACTTAAAATTGGAACAATTCCTTTTGGGAGTATTAATGTACCTTAGTAAGCTACCAATCACAAGTGGAATCACTTCAATTGATAAACTATGCAGTGAGAAATAAGTTTAGCAAAATTATAATCACCCCCGACTTTTTAGGAACTCTGCAGACACAGACCAGTGTGCACTTCGAATCGAATTTCTCCCAAATGGCTGAATGAAATCCTCTGAGATTTTGTATGCTTGTAGTAGACCTTAAGCTGGTTCCAATGAGCTATAGATCTCTTGATTTGGTTCAGTAGATCCTGAGATATGCTCCTTTGAAGTTGACAGACTTGGAGAAGATGACACAGAGAAAATCAGAGATAGAGAATGTATACTTCTATTGATAAATGTGTTTGTACAATCTCATTAGCATGACAAGCATAGCTAAATGAGGTATTGTGGTGTTGGCTATGAGGTAGCACTCACACACAATGAGTTATAATGATAAAATGCCTCGGGGAGTGAGCTAGAGAGTGAGACTAACCGCGACTTTTTCACTTCATCTTTTATAGGAGTTTTTTTTTATCATTTGAATTTGAAATTCAAACTAAGGCTCCCTAGAATCTCTCCTCTAAAATTAGGGAGATATTCTCTCCATCACACCATTCAAATTTCCACGACTTTCTCAGGTAGGTGTGGTTACAAATTTTTCCAAGTCACAATGACTTTTACAAAGGGGTAAAAAGTGAGAACATCTAAGCATATGTTCATATGAGCCTTGCTTCAAGTGAAGCCTTAATGAAGCCTTGTCCAAGCTAATCTTCCATGAGTTCAAGCCAATGTGTGAAGGCTTGATATGCACCAACATCCTGCAAAACAATTTTTTTGAGGCCTATGTGCCATTGTGAGTAAATGCTTGATTCTTATACTCTTGTAGAAATATTCAAACTCTATTATGTAAAATCACCACCATCATCTGCTCTGAATTTCTTCATCTTTCTCTTGTTTCAATTTTAAAATGCTAAATCGATTCTTTAAATATTCAAACTCTCTTATTTAAAACTCAGCACCACCGTCTATTTTGATTTCTTCATCTTGTTCCTTGTTTTAATTTCAATAAGATGAATCCATTATTTAAACTTACTGAAATACTAAATCTTATCGCATAGGAAATACACCCACATCTTCCTAATATAGTCATTGACGGGCAACATGAAGTAGAAAAATCTACCAAGGCCAGTGCAAACCATTTTCTACACAGGTAAGCAAGCATAAAATCTAGAGGATAGCTTGCTATGTTCTCCATTTCTGGTGGAAATGCCTTCCTTTGTTGCTTGCTCATCATGCAAGATTCACATGGTTCCTTCAAGTTTGCAATCGATTGGAGGTGTGCAATCACACAACTGCAATGCATCTTCTTAGTACAAAGTATATGATATGGCTGAATCTCTCATGCCATAGCTTACATATGCTGTTGCTTGTAGTGGATATAAGATAAAAAAACTCATACATGTTGATCGTCCTTTTGGAGTTCCCAACAATGTTGTTGTTAGTATCCACAATCTTAGCTAGTTTCTTGTTGATAGATATTTTATGAACTTGATGATTTATAGAAGCTAGTAAAGGATTTTTTTTTAAATCTGTGGAACACACTTTAGAGGAAATTTGCATTATTGCCTACCTTCACTCGAACGGGTTACTTTAGAGGCTCTAAGGAACTATAAAGGTCTTTTATCTGATGAGAGGCACCATTGTCCAACAACCATGAGTGATGTGTCCCTAAATCTTTCACCGAGTAGCATACCTCCTCTATTCTAACAAATAACTCAAGCTCTATTTCTGTAGTATTGGAAGATATCTTTCCCTTGCCACCTTTTGGAGAGGCATTTTTCTCTTCTACCTTCTTGATGTAATAGTCTTGAATTCTGTTGGTGCAAGTAATCCAAGCCTTCACATTTGGCTAAAAATTGAAGAAGATAGGTACAAGCATGTGATGAGTCACATGAACAATTGCTTGTAAAGCTAGATCATTTACTTCTTGTAAAAGATAAATTCTTGAGAGAATATTGTAATCCCATTCATTTCGTGGAGTTTGGAGAACTAAAAGCTACAAATCGCATTTGGTAGAAACACTCCTAACTTAGAGAGTACTTTTAGGTGGAACTCTATTTGAATTTCAAATTCAAACTTGAAAAAGGTCATTATATAAGAGACTTGTAATCTTGCAGCCTTTGAAGCCCCCATTGTTGAGCTTATTGTTGATCATTTGTAGATGTTGAGTGGCTTACACCATATCCTACTCTTCTCACTATCATTGGGCATCATCTCTATGCCAATGATCATGTACAACATTGTTCTATAATACATTACATTATTGATCATCTCTGTTCATCTCTTTGCAATCTCTACTCAAAATAGCGTACTTATGATGACCATATCTCCGTGATATCTCCATCATTTTTCATGTTTTATAGCTTTTTGGAACCAGCTTAAAGTCCGCTTCAAGCTATCAAAATTTGAAGAAATTTTCTGCAGCCAATTTGGAGAAATCTACATCGAAGTGCTCTTTGGTCATTCTTTGTGTAGCTCCTAGAAAGTGGGGGTAAGGATCTAATTGCTAAAGTGATTGCTCAGTGTATGGTTTATCATTTTACGTGATTCCACTTGGAATCATTATCTATCTAAGCTAACTATATACCATCAAAAGGAATGTTCCTAATTGCTAATGTACTGTGAGCACTGAGCAAAATATCTAGGAGGTGTCAAGACCAAAATAGTAACTTTTTGGTCACTAACAATTTGCAAAATTATCTGTTTTGAACTAATTGTTTGAAGCATCATCTCCAAAGTAAATAGGTACTTATTTAGTGTCATTTGCAAGCTAAGCGGGCCCACTACATAAAATTGAAGTGGAATAGGGTAGGTACAAAGCAGGTTTTGGTAGTACCACCTCACTTCCTTGAGGTATCCATCCATCTCTTCCAATGGTGGTATCAGAGCAAGTTGAGGTAAAATGGGAGATGTTTTTCCTTATTTTATTGATCAACTAGATAGGAACAACTATCTAGCATGATCATTGAGGATGAAGACATATTTAGAAGGAAGGATTCTCTATTGATACATATCAAGAGATGAGGAGATGCCCATTTTCAGAAGCAACGGACGACCCAGAAGAGAGGAGCTTGAAAGACTCAACTCATGATGTGCCAAAGATGCATTAGCAAGGTCATATTTACTTAACTCTATCTCTAAATTCGTTCTTTCACACCTTAGAAATTGTAAAATATCCCAAGAGACTTGGGATACATTGTTTTCATACTTTTCTTCCAATACAAGAGCTAGAAAAAACAATTGTGGATTGAGTTTACCACTCAAAGGAAGCAACCCAAGCAGAATGTTTCTGAGTTTGTGACCAAGGTCAAAGATGTGGCTGATCAACAGGCAAGCATAGGAGAGGAGATTGAAGAGGAGCAAATAGTGAGGCAAATAATCAATGGCATCAAGGAAGATGACAAATGGGAAGCCTTGATAACTGCTATGGACTTATACATGGACATGCAGATTCCAAATCTTACCACACTCATGGGACAACGTTTTACCCATGAAGCCAAGCTCAACAAAAATGGAGAACCATCAAGAGGTAACAAACTTTCTGCCCTATACATAGATAAAGGGAAGTCTAGATATGAAGGGAAGAACAAGAAAGTAGAGGATGAAGGTACTTCTCAAACTAACTATGCAGGGAGAGGTAGGAACTCAAGAGGAAGGGCAGAGGAGGTAAGCAAGGCAAGGGGAGATCTTTCAACTCTTCCCCATGCAACATATGTGGATTGTCTAATCACACTACAAATGAGTGCTATAGGAACTTCAAGAATCAGAGAGGAAGAGGATATCAAAGAGGTGGCTACTCACAATCAAGAGGAAGATTCAACCATAATCAAAGCTACAACCATGGCTACAATAATAATTACAACAACAATTATCAAGGAGGGTACAAATCAAGGAAGGACTTCAACAATTATACAAAGGATCAAGAGGATTCTCTTCTCATTATGAATATGACTTCAAAACAAGGTATGAATGATGAGCACCTCTTCTATATTGACTCAGGTTGTTCAAACCATGTAGCAGGAAATGTAGCTCTTATTTCTAATCTTGAGGAACCCAAGGGAAAGCACCAAGTGCAAACAGGTGATGACACCAAGCATTCAGTGGTCAAGGTAGGAAATGTCAAAACTTTTGATGGAATTAGAAATATGTTGAGCACGGTTCTTTATGTACCTACAATCACAAAGAATTTGATGAGTATTTGACAGATAGTGGAAAAGGGTTTGCAGGTTAGGTTCAACAAATATGGAGCCTTTGTGGAGGACCCTGAGGAGACTAGAAACATTGCACTTTATAATTAGTAGGATCAAACATTGTGTGAGGTTGAGATTTGGCATAAAAGATTAGGGCATATTGGTGAGAGAGCCTTGAAACAAATATGTAGAGATCAATGTGTGCTTGGGATACCTAATGTATCTAAGCAACACATGATCTATAAATGGGTTGCTTGTCAGTTCGGTAAATCACACAGTTTACCCTTTACAAAGAAAGGCTATATGCATGAGGATCACTTGGAACTTGTCCACACAGATGTGTGGGGACCAAGCAAGGACCCTTCAATTTCAGGCTCAAGGTATTATGTGTCATTCATTGATGATTTCAATAGGTGGACTATCTTGTACTTTATGAAACATAAAGATGAAGTGTTTAGTTGCTTCAAGAAGTATCTTGCCCTTGTGGAAAATCAAACAAGAAGAAGTCTAAAGAGGTTAAGGTGAGATGGAGGAGGTGAGTACTTCTCCAATGAATTTGATGCATTTTTGCAGGACAGAGGTATAGAAAAGGAGACAACTAGAAGATATACCCTTGAGCAAAATGCGGGTGGCAGAGAGGAGAAATAGGTTGATTGTGGAAACAGCTAGATTAGTGCTTAATGAAAAAAGGTTACAAAATTATTTGTGGTTAGATAGTGTATCTACTGCCACTTATCTTATTAACAGGTTGCCATCCAAATCACTTGATGGGATGACACCATATGAAGCATTGCATGGTATAAGCCGTCACTTGATCATTGTAGAATATTTGGATGTGTTGCTTATGTGCATGTTCCATCTCAAATCAAAGGTAAGCTAGACCCTAAGGTAGAGAAGTGCATATTCATAGGGTATGATTTAAATCAGAAGGGATACATGTTTTATAATCCATCCAACAAAGGATTTATGGTCAAAAGAGATGTTGTGTTTGATTAGAATGATTCTTGGTTTGAAAGTGAATGCAGGAAGGTCAAGTTGCCATATGACTTGGAAGAGGAATTTCCAAGCCTCACCAAGGAGGAGCCAATACAAGTTGAAGATATCAAATCAGATGATGAAGACACCATCAATTTAGAAGAGTTCAAAGCATGGAAGTCAAAAGGAAAGGCCAAGATGAAGAGATTGGAAGACTTACCTGAATCATCCAACGAAGTTCTAAAGAGATCACAATGGGAGAGCAAGAAGACTTCTTCATATGAAGAAGCAAAGGCCAAGGCACAATGGAAGGAATCTATGGTTGAAGAAATAGAAGCACCCCAAGAGAATGATACTTGGGAGCTAGTACCCAAGAAGGCATCAATGAAGGTAATTGGCTCTAGATGGATTTAGAAAATCATGAGAAACTCAGATGGATCCATAAACATGTATAAAGCTAGACTTGTGGCTAAGGGTTTCGCATAAACCCAAGGAATCGATTATGAAGATATACTTTCACATGTGGCTAAAACGCCAACCATCAGAGTATTGGTAAGTGTGGCTGCATCTAGGAATTGGAATATGTATCAATTGGATGTGAAAAATGCTTTCCTTAATGGCTCGATTTTAGAGGAGGTTTACATGGCTCAACCTCCTAGCTCTGAAGACCCAAGCAAGATAAATTATGTATGCAAATTGAACAAAGCTCTTTATGGTTTGAGCAGGCACCCAGGGCATGGAACCATAGGTTAACTACATACCTTCAAGATCAAGGATTCATGATGAGCAAAGGAGATTCTTCTCTGTTTGCCAAGAGAAGTAATTCAGAGATGATATATTTATATGTATATGTTGATGACATCATACTTACAGTTACCAATAGCATCAAACAAATCAAGACATTGATGATGCAAGAGTTCAAAATCAGTGACCTAGGGCTTCTGAAGTATTTTCTTGGACTTGAATTGGTCTACACAAATTCTAGAATTTACATTACTCAAAGGAAGTATATGTAGGACATGTTGAAGAAGTTCCACCTGGAGAATGCCAAGATAGCTAGCACCCCTATGGAGGTAAATCATAAATTAAGTGCTCATGAAGGGGATTTGCTTGAAGACATTACATGATATCAAAGCATAGTTGGAAGTCTAAACTATGCAAGCTTGACAAGGATTGATAAAGCTTATGGAGTAAGTGTTTTAAGTCAATTCATGCATAAAACTAGAGCACCTCACTTGGAAGTTGCCAAAAGGATTTTGAAGTATCTCAAGGGTACTCAAAATCAAGGTTTATACTTTCCATACACATTAGTTTTGGATGTCAAAGTATACTCAGATGCATATTGGGCAGGACGTAAGGATGACAGGAGGAGTACCTCTAGATATTTGTCTTTTGCAAGTGATAAGCCCATTTCATGGTCTTCCAAGAAGAAACCTATTGTTTCTCTATCTTCAAGAGAGGCTGAATAAAGGGGATTATCCAATGCTACTCAAGAAGCAATTTGGATTCGATTGCTATATTTAGATTTGGGACTTCACACTCACTCACCTGTGATCTTTGGTGACAATACAAGTTCCTTGCATCGTGCAACGAATCCTATCTATCATGCAAGAACCAAGCATATAGAAGTACACTATCACTATGTTAGAGAGAAATTATTGAGCAAGGAGATTCAACTTGCATATGTGTCCACAAATATGCAATGTGCAGATTTATAAACCAAAGCACTTCATGATACTAAACTTTGCAAGTTCAAAACTATGATTGGATTATAGGACATTCAAGAAGACCCTTAAAGAAGTACAATCCAAGATGTTTGGCTTGAGGGGGACCTGTTGGTGCAAGTAATCCAAGCCTTCACATTTGGCTAAACATTGAAGAAGATAGGTACAAGCATGTGATGAGTCACATGAACCATTGCTTTTAAAGCTAGATCATTTACTTCTTGTAAAAGATAAATTCTTGAGAGAATATTGTAATCCCATTCATTTTGTGGAGTTTGGAGAACGAAAAGCTACGAATCTCATTTGGTAGAACCACTCCTAACTTAGAGGAGTACTTTTAGGTGGAGCTCTATTTGAATTTCAAATTCAAACTTGAAAAAGGTCATTATATAAGAGACTTGCAATCTCATGGTCTTTGAGGCCACCATTCTTGAGCTTATTGTTCATCAATTGTAGATGTTGAGTGGCTTACACCATAGCCTACTCTTCTCACTATCATTGGGCATCATCTCTATGCCAATGATCATGTACAACATTGTTCTATAATACATTACATTATTGATAATCTTTGTTCATCTCTCTGCTATGTCTACTCAGAATAGTGTACTTGTGATGACCATAGCGCAGCGATCTCTCCATCATTTTTCATGTTCTATAGCTTTTTCGAACCAGCTCGTAGTATACATGCTACCAAAATTTGAAGAAATTTTCTTCAGCCAATTTGGAGAAATCTTCATCGAGGTGCTCTCTTGTCATTCTATGTGTAGCTCCTAAAAAGTTGGGGGTAAGGATCTACTTGCTAAAGTGATTGCTCAGTGTGTGGTTTATCATTTTAAGTGAATCCACTTGGAATCATTAGCTATCTAATCTAATTAGATACCGTCAAAAGGAATTTTCCTAATTACTACTGTACTGTGAGCAGTGAGCAAAATATCCAGCAGGTGTCAAGACCAAAATAGCAACTTTTTGCTCACTAACAATTTGCAAAGTTATCTGTTTTGAAGTAATTGTTTGAAGCACCATTTTCAAAGTACATAGCTACTTATTTAGTGTCATTTGCAAGCTAAGAGGGCCTACTACATAGCCTCAAAGTGAAATAGGGTAGGTACAAAGGAGGTTTTGATAGTACCACCTCACTTCCTTGGAGTATCCATCCATCTCTTCCAACAAATTCTCTGTTACTTCTTCTTGTAGTGAAAACATTCTTAGAGAGATAATGTATAACCATGAATGATGACACAAAAACTTGGAAGTTAGGATTTTGTGAACGGCCGAGCTCTTGCAATGGCTTCTCCTCATAAAGGGGGCCTTACAACTTAGAGCTCCATGGACCATTGTGTTGATGGGTGGAATATTAACTGTATCTAACATTTTCTACCAACATTTGCCACATTTTCCCAAAGATAGCATGGGGCATCTACCAACTTTACCCCAACAAAGACAAAAAAGGGATTTCCTCTCAAATATAAACAAATAAGTGTTTGTGGAATAACATAAGTGAATCAATGAAACAACAATATTGCACAAATAGTCCTCCAATATATTTTCATCTAAGTACAATTTCTAGATTAACTCATAAAAGCCTTTGCTTGAGTAGTACATTTGATCTATTGCATCATGTGGAAGGAAATTATTAATTTTTTGTGCAATATAAATTGTTGTTTGGTTTTCTTAAAATGTAGAGCATTTCGTCCTTATAGTGGAAGGCAAAAACCTGAAGTGTAATTTCTCTTTGGTGCAATCAAGACCTTGTCAGCTGTATCTTTGGGATTATTTTTCAATCCATTATATAGGATACCATTCATAGTAAAAGAAAAAAGTATTAAGTTCACAATGCATATTCATAGCATGCCATGCTTTTTGTAGACCTCTTTTTTTATTAACTTGAGTTGGCATGAAACTTTTCATGAACAAGAGATAATTGTGCTGAAGTCTAGATGATTATGGAGTGGGAGAAAACCATTGCAATAAACCTTTGCTGTGTTGAAGAATATCAATAGGCATAGGGAAAAAAACCATAAGCATATTCTTTTTATTAGAATTTACAAGGGCATTTAAGGAAGTCATTGGGAAAACAAACAACATTAGTAAAAGTTGATTGAGACTGAACCTACAAGTTGGAGAAAGAATATGAGCAATCAACACTATTCAAGTTACAAGAAATTAAGGGTGTGAGAATGTGCAAATTAAAGTATAGATAAAAGAAAGATCGTTATACTATGCAAGAAAGTCTAATTAAAATCAAGATCTTGATGATTGTGGTACAAATTGATAATCCTAACCCTAGTGGATTAAATGAAATATTATATGGGAGCAAAATCCATACCAGCTATAACCAATACATTAAAAAGAGAGGTTGTTGTAGAAATATTTGATGGTTGTCAATGAAGAGAGAAACCCTAGCAAGTTCTTGCAAGAAATTCTAATGATTATTGTAGGATAAGAAAATCTCAACAAAGGAAACAAGAAAGAAATTGAAAAAGTAGAAGGCTGAAATAAAAAAAAAAAACAAATTGAGATTGTCCATGTGACAAGAAAACCTAAATGGGATATTATATGGTTAAAGTTTAGATAAAGATGAGGCTCTAATGGTTGTTACATGAATCAAGAATCCGAACAATAATGTATTGATAATAAAATATTAGGTGGGAAAGAAAATCCTATCAAGCTACAAGTAGAACATAAAAAGGATAGTTTATTGTATAAACCCCTCACCATTGTTGTTGGGATTATTTGCAACAACCCTAGTGGGTTGTTGTAGGTAACAGTGACAATTGTTTTCGGTGAAAAAAATTGTGGTATAGTTTGACGAAAACAAAATGAATAGAAGGAATGACAATGAATTAAAATAGAAACTTGACTGATAGGTGTTAAAAGGATTTGCACATCAAAATTATTGAAGAAGACCATAAACCATTTGATTAACATGACATAAGGACGATGATAGGCTTCGATAGGTTGGTATTGGGGTAGCATGAGCATGATGCCTCTCTATGAAGCTTAGTTAGAGGTCATGGAAATGATTGAAGAGACTATTTTAAGTCCCCTTTATAGAACTCGCACCACGATGCTGTATATCCACTAATAAAATTCAGTACAAACCATTCTTTATGCATTCGACTGAGTATAACAAAGAGATTTAAAGAATAATAGTTAAGTTACCAATGCATTCTATTCAATTCCAACCAAAAGCCTTACCTCTAACATCGTCCAAAGGAACAGTTTTCCAGTCAAATTGGAGACATGACCTCCTAAAAGAATATCATGAGATGATGTACACATGGTCCAAGACCCCATGCATATTATGTTCAATCCCTATTACAATCTAGTCCCACAACATCTGTCCTAGCAAGCTTTTGATATTAAGGTGCAGAATGACCCCAAGTGCCAGGAATCAGTTAATTATTCCCATTTAGCACCGTCATGAGGGCCCCCAACCATTGCCTATATGATTGCAACCATCCTTCATTGGCTACCACATTTGCACCGTATGATAGATGTAGGAGTGAGGATGTTACTTAAAATTTGATCTCATGCAAACAACATTTAAAGTGTTTTGGAACATCACGGAAGCACATGTCTTGATGCCAAGGTTTAAGCATGGGAATTTTGGTATTGTTTATGATATGAGTACAACACCATCTATCTGAATCTGTGATGCATGGCACTACCGGATCAAGTACCTACCCTTATGTTATAAACATATGTTTGAAGAAATGTTCACCACTAGGTTTTGGGAATATCGTTTAGAAGTGTTCATCACCAAGCTGACACATCTACTTCAACCCTTTGTGTGCAAACAACTTACGTATTCAACTCACTGTTAGTACCTACCATAGGGAACAACATAGGCCATTAAGTGGGATAAGTTAGAAGTGAATATGGCACGTGGAATCCACATCAATGAGCACAACCTTGCTCAAAATCTAAAAACTATAAAAAGAGCTATAGAGCTCATTTTTGGGGTTATCTAGTTTGAGGTGTGAGCATTGTAGATCTTTTGTTCTTTGAGTAATGAATAGAATTATCTCGCCTTCCATTGTCTCTCTTATTGCCTCTTCCATGTGTGTGTACATTATGTTGGTGCATGACAACCATCAATTGATGTTTTGAACAAAGGATTGAAGACAAAATTTGAAGAAGAGATCAAAAAATGAAGCTTGAAGATAGTGCATATTCAAGAAATGAAGACGTGTATACATATGTACATTAAACTTGTAATTAGCTCACTTATACTTTTGTTATGGTCATGAGCTTGTACATATGTGCCTGTATATACAAGTAGAAAGTCGAGGCATGTATGAGAGAGCATGAGATGTGATGAATTAGAAGTTGTAAGAGTCATTAGACACTTTAGAAGTGAAGTAGAGCTTTTTCATCATTGAGATGTAAAGTTTTTTGAGTAGAAGAAAATTTGCACCCGATATTTTGTTGAGTTCTCCTTCTGTGTTTGATCATTCCAAGAATACTTTGGTAGATGTCTAATTCCATAGTTAATGTTTCTATGGTTAAGACTTGAGAGGCTTATTGTAAATAGGTTGAGAGAATTATGTCTAGGAATGTTTGTAGGGGAAGAAGTGATGAGTGTTTTCTGAAACAGGTGCAATCTCGATGGTCAAAGAATTGATCAGATCTCAGTGCATAGTGTAAAGTTTTACAAATGAGGAGTCAAAATATAAGTCGGAAGGTAAGCCATTAAACGGGATCTAGTTTGAAAGAACCATGCATTAGAAGTTGTAGGTGTCAAAGTCGACTATGCAAGAGTACAATTTCAGACATAGGTACATTGTTTGGATCATTTCTCAAAGTCTACTGCATCTTTTGAGAAGTTTTAACTTGGAGAGTATGTAGAAACATTAGTTGACACCAAATACAAAGTTTCATTGAAAGCTTTACATGTTTAATTAGTCTATGAGTGAATAAAGTGAAGTAGACTTTCTATATGTTGAGTTCGTTCATAGTCCTCCAAAGTGGTAGAGGTTTTGAGATCTCATGGGCAAAGACCTGATAGGTTATATCACAGGTGAAGAAGAAAAACCAGAATTCAGAGATCCTATTATTCCAACTAGGGATGAACTCTCATATTTGAAGATTTGGATGAAGAAGGATGCTCAATCAAGGAGTATTATCTACATGGGAGTCAATGACTACTTGCTGCCTCATATTAGAGGACTTGAAACTACAAGTGACATATGGAATGCTTTGGAGGAGCATTTCCAAAATACTACAAAGTCAAGGAAGGCATCTTTTTGGGCAAAGTTTACCACATTCAAGAAGAAGGCTTTTCAATCCATTTCTGATCATGTAGCAAGGATGAAGGACATTGCAGATGCATTAGGAGTAGTTGATGAAGATATTCAAGAAGATAAATTGTAAGGCAAATCCTCATAGGTTTGAGAGGAGATGAGAAATGGAAGCCATTCATTTTGTCTATTGAATTGTCACTAGATCATTTCACTCCTCACTTGAATCAATTATTGGGACATATGCTAACATTTGAGCAGGATGTCAAAGGTGATGTTGATAAGGGTACAGGTCAAGCAATGTATTCAAAGGACAAGAAGAAGAATAACAAAGGCAAGCAAAAATTAAATGAAGAAGAAGGTACAACTAGTCAAGCCAACTTCCTAAGAGGAAGAGGAGGTGGCAAAGGTAGAGGAAGAGGCAGAAGCAATAAAGATGGAGCCAAAGCTAGCTTGATTTTTGGTAAAATAAATCATTTAGCTCATGATTGTTGGCATAATAATCAGAATAATGGAGGATATAGTCAGAACTTTAATTCAAGAGGAAGAGGTGGTAGAAACCAAAGAGGTAATTTCAGAGGTAGAGGTAGTAGAGGTTACTTTGGAAGAAATGCAGGTGGAGGTTTCCAAAGTCAATCCTACAATAATACCTACTATAATTATGCTTCAGATCAGAAGGAGGATTCAACCTTGATTATGAATGCAACTTGTGAAAGAAAAAGTGAAGACCAAAGAGTCTTCTACATTGACTCAGGGTGTAGCAATCACCTGAGTGGTAACATAGCTTTGATGACTGATTTGGAGAACAAGGTAACTAATCATGTAGTTCAAACAAGTGATAATACAAAGCATAACGTGAAGTCAATTGGATCAGTGAAGGTTGAGGATGGGAGCACTCTTCTAAGTAAGGTTTTCTATGTTCCTACAATTCCAAAGAATCTGATAAGTGTAGGGCAAATTGTTGAGAAAGGTTATGAAGTAAGGTTTACTAATGATGGAGTTTTTGTGGAAGACCCTAGCAATGGGTATAAACAAATTGTTTTAGGGAAGAAAGAAGGAAGGCTATTCACATTGAAGGTTCAAGGCAATGTTGGTCATGCCTTGTTCACTTATGCAGGACAAAAACTCTCTGAGTTAGATCTTTGGCATAAAAGGCTTGGACATTTCAATGAAAGAGGTATTAAGGATATGGCTAACAATGGGTCAGTGCTTGGATTACCTAATGTTGCAAGTCAACATATGACATACAGATGTGAGGCATGTCAATTAGGTAAGGCTCATAGGAAATCATATACCAAGCATGGTTTCATGTACTCAGAGAAGCTTGAGTTGGTACACACAGATGTGTGGGGACCATCAAAGGATTTTTGTATTAATGGATCAAGATATTATGTGATTTATGTTGATGATGCTACTAGGTGGATCACTATATATGTGATCAAAGATAAATAAGAGGTATTCAATACATTTGAACATTATCATCTGTATGCAGAAAGAATCACAGGTCAAAAGTTGAAGAGACTAAGGTCAGATGGAGGGGGAGAGTATTTCTCTAATGAGTTCAGTGATTACTTATGGAATGAAAGTATAAAACAGGGAAGCTATTTGCAAGTACTCTCCTCAACAAAATGGTGTAGCAGAGAGGAGAAATAGAAATCTTGTTGAGTTTGCAAGATCAATGATGAAGGAGAAAAATTGTCCCAATTATTTGTGGGTTGAGATGTAAATATAGCTACATATTTGGTTAATAGGTTACCATGTAAAGCTTTGCAGGGTATGACACCATATGAAGCTTGGTGGGGTAAGAGACCTACCTTAGATCATTGCAAAGCATTTGGATGTTTGGCTTATGCATATGTGCCATCTCAGTTGAGACATACATTGGAACCTAGAGGTGAAAAGTATGTGTTCATTGGATATGATGATAAGCAGATGGGATATAGGTTGTGGAGTCCATCCACAAAGAAATTCCTTGTATCTAAGGATGTTACATTTGATGAGCAAGGTACTTGGTATACATGTACACTTAATATTCATGCAGATGATGAAGAAACCTTGAATCAAAAGAAAGGTAAATCAAAGGTACAAATATTTGATGGAGAAGAGAACAATGAAGCACAAATTGAAGTTGAAGAAGTGCCAAAGTTTGATCCAAAATGTGATAAACCAGAAACTTCAAGAAGTGGAGAACTCAGTCATCAAGACACAAATGGCAACCTATAAGGTATAGCTATGAAACTTCTTTTCTGACTACTAAAGATTATGCTTATATGGTGAAAGTAGAGGAAGACCCTTCTACAGATGAAGAGGCAAAAGGTAAGGAAAATTGGGAGAAAGCTATGCAGGAAGAATATGATGCATTGATGGAAAATGAGACATGTGGATTTGGTTCCTAAACCAAATAGTAAGAAGCTCATTGGATGCAAATGGGTCTAAAAAACAAAGAGGTTTGCAGATGGAAGTGTGTCTAGGTATAAAGCTAGACTTATTGTGAAAGGGTATGCTTAGACATATGGTATAGGTTATGATGAGACATAGTCATGTGGCAAAGATGACAACCATAAGGACACTCATAGCCATTGCTGCATGTAAAGGTTGGAAACTATGTCAATCAAATGTAAAGAATGCTTTTCTTCATGGTTACATTTCAGACGATGTTTTCATGGAGCAACTAGAAGGTTTCAAAGATAGAAGGTATCCAGATTATGTATGTAAGCTCAAGAGAGCTTTGTACGGTTTGAAGCACGCCCCAGGGGCATGGAATTATAGACTTGTGAAGTTCTTGAAGGAACTTGGTTTCCAAGTGTCTAAAGCAGATAGTAGCTTGCTTGTTAAAGCAAGTGATGATGGGTTCATTTACATGTGCATATATGTTGATGACATAATTCTTACAGGTACAAATGAGAAGGGCATACAAAGTCTAAAGGAGCAAATGGAGAAAGAGTTCAAGATTAGTGACTTGGGAGACTTGTCATATTTATTGGGTATGGAGGTCTCATATACTCAACATGGAGTATATGTAACTCAAGAAAGGTATTTGACAAACTTGCTAATCAAGTTTAAAATGGAAGATTGTAGGATAGCACCTACTCTAATGGAGGTAAATCACAAATTGAGCAGATATGGAGGAGAAGAATTCAAGGATATGAAGCTTTATCAAAGTCGGGTTGGTAGTCTCATCTATGCTACATTAATTAGGCTTGATTTATCATATGCAGTTGGAGTGTTGTCTCAATTCATGCATTGTCCTAGGAAAGAACATTGGATTGCAGGACAAAGAGTGTTGAGGTACATTAAGGGTACACTCAAGGAATGTTTCTATTATGGTTTTACATCAGATACAAACATCAAGATATATAGTGATATAGATTGGGCAGGTAATCCTGATTACAGGAGATCAACATATGGATACTTGTGTTATGTGGGAGATAAGCTAATTTTTTGGTGTTCTAAGAAGCAACATACAGTTGCTTTGTCATCTACAGAGGCAGAGTACAAAGGAATGGTTGAAGCTACAAAGGAGTTCATATGGTTGAAGATTCTAATGAAGAGTTTTGACATCATTCAGAGTACACCCACTATTCATGGAGATAACATGAGTTCATTGTATCTAGCTGCTAACCCTATTTTTCCATGCCAGGACTAAACACATTGAGATTCAGTATCACTTCTTAAGAGAGAAGTTGATTGATAAGGAGATTGAAGTCATACATACTTCAACAAAAGACCTGATTGCAGATATGCTAACCAAAATCTTGGATGGACCAAAGCTATAGAGATTCAAAGAAATGGCAGGTATAAAGAAGATAGAGAAAACCTCAATTGATGATTGAGGGGGAGCTGTTGGTGCATGACAACCATCAATTGATGTTTTGAACAAAGGATTTAAGAAAAAAGATGAAGAAAAGAAAAAAGTGAAGCTTGAAGATAGTGCATATTCAAGAAATCAAGACTTGTATACATATGTACATTAAACTTGTAATTAGCTCACTTATACTTTTGTTATGGTCATGAGCTTGTACATATATGCCTATATATACAAGTAGAAAGTCAGGGCATGTATGAGAGAGAATTACATGTGATGAATTAGAAGTCGTAAGAGTAATTAGACACTTTAGAAGTGAAGTAGATCTCTCATCATTCAGATGTAAAGTTTTTTGAGTAGAAGAGAATTTGCACCCGATATTTTGCTGAGTTCTCCTTCAATGTTTGATCATTTCAAGAATCCTTTTGTAAATTTCTAATTCCATAGTTAATGTATCTATGGTTAATATTTGGGAGCCTAATTGTAAACAAGCTGAGAGAATTATGTGTAGGAAGATTTGTATGTGAAGAAGTGATGAGTGTTTTCTGAAATAGGTGCAATCTCAATGGTCAAAGAATTGATCAGATCTCAGTGCATAGTGTAAATTTTTACACAAATCATGAGTCAAATCTAAGTTGGAAGGTAAGCCATCTATGGCTAAAAGCATTTGATTAAATGGCATCTAGTTTGGGAGAACCATGCATTAGAAGTTGTAGGTGTCAAAGTCGACTATGCAGGAGTACAATTTCAAACATAGGTAGATTGTTTGGACCATTTTTCAAAGTCTACTGAATCTTTTGAGAAGTTTTAAATTGGAGAATGTGCGCAAACATTAGGCAACACCTCATATGAAGTTTCATTGAAAGCTTTAAATGTTTGATCAGTCTATGAGTGAATAAAGTGAAGCAAACTTGCTATATGTTGAGTTTGTTCACAATTAGTTCAAAAGTTTGGTAATCTGGCATTAGTCCTCCAAATTGGTAGAGGTTTTGAGTTATTCTTGATATAGAGGTGCTCTAACATCAAGGATAGCTTGTTCTTTTGGAGATTAACACTCTCCATCTTATCATCATGCTCTCATCATCACCTTCATGCACATCACTTGTTATTGATCGTCATATCATCCTTACATCTCTAGGGATTGACAATTAAGGAGGTGGAGCTCCATGATGCGATACTCGTCCTTGTCTAGAGTAGAAAGAAGTTCGGCTAGAGTCTAATCTCCTTGGGCTTGAATATATTGAAAGAACAATTGTACAAGTGAAGGGCATAGTACCCATGGACCCCTCGTATCCCACAAGGTAGAGGTTAGACTACGGAAGCATCACAAGGAAAGGGCTTCCTGAAGGGATCTAGTTTCAATGGCCCAAAGGCATTAGAAGGATAGATTGGCCACAATGGCCCAAAGGCATTAGAATGATAGATTGGCCACAATGACCCAAAGGCATTAGAAGGATAGATTGGACACATTTTCCAAGTATGTCCATGCATCGTAAGCAAGCTATTTGGGCACTCACCTCTTCAGGAAGAGGTTCTGTGCTCAATCCTTGTGGGTTCTCAATGTAGTTAATACTTTCATTATTGATGTTCATGTATAGAACCAAACATTCCTTTGAAGCACATTTGAGCATAAATTTATAGCTTATCTTGAGATAGATTCTAAATACGAAAATAGGCTCTTCGTAAATCAGATATTGTGGGCATGCAACCTCTAACTAATACAAGTGTTTCCTTCTATTCGTTAACAAAATAGGATCTCTAGTAAGGAAAAAAAATTTGCATAAGGTTAGTGTTTCATATTACCACACATGAGACAAACCTAAAACTTCTTGTGTAAGGTAGTAAGGTGTTTGTTAGTAGTTTGATCAAGAATAGGAAATTTTGCATACATACATTATTACTCCAATGCATAGTTGGATAACCATAAACTCTAAATGCTTATCAATCATATTCAAGAGTAACATGTGAGAGCATATCAAGATATCCATCAAATTCCCCAAAAGATTCTTTGAGGTCTCTATCACTGGAAATGTAAACGACCATAAATTTCCATATGTACCATGTCTACTCCCAGTGTCTATATATATTACCCATTCTAGATTATGTATTCTTGTGTGAAGTCACACCATTGTACCATACACAATTGTGGTATCATACAATTAGAGATGGTGAATATCAAAGGTCCTAACACTGGATGGATGTCTCAAATTGCTTAATGCTGCCATTATACTTTTCCAAGAAGAAATGCTACCAAAGGAAATAGGACACCATATTAAATGGTTATGTTAGCATTCTTAGTGTCATAGTTCTACAAACACTCTCTTTGAGGCATAATGGTACCAAATAATGTAGATAATATCTCGACAAATTTACCTATTTCTCTTGTTGTGTGTGTGTGTATGTATGTATGTATGTATGTATGTATGTATGTATGTATGTATGTATGTATGTATGTATGTATGTACGTATCTCTCTCTCTCTCTCTCTCTCTCTCTCTATATATATATATATATATATATATATATATATATATATATATATATATATATATATATATATATATATATATATATATATATATATATATATATATATATATATATATATATATATATATATATATATATATATATATATATATATACACCCAAATACTTCTATCAAAATATCTTTAACAAATTAACCATAATGCATCAAATTTATTACATTTACATTAACAATAAACATATTTTAGCATAATAAAGAAAACAGATAATATGAAATTGAGAAATTTTAGAACAAATTATCAGTTAAACTAGGGGTAAACCATAATGCTTTTAGACCATGTGGATATCCATCTATACAGATTTTACTTATTTGTATCCTAGAGGCAGAAACAAGATATTAATGTGAAAATTCATAGTTTCTAAATTTCCCTTAAAAATGATTATGTTATTAGAGAAAGAGAAAAGGCGGATTTGATAAAAATTCATGTGCAAGGTAGATGCTAGTAGTCGTATAAGTATGTATGTATGTCGAGTCCAAAAAATCTCATAGGATAGTGGACATGCTCATGACATTACTCTGGAGCAATGAACCTCTTAGGAGAACTTCGTGGACATCTTCACGAAGACTCTACCTCTAGTTTTGCTTCAATGTTTGGTGGATCTCTACAACACTTAGCTACTCTAAAATGGAGCTACAGAGAGGGTGTTGATGACATGATTTCTCTTACATCATTCCCATTTGTATCCGCATGAGTGCATCTCCATTTTGTATCCAAGAGGCACTCCATTTCTATTTTATTTCGATTTTATATTGTATCTCTTTTGTATTCAGATACCTTGTCATTTTCTTCTACCTATATATTCATTCTCCGTCAAGGGTTATTATCCCACATTTTATGTACTTTCGAGAGCCCCCTCCAACTCTATATAAGGAGGGCCTCTCCCCCCATTTGTACTTGCTTAGAAGCTTGAGGAGCCTACTTCATGCTCTTAGAAAGCTCACTCTAATTGATGTGAGTTTTCTCATTTCATGGTCTACTCACTTTTGAGTCGCACACTCTTTCTTTTTTTGAGTACACTCTTATTTTCATTTTGCTTGCATGTGTGTACTCTCTACAATAACCAAGTATTCATTGCCTCAAAGGACCAACATAAGATTCTTTTGCAAGTGAATGGGGTATCTTTGCATTTTGTGTAATGTCATTTGGGCTCACAAATGCACCTAGTACCTTTCAAAGGCTCATGTGTCATTTAAGGACTTCATGAGGAAAAATTTAGAGGTCTATGTGGATGACTTGTGTGCCCATTCCCACATAAGACAAACACATATACTAGAGTTTAGGCAAATCTTTGACAAGGTAGAGAGTATCAAGTGTGCATGAACCTAGATAAATGTGTCTTCATGGTCAGACAAGGGAAAATTTTGGTTGATATTGTGTTGAAGGATGGTATATCTACAGATGAGGATAAGGTGAGAGCGATAGTTGATTTACCTAAACCTAGGATTGTTGAGGAAGTACAAGCCTTTATGGGACATTGCGAGTACTACCAATGTTTTATCCACATGTATGCTATTATTGCTAAGCCTCTATGCAACCTCTTGACAAACTTGGAGTGGACTGAAGAATATGAGACATCTTTCAATGAACTGAAATCAGAACTTTGCTCAACCCCCTATTTTGACAACACCAAACTAGAATAAACCATTCAATGTTCAAGTGGATGCATTTTATGATATTGGATGCATGCTAGCACAACCTACCGATGAAGGGAATATAGATCTTCCTGTAGCATATGTGAGTAGGCAATTAAATGCTACAAAACAAAATTATGCAACCATTAAGCAAGAAGGCTTATGCATGCTCTACATGATCAAAAAGTTTAGACATTATTTGCTTGCAAATAGGTTTAAGTTATTTATGGATCACCGAGCTCTGTACTTAGTGAACAAGCCTTGCAATATGGGTTGATTAGTGAGATGGCTTCTCTTACTAATAGGATACAATTTTGAAGTAGTAGTTAGGAAAAGGAAAGACTCGCCTTTAGGCAGATCACCTTTTGCCTCTTACTTCACGAGAACCCCAACAAGGATCAGATGAACTTCTTGATGCTTGTCTATTCAATCTAGAAGTGGTTCTAGATTGGGCTAAACAACGCATGCCTACTCTCACATTTTGCCCCAAGAATATAGTGGTCAAGTTGAAGGAGAATGAAGTAGTTAAAGCATAGAGATAATAGATACTTGCAGGAAGTATTTACAACCTAAGTGATCAAGGAATTCTAGATTTTCTGTGTGGAAGAACAAGAGAATGATAAATGGTTCAACTAGCACATGTAGATGCATTAGGGAAACATCACTCAAAACATAGAACCTACAAACATTGAAATGATTAGGCATATATTGGCCCACTATGGAAGTAGATGTCTATAGCCTCATCAAGGAGTGTCAAACTTATGTTAGCAAATCGTTGATCGAACATGCCACTCTATACCACATGCCTCTAATAGCTGAGTGGAGTAGTCCTATAGTAGACTTGTTAAGGACAAAAATGTTTCCACAACAAAGGACATTAGCAAGACGAAGGATTCTAGAACAAGAAGCTTAAGGCTATACACTCATTAGAGATAATCTGTACAAATGTGTTCGAGATGGATATCTGAGGCTATGTATCCATTGAAGGGATTTGGTGTGTTGAACAAGAGGATCAAAGAGGAGATGGAGGGAGAGAGAGGAGAGAAGATATGTGCATACATGCGTGGGAGCCTTGAAACCCACATAATGATCTCTCTTGAGGCAATGCTCTATAAATGATGTATATATATGAATATGGGGGTAAGGTCACATGATCCTTACGTCCCCAAAAATCTCCCACTTAAAGGTCAATGTGACCATAAGTGGAAAAATATACAAGAAATGATGTAGGACTATACACAAATGTATAGGAAGAGTCCAGATCTCTACCCATACTAATCATCCTACACCAACTGCCTCAAACAAGGTGTATCCATGCACCTCAAACTTCTCTAGACTCATATTGATAAGAGTCGAGATCACATGTGACTCATTCTTAACCTAATAAAATGATTCTTTTTATGCACTAACAAGCTTCCGATTGTTGAGTATATGAT
This sequence comes from Ceratopteris richardii, assembly GCA_020310875.1. Taxonomy (NCBI): domain Eukaryota; kingdom Viridiplantae; phylum Streptophyta; class Polypodiopsida; order Polypodiales; family Pteridaceae; genus Ceratopteris; species Ceratopteris richardii. The sequence goes on from CM035412.1 coordinate 69,916,169, forward strand.
GGATTTAGGTTTCTAGCAAGCTGGAAATGCTCGTCAGTAACGTCAACTGCAATAAATATGGCCGTCCAAAAGAGCTGATAACAACATGTGTGCAACAAGGTTTTTCTTGACAAGCCTTCATATTGGAATGCAGCCAAGAGGATTTTTGGATTGGGGATAGATTGGGCATCATAGAGATATTGAAGTTACCAAACGAGAGGCGAACGTTGGAGGTGCATCGCATGGATTAATCTTGGTCATAAAGGGCCCTAGTGCCATGAAAAACACCTATACTTGCCTATTTATGTGGTGCCTAATGCAGTGGTTAAGGAAAGACGTCGTTCAACATAGAGGGAAATCCCAATTTCATCATTGGAAACTGTTATCTTTTGTAATTTATTTTGCAGGAATATGGAGGTAGCCATTTTTATGTTTTCTATTGCCTTGCTAGAGGTTGCAAATGTCATAGAGAAAGAAACAAATATAGTTTCAATCAGTTTTGGGTGGTAGGCCTATGGAAGTACTCCATTAGTCAGATGGCAAGAAATGACAAGAGACGTTTCTTTGGCAGGAACAACAATAGATGGGTAGGCAACCTTTGACAGAAAAAAGGCAACCGCTGGCCTTTATGGGGGGGGAGCCCTCGCATTAACACAGTGGAGAATGGAAAGGGGGGCCGCTCCTTCATTTTTTTGTTGTTAATGACTTTGGGTTGTGGGGGGTATCGAGGAGGAGCAGAGAAAACGGTTCTTTTCTCGAGTATTCTTTGGCAAGTATCGGGGAGCTGCTGGGAGAAAGGGAGAGGTCCCTTGTTGGATGCTATCGGATTTGGTTTTCTTGAAGCCGCAGAAGGAAGGAGATGTTTTTTTGGATATGCGAGGAGATGTTTGGGGAACGAGGCTGATCGATACTTCAGAGGGCCGTGGTTGCTCGCATACGGAGGGGGTTTTCTGCATCAGCTTCGTTTTTGCTTGGGGGCTCTTCCTGGAGGCCTATTGTTTTTTGCCAAGTAAACAAGAGGGAAGCGATTGTCGACACCATTATTAAAGCAGCACAGAGAGAACAGTTATGAAAGCTATCTCCCATGGGGAATAAGTCTAGCAAAGGAGGAGTTTTTGGGATCATTCAGGAGCGAGCAGGTGTGTACAGGGAGCACGGAGAAGTTCTTGGGTCCGTCGGAAGGGGTGGAGGCTCTTTGGAGGAGATGTGCATATCAGTTCGTACAAAAATAGGAGGAGAATGCCTCTATTATGAGGAGCAAACCCAGGAGTGCGGTAACTTGAAGTGTATGTCGAATCAAGATTCACGCTACCTGTTTTGTCTTTTCTTTTTCTCGTAAAGCTACATAGGTTGGGTGCCCCTTTGTATTTTAATTGGCATGGGCATTTGCATGGTTACTGTCCTTAATTAAATTTCTCAATACTCATGTGGATAATCGAATCTCTTGCCTAAACGTACGCTTAATGAGCTTCCATGATGTTTAGACTTACGACTGCACTTTCTCTATGTCCGAATACTGAGTAAGAAGGAAATGCATTTTTTCAATTATGCATCGCATGTTTAATGGGAGTCTCTTTTGTGTGTTTGTGAGTATATAGCAGGGGTGTGTCTGCAAATCAGTTTAAAACGTGTACAGAAGGTTTAGGCGTCTGTTGGTTTAGCCACATATGAGGCCTGTTAACTCCCTTGTGCCCATGAAGTGAAGTCAAGCAGCACCGGAGAAATCATATACGCCCTTAAAATCTGGTATAAACAAGGCATACAGGGGATGCACCACAGACAACCTCTATGTTGTGTATGAAAGAGGAGAGTGCAAGAGAATTAGAGCTTGTTGTGGGTATGAAGAGGCCAGATAAGATACAAGAGCACATACTCCCTATGTCTTGACATACTCGCACGATGAGTAAGATTAGTTTTGCGAAGGAGAAGGTCGAACCTAAGTCTTGAGGCTAGATGCAAGTTTTGAAATTGACATTAAACGATTGGCCAAGATAGTATCCTTTTACTTGCAAGTCTGGGTTTAGATATTACAATTTCATACAAAACTTTGGTTCGAGATAGTGTCGTCCTGCAGATGAGTTTGTGTTTGGATGTTATGGGAGCATCGTCCTGAACTTTGATCCATGGAAGTTTGAAGCTTAAATTTGAGAACTGGAATTTTGATACAAGAAAAGACATATGATAAAGGTAACACCACTAGTATCAAGTCAAGTCGTAGCGCATTGAACGAGATATTGTTTTTGGTCCTTGATGAAACGTTTCCGATCCTTCAAAGTTTGCCAAACTTAAGATGTAGGTTTTATATGCAGTTGGTATTGCTTCATTCTCGAGTCTCGTTGAAGAGGTGCCTGAAGGGAACCTGATTCGTTCTTTGAAATTTGGAAGAATTAACTTACAAGGACGATGGATTATTGTGGGACAGTCTTAAGAACCTTGTTTGCTAGGGAAGAGAGTGGAGAACGATAGTGAGTATAGATGTGTGTATGCGTAGGTGCACATGTGTAATGTAGTGAAAGGGGAAGAGGATATGTAAACATGGTGGGTGTGAATATATTGGTGTGAGGGTGTGTGCTAGAGTACATGTGTGAACGTATCAGTGAGTGTTTGTGTGTGATAGAGAGAGCGAGTGGGTGGATTTCGGGAGAGAAAGTAAGGGAATGAAGAAAGTATGTGAGTGTGTGAAGGCATAGGTATGTGTGAGAGTGAGAGAAGGGAGTTTTCCAAAAGGTAACCACTAGAGTTGAAGGCCCCTTGGTGCATGTAATTGCCCGTATCTTCCCGCAGTACATCAGAGTGTAATTGTGGGTTAGGGCGATCAAAACTACCTAGCATCAGAAAGTTTAGCCAAATACCATTGTGTGTGTGCATTTTCCCTTGGGCATTAGAGCTAATCATTTTGGTGCGTTTGCCGGGAATTGGCTTAGCACATCTCATCGAGAGTGCTACGAGTTCGCTTGGTGCCCCAATCGTGTGGCACAGCCAAGTCGATCCCAAATCTGCTTTGATCTTCATTAAAGAAATGGCCCAACAAAAGCCAGCATGTGGTTTGGAGAATGCCAACATGAGGCAACCGAATTTTGGACAAAATAGGAGATGGATAGTTTCTCGTCCGACCATGAGACATCATGTGAACCGAGGGTGGCGATTTGGCCCCATATCAAATTATGTGAGATGTTGGTGTTGCGAGCAGATTGGGCATATAGCCAAATATTGCCCTCGTGTATGCACCCCGTTGGATTTTGTCCCCACATGTGCGGACTGTGGGAAAAAGAGACTATGCGAGCACGTGTGTGGCTCAAAAGAGGTGATTGACCTAAAGGTCGCAACGAATGAACCAGATAGGTGCTTATCCTCCTTGTATGTGGAAGTTGACAAAGGTGGAGTTAGTTCGTCAACGGAGACTGCGAGAGCAAGTGGAAGCAAGGACACTGGATCTCATGATCGAGACTTGGTAGAACTTGTGAAGAGATTGGAATGTCAAGTCAATTGGTTGCATGTGGAGCGAGATAACGAGAGGATCAAAATAGAGAAATTAGAGGAAAATCAAGTGAAAATGGCCGAGGTCCTAGGAACTTGGGAAAAGCAAGTACGAATGTTGAAAAATGAAAACAAGGAGTGGAAAAGAGTAAACAAAAGCTGGAGGCAAGATCTTGTGAAGCCCGAGAGTGAAAACGTGGTCTGGGACTTGAGATCCGGCTTGATGGTAGCCGACTGCTTTGGAGTTGCGATCGAAGAAGAGCTCTCAAGAGACGAGGATGACCTAATGAGGAGAGTCGAAGGAATGGAGCATGAAATCGAGAAGGTACAAAGCATAATCCGTCGATACATTGATCAAGCGGGTAAGGCATGTGAGGAGTTCCACCTAGAGCTAGAAAGAATGAAAAATGCCCAAGCAGAGAGCGATGAGAGAGTTGGACGTGTAGAAAAAGAGAATGCAAAGCTGAGTAGCAAGCTCGGTAGGTGGATGAATCAGAAAGACGATGTGATGCGAGAACGAGTAGAGGATCCGAAAGTAGGTAGAATAGAGGAAGAGCTAAAAGTGATGTTGGACCAGTTAGAGGCGATAGGCGTGGAGTTAGAAAAGGCGAAGGAGTTGTCGAAAAAAGTGGATGATCTGGAAGTAGAAAATATGAGTAGAATCTGGGAGGAGAGGTCGATTCGAGAAGAGGTTGAAAAGTTGTCTAGCCAAGTCAAGAGGAGCGAGGAGGTTCCTTTAGGAATAGAAAGAAAGATGAGCCAGTTAGAAGAGGAGAAGAAGAAAATGTGGGCTCGGTTCCATCAAGTGGATGATGAGATTTTTCGACTCCAAGGTAGTGATGAGCGAAAAGAAGAAGGGATAAGGGATTTAGCTTTAAAGCTCGAGGCATTAAGAGGTGTAGTAATGAATGGTGGCCTTCCAGACCGTATCGCCTGGTTAGAGGACAATATCAGCAAGCTGTCGAATCATGTAGAAGCTCTGCGAGGCAGAGGTTGGAGATGAAAAGAATAGACGAGGCGATGGATGTTGGTGAGGACGGCTGTAGTCAGACTAGGGTTTGCTTTGCGGATTGCGAGTCAGAGATGTGAGGACGGAGGGACCAAGTTTGTTGAACACTTAGGAACTAAAGTGACATTTTCTGAGGTTTCAGGTTGGCAAAGTAATTAGTGTGTGCGGGTTTTGCGAGGACGGGTTGACCATGGCATTAGTGGCTGGATTTTGGTTTGAGTAGCAGCAGAGAGGAGATATGTCTCATCGGGATGTCCATGGGGGATATATGTGTGTGTGTTGTGATTGGGATGGTTGGGAAAAGTCCTTTCTTTTGTCTCCTAATTCTCGAGATTCGGGAATGAAAAGAAAATGAGAAAAATATATGTTTGTGTATGTGTGAGTGTGGCTACGTGCCTATGTGGGCTGATAGGTGGGTGGACCCACTTTGGCCGGGTGGTCAAAGCCACGAACCGACGTCGGTTTTGCACAGGGCTAGCTGTCTGTGTGTCGCGCGCTGCGTTGGGTTGGTAGATGGGTGGAGCAAACTTGATCGGGTGGTCGAGTCCACGAGTTGCATCCAGCTTCGGCGTAGGCCGGCAAGTGTGAGTAAATAAGTGAAAACAAAAAATTAATGAAAAAAAACAAGAAAAGAAAAATGTGGAAAAATATGAATGAGAAGAATTCCTCGCTCCAGGGGGGACATAAGAGAGGTGAGAGAGCATGATGCTCGGATGGGAATATATGTGTTTGTGTTGTGGGGATTTGGGTTATGTGTGGGCTCCCGATGAAACATGTCAAATTGAAGCTTAAGCTCGGCTAGGATTTTGGTTGCGATGTGTCTATGGAAAGCTTGGACTCGAGGGATCCAATCGTGCTAGTTGCATTGTCTGTCTGCAAACCTTCCGAAAGTGTTCAGTTTGGCTCTTAGGTGGTGCAATGACTTGTGAAGTTCGGAAGCACGTTGATGATGAGCGGTCTTGTTAGAGTGAGCTCGTGTTAGGCTCGAGTGGTCTTTGCCGTGTGTCCATCAATTTAGGAGAGGTGGTGGTGACCAAGCATAGGATCTGATTGATGAACAAAAGAGCACAGAGTAGATGAAAAGGTAAGTGGGAATAGAAAACCCTAGGTGGGAAGGAAATGGGAAATTGGCAAGAGAACTCGGTTAGAAATGAGAAAAAGGAATCAACAAAACGATAGTGTGACCGGGAAGTGTATCAAAAACGGAAGTGGGGAATGGTTTTTTATCATATATGGTGTGTGTGGGAAACGTGTTGAGTATGCATGTGGAACAAAGATTCGTGATGTGTTGAACGAACAATCTAAAAGATTGACGAGAGGGAATGTGGATGGGCTTTTTGCTTGCATGTGTGTTGTGCGTGATGAGAATGCATGTGTGATGCAAGATCGTGATGTGTGTGTTGAGTATATATGTGTGATATGGATGATTGATATGGATGTTTCTCATTTTGGTAGTAGATGTGGTGTTTGATGAAAAATGATCTAATATGTTTAATGAGTTTGTAGACAGGTAGACATGGCGGTGAAGATGCGAGAAGATGGACAAAGATGGTAAGTGAAATGATTGGATTTTGGTACTGACCAACGATTGTATGAGGGTGATGCAGGTGCTACATTGAGGAAGAAGAGAATAGGCATGCAAGGTAAAGATTTGTATTTGATTGAGTGATGAGCACATGTTGGATGATTTGAGCGCAGGAACAATTTGGCTCATCGAGGACGACTTCGCAGACAAGTGAAGGGGAGTATGTTAACCTAATAAAATGATTCTTTTTATGCACTAACAAGCTTCCGATTGTTGAGTATATGATGGATTTAGGTTTCTAGCAAGCTGGAAAAGCTCGTCAGTAATGTCAACTGCAATAAATATGGCCGTCCAAAAGAACTGATAACAACATGTGTGCAACAAGGTTTTTCTTGACAAGCCTTCATATTGGAATGCAGCCAAGAGGATTTTTGGATTGGGGATAGATTGGGCATCATAGAGATATTGAAGTTACCAAACGAGAGGCGAACGTTGGAGGTGCATCGCATGGATTAATCTTGGTCATAAAGGGCCCTAGTGCCATGAAAAACACCTATACTTGCCTATTTATGTGGTGCCTAATGCAGTGGTTAAGGAAAGACGTCGTTCAACATAGAGGGAAATCCCAATTTCATCAGTGGAAACTGTTATCTTTTGTAATTTATTTTGCACGAATATGGAGGTAGCCATTTTTATGTTTTCTATTGCCTTGCTAGAGGTTGCAAATGTCATAGAGAAAGAAACAAATATAGTTTCAATCAGTTTTGGGTGGTAGGCCTATGGAAGTACTCCATTAGTCAGATGGGAAGAAATGACAAGAGACGTTTCTTTGGCAGGAACAACAATAGATGGGTAGGCAACCTTTGACAGAAAAAAGGCAACCGCTGGCCTTTATGAGGGGGGAGCCCTCGCATTAACACAGTGGAGAATGGAAAGGGGGGGCGCTCCTTCATTTTTTTGTTGTTAATGACTTTGGGTTGTGGGGGGTATCGAGGAGGAGCAGAGAAAACGGTTCTTTTCTCGAGTATTCTTTGGCAAGTATCGGGGAGCTGCTGGGAGAAAGGGAGAGGTCCCTTGTTGGATGCTATCGGATTTGGTTTTCTTGAAGCGGCAGAAGGAAGGAGATGTTTTTTTGGATATGCGAGGAGATGTTTGGGGAACGAGGCTGATCGATACTTCAGAGGGCCGTGGTTGCTCGCATACGGAGGGGGTTTTCTGCATCAGCTTCGTTTTTGCTTGGGGGCTCTTCCTGGAGGCCTATTGTTTTTTGCCAAGTAAACAAGAGGGAAGCGATTGTCGACACCATTATTAAAGCAGCACAGAGAGAACAGTTATGAAAGCTATCTCCCATGGGGAATAAGTCCAGCAAAGGAGGAGTTTTTGGGATCATTCAGGAGCGAGCAGGTGTGTACAGGGAGCACGGAGAAGTTCTTGGGTCCGTCGGAAGGGGTGGAGGCTCTTTGGAGGAGATGTGCATATCAGTTCGTACAAAAATAGGAGGAGAATGCCTCTATTATGAGGAGCAAACCCAGGAGTGCGGTAACTTGAAGTGTATGTCGAATCAAGATTCAAGCTACCTGTTTTGTCTTTTCTTTTTCTCGTAAAGCTACATAGGTTGGGTGCCCCTTTGTATTTTAATTGGCATGGGCATTTGCATGGTTACTGTTCTTAATTAAATTTCTCAATACTCATGTGGATAATCGAATCTCTTGCCTAAACGTACGCTTAATGAGCTTCCATGATGTTTAGACTTACGACTGCACTTTCTCTATGTCCGAATACTGAGTAAGAAGGAAATGCATTTTTTCAATTATGCATCGCATGTTTAATGGGAGTCTCTTTTGTGCGTTTGTGAGTATATAGCAGGGGTGTGTCTGCAAATCAGTTTAAAACGTGTACAGAAGGTTTAGGCGTCTGTTGGTTTAGCCACATATGAGGCCTGTTAACTCCCTTGTGCCCATGAAGTGAAGTCAAGCAGCACCGGAGAAATCCTATACGCCCTTAAAATCTGGTATAAACAAGGCATACAGGGGATGCACCACAGACAACCTCTATGTTGTGTATGAAAGAGGAGAGTGCAAGAGAATTAGAGCTTGCTGTGGGTATGAAGAGGCCAGATAAGATACAAGAGCACATACTCCCTATGTCTTGACATACTCGCACGATGAGTAAGATTAGTTTTGCGAAGGAGAAGGTCGAACCTAAGTCTTGAGGCTAGATGCAAGTTTTGAAATTGACATTAAACGATTGGCCAAGATAGTATCCTTTTACTTGCAAGTCTGGGTTTAGATATTACAATTTCATACAAAACTTTGGTTCGAGATAGTGTCGTCCTGCAGATGAGTTTGTGTTTGGATGTTACGGGAGCATCGTCCTGAACTTTGATCCATGGAAGTTTGAAGCTTAAATTTGAGAACTGGAATTTTGATACAAGAAAAGACATATGATAAAGGTAACACCACTAGTATCAAGTCAAGTCGTAGCGCATTGAACGAGATATTGTTTTTGGTCCTTGATGAAACGTTTCTGATCCTTCAAAGTTTGCCAAACTTAAGATGTAGGTTTTATATGCAGTTGGTATTGCTTCATTCTCGAGTCTCGTTGAAGAGGTGCCTGAAGGGAACCTGATTCGTTCTTTGAAATTTGGAAGAATTAACTTACAAGGACGATGGATTATTGTGGGACAGTCTTAAGAACCTTGTTTGCTAGGGAAGAGAGTGGAGAACGATAGTGAGTACAGATGTGTGTATGCGTAGGTGCACATGTGTAATGTAGTGAAAGGGGAAGAGGATATGTAAACATGGTGGGTGTGAATATATTGGTGTGAGGGTGTGTGCTAGAGTACATGTGTGAACGTATCAGTGAGTGTTTGTGTGTGATGTGGGTGGATTTCGGGAGAGAAAGTAAGGGAGTGAAGAAAGTATGTGAGTGTGTGAAGGCATAGGTATGTGTGAGAGTGAGAGAAGGGAGTTTGCCAAAAGGTAACCACTAGAGTTGAAGGCCCCTTGGTGCATGTAATTGCCCGTATCTTCCCGCAGTACATCAGAGTGTAATTGTGGGTTAGGGCGATCAAAACTACCTAGCATCAGAAAGTTTAGCCAAATACCATTGTGTGTGTGCATTTTCCCTTGGGCATTAGAGCTAATCACTCATGCAAGAACTGATTAAGTTCCTACAAAGCTCCCACTTGCTTTATGCATGTGTCAATCATCAATCCATCGACAACTCCAAGTGCAAATGCTCCAATAGCATATGCAATGTCTAGTCTTGAGCATAACAACTCATATATCAAACTCTTGGATGCTGATGAAACTCGTGCTATCCTAGGTAACCTAAGCATTTCAGCCATGCCTATATCCAAGGCATCCAAAGCACTATCATCAAGACAAACATGTCCTCACATATCTGTGTCAACATCTAGCATGATCGAATCCAAGAATGACTGCATAACTGTTGACTCATCAACATCTAATTTAGTCATCCTCTCAACCAAGGATGTGTCTAGCTATGCACCTTGAGAGCTAGTATGCTCTGGCATACATTGTGTATCATAAGAGCTATCCTTCTCTACCACACCAAGTGTATCATCATGCTCCACATGAGCTAAGTGCACAACATCAACACCAATGTCAAAGTGATGATCAAACTCTAACTAAGTATCACCACAATGCTCTACTTGAGTATCTGAAGTATTTCGATGGCGTGCACCACACTGGACTCTCCTTCTCAAGAGCTCCACGACGATATGCTCAAAGTAGAAAAACCGAGCTCCGGTCGCCACGCACAGTACTCCGCACAGTGCTGTACAATACGCAAAAACGCAGTACACAGGGAGCACGAAGACAGACTTCTTAGGTCTTACAAATGCGATCGAACTTACAGTCTGTGACTGACCAGGCCACTATATGTTTTATTAAAGAACATATACAAAGAAGTGTCCGGTGGCCATTTGGCCTTTCACATGGACACTAACGGTAACAATCTCCCACTAAAGGCCAATATGGCCAGAGTAACTATGGGAGAAAAAAGAAAGAATGATAAAGAATACCTGAGTGTAAGTATACAAACTATACCTCCCACCTGATGGGCATGTTACACAGTATACAAGTGACTGTGTAAGATCAAGAATCAAGTAACCCCCATCAAGTGACAACAGTGTCGAAAGCTATCCTGTGGTAGAGCTTTAGTCAAAGCATCTGCAGCATTATCTCGAGTGTGAACCTTCTCAAGAATAATGCTCTCAGTGGCTAAGCAATCTCTAATGAAGTGATACCTCACCTCAATGTGCTTGGTCTTTGCATGCCAAAGCAATGGCACTCTGACTATCACTGAGCAAGTGAGGTACATGCTGAGGCAAACCCATATCACAAGCAAGACGAGAAAGCCACAATGCTTCCTTACATGCCTCACTTGCTGCAACATACTCTGCTTCTGTGGTGGAAACAGCTGTACATTCTTGAAGACGAGATCTCCAAGAGATAGCACCTCCAGCAAAATGAAAAATGTACCCTGATGTAGACTTACGATTGTCTACACAACCAGCATAGTCAGAATCTGTGTAACCAATAATGGATGCTTTCCCTCTACCTAAGCATAGACACTTGTCCTTAGTGCCACTCAGATATCTCAAAATCATTTTGACCGCTTCCCAATGTTTCTTGCCAGGATTAGACATATATCTGCTCACAACTCCCACTGCAAATGCAATGTCTGGTCTCGTAGCTACCATAGCATACATGAGACTACCAACAGCAGACTGATAGGGAATTTTGGTCATGAATTCCTTTTCCTCATCTGATTTGGGGCAGTCATCCTTGCTCAATTTCACATATGTGGGTAAAGGTGTACTCAATGCCTTTCCACCCTGCATATTGAATCGATGAAGTACTTTGGATATGTACTCACTTTGAGACAAGTATATGCATCTTTTACTCCTATCACGAGTAATGCGCATGCCAAGAATATGTTTGGCATCCCCCAAATCCTTCATATCAAATGTCTGACTCAACTTCTTTTTGAGAATTGACAAATCATAAGAGGACTTCCCAGCAATCAACATATCATCGACGTAAAGTATCAAGCATATCAAGCTGCCATCAGAACATCTCTTTGTGTAGAGACAATGATCCTCATTGCTCCGAGAATAGCCTTGGGACTTCATAAAAGCATCAAACTTTTGGTACCATTGTCTAGGAGACTGTTTAAGTCCATACAAGCTCTTCTTGAGCTTACAAACTAGACTTTCCTTGCCAGGAACTACATAACCCTCTGGTTGTTCCATATAGATCTCATCTGTAAGATCTCCATGCAAGAAAGCTGTTTTCACATCCATTTGGACTAGCTCTAAGTCCTCCATTGCAACGAATCCAAGCAACATGCGCAAAGTAGTCATCTTGACCACTGGGGAGAAGATTTCCTCAAAATCAACACCATGTTGTTGCTTAAAACCCTTTGCAACAAGTCGTGCTTTATATTTTGGAGAAGCACTATCTGATGTGAATTTCAGCTTATATACCCATTTACATGGTAAAGCTTTCCTTCCCTTTGGCAAAGGTACTAAGTCCCAAGTACCATTCTTGTGAATAGAATCCAACTCACTCTTCATGGCACGCTCCCACTTGACATGATCCTCTGTCTGCATAGCCTCTTTGTAGCAAGAGGGCTCACCGGCATCTGTTAGCATAACAAAATCTAAACCTGGAACATATCTATCAGGTGGATATGAGACACGTGCAGAACGTCTCAATGGTTGCTGAACAGGAACATGTGCAGACTGATCTGAATGAACATTCTCTTGAACATCCCTATGTGCAGCATTTTTATGCATGCTAACCGGAGGACTAGTATCCTCAAACACCACTCTTCTCACTTCAACCTCCTTAATCGGCTGTTTATGCATCTTAGACTCATTAAAAATGACATCACTACTTCTGATCACTGACCGTGTTTCAGGATCCCATAAGCGATATCCAAATTGTCCTTCTCGACCATATCCAAGAAAAATGCATTTCTTTGACTTATGGTCCAACTTTTGTCTAAGATTCTTGGGTATATGAACATATGCTTCACACCCAAAAACTCGAAGATGATCATAATATGGTGGTTTCCCTGTCCATAACTCTTGTGCCACTTTCAGACCTTTGGCAGTACTAGGTGAAAGGTTAATCACATGAACTGCAGTCAATACTGCTTCTGCCCAAAAACCTTGTGAGAGGTTTGCATGATGCAACATAGAGACTACTCTATCTTGAATAGTTCTATTCATCCTCTCAGCTACACCATTCTGTACTGGAGTATAAGGAGCTGTAAACTCTCTACGAATCCCTCTACACTGACAGAAAAGGCTGAATTCATGTGAGGTATACTCACCCCCATTATCTGAACGTAAAGCCTTAAGCTTAGTTCCTTTTTCAGTCTCAACTGAAGCAAGCCATTTTCTGAAAGTAGGGAATACATCATCCTTCGATTTGATAGGATATACCCAGACTTTTCTAGTAGCATCATCTATGAAAGTAACAAAGTAAAGAGAACCACCTAAGGACCTAGTGGGCATAGGACCACACACATCAGTATGAACAAGATCTAAAGGCTGAATTGAAGAGTCAATGTGCGTTTTATGCACATTTCTGGTTTGCTTTCCATATTGACAATGCTCACAAAATGAAAAATCAGAGAAAGATAACACAGGTAAGTAGCCAGAACGAGAAAGATTTTCCATTCCACTACGAGATATATGGCCCAAACGACCATGCCAAATACAAGCCATAGGCTGTTCAGTAACAGCTAACAAGTGTTCTTTCTGTGATACAAATAAAGGGTAAAGTGAGCCAACTTTCCTTCCTTTTGCAATAACCATATTGCCCTTTGATATACGAAAGGACTGAGCATAGAAGACCACCTTGTAACCAAGGTCATCAAGTTGACCAACTGACATCAAACTGCGTGATAACTGAGGTACATGGCGTACATTATGCATAGTAAATTTTGAACCGTCAATGAACTGCACAACCACATCTCCAATCCCCACAACATCACACTGGTAAGAGTCACCAAGTCTCACGGTACCAAGAGACTTTGCTGCATAATTAGAGAACCATTCTCTATGTGGTGTCACATGGAAAGAAGCACCAGAACCTAGCAGCCAGGTGTGGGAAAGAGAATCAGCCATAAGTGCCTCAGATGGCACAGTACTATCAAGTGTCAACACATCAGCATCATCAGAAATAGCATTAATTTCTTCAATCTTCATAGTCGAAGTAGATGGTGCAGGTAACTGTTTAACATGCCCATCAACATTCTGTCCTTTACCTTTAGCATTCTTTAATGCATAACAGTCTTTCTTCATGTGTCCTTTCTTATGACAATAATGGCATTCAATATCCCTCTTCCTTGATTTACTTCTGCTCTTATTCCGTTGACCATTCTTTTCCTTGTTCTTGCTCCTGCCACGTTGTTGATTCTTTCCTTGGTAAGAATCACGAACATTATATGCATCTCCACTCTGAGTGCCAACCATAGATTTTCTACGAATCTCCTCACTCAAGAGTGCTCCACATATGTCATCATAGACGAGTTTACCACCTGGTGCACTATTGCTAATAGCTGTGCAAAATGTATCCCATGATGATGGCAGGGTGCATAACAGCAATACTGCTTTCATTTCATTGTCCATATCCATTTTCTGAGCCTGTAACTGGGAGAATATGGCATCAAACTCATTTAGATGAGCAGCAACACTATCTGTGTCCTTCATACGAAGGTCGTATAATTTTCTCATCAGATATACTTTATTTGATGCCGTCTCTTTTTCATATGTATTGCATAACTTCTTCCAAAGCTCCTCTGCACTTTCACAGTCTAATACTGTAAAGTAAACATTATCTGCTAGGTGCAAGCGAATGGTAGACCTGGCCATTTCATCTAACTCATCCCAATCATCTTCATCCATGTCAGCAGGCTTCTTTGAAATCCCATTTACTGGCTTCCATTGCCTTCTTTGAATCAGCACATCTTTAATCTGATTCTTCCATAGAGCAAAGTTTGTGCCATCAAATTTTCGGATCTCAAAATGGTCTTTGCCCTGCAAGTTATAGCTCCTCCTCGGAACGCTAGCACTAGACCCTGATCCACCGGATGTGCCTGAGACCTCTGATGCCATGATCGTAGAGAACTGAATAGAATGATAATGGAGCTAGAAGAGTCCAAACACCAACAAATAAGTGTATCAAGGAGTAAATCGACCACTATATAGTTGACTAAACCAGAAATCTGGAAAAATTTTGCCAGAGTATCCTCTGCAAAATTAGCATATGACCAGTGTCAAAGTATCATAAAACTGCAAGTACTAACATGTCTACCTGCATAGTGAATCACTGACTCCACTGCATATAATCAGTTACCCAATAGAAGCCAACTAGGCTTATCGAGCACCTATGAACAACTATCATACATCTCCTATGGCGAGGCTGGGTAAGTCTTCCACCTGCATCACCGAAGAGACCCCGACATCTGGGTGTCTCCCAGTTAAGAAAACCTCACCACGACCCTCTTTATCAAACGTAAAAGGCTTTATGCAAAGAACGTAACCGCTATATCAATGCCCACATGGACGTACATAAGCGGTATCCACAGAAGCGTACATGGTGTGTATGTGCTCAATATATGCAGTAAAATGACACTGAAAGGCTGAATACACAGCCCAAAAAACTAGCCAATAACACCTGCAAGTGTCTGTCAACTCTGATGTTTTAGGCTTTAAAAACCTGCATAAATTTGCAGCGACTGCTCCCACCAAAACTGAAAACCCCTCAAGAAACCTGTAGTTTTACGAGTGTGGCTGAAAATACAGTCCCAAAGGTTGATATTTATTGTCTGAGAAGTACAAGGAACACTCTTCTTGATGTTCTTGGACCTGTGTGAAGAGAACTACGTGCGAAAGTACTCCAAAATGGCTCCAAAAACACCCCAAAATTGCTTCAGAAATAGGCTTTAAAAGCAAAAATGAAGCTTTGAGGGACCAAAACTTGTTCAAGGTAATGCCAACCTTAGTCTTTCCCCTTCTTCAAACACCACAAGAGTGTAGCTTAGTGGCAAGAGATTGCCGCGGTTAAGCGAGCTCTGGGGGGAACAGTACTGGGATGGGTGACCTCCCGGGAAGTACCGGGAACCTCTATATTCCTTGATCGTTGAGGTCCTCCCTCGCGCGCAGCCAACGGCGCCAACGGTGACTTCGGTGACTCGGATGACAAGGTATGCCAAGGTCTATGCCTTGGTCGCCGCCTTAAGTCGTAAGCCTTGGAGAAAACCTGGGGGGGGGTTGCCTCGAACTGCTCTGATACCAGTGAAGTATTTCGATGGCGTGCACCACACTGGACTCTCCTTCTCAAGAGCTCCACGACGATATGCTCAAAGTAGAAAAACCGAGCTCCGGTCGCCACGCACAGTACTCCGCACAGTGCTGTACAATACGCAAAAACGCAGTACACAGGGAGCACGAAGACAGACTTCTTAGGTCTTACAAATGCGGTCGAACTTACAGTCTGTGACTGACCAGGCCACTATATGTTTTATTAAAGAACATATACAAAGAAGTGTCCGGTGGCCATTTGGCCTTTCACATGGACACTAACGGTAACAGTATCTACATCATGCTCTAAAGCATCCATTTGGTCATCCAAAGTGTGCTCCATAAGAGCATCCATATGATCAATAAAAGCATGCTCTCCATAAGCATCATGAGCATCCAAAGTATGTTCTACGTGTCCATCCATCTGACCATTGGAATCCTGCCATACATGTGCATCATGAATGTCAATAGACCTATGTCTATATAGAAAAAATGAGACATGATGATTCTCACACTACACATAAGGCTGAAACCCCACTGAGGCGAGACTGTCTCTCACATGAAGTACCTACAGTGGATTCATGTGCCCAATCTTATCACCTCTGACAAGCATAAGCTATCCCAACTATAATTGAAAATGATGCTCACCAAGGAATGCATAACATCTACTCTCCTATAATTGGCTAACTAAAATCAAGCTTGTAGGGAATGACGGAACATAGCGTACATGTCTGAGTACAAGTAATGTTCCACTAGGTAGCATAAGGCATATATTGTTAGCAGTTGGTGAGGATGACCACTTTATTTGTAAAAATGTATTTCTCATGTATAGGAAAAATGGGATTTTTACGGAGATCATAAGAGTTTTTGGAATTTTTCATCGAGGGACTTCAACCGCCTATTAAAGAAAAGATCTATATGTACACACTGGATTAATCTTGTACACTTGATCAAATAATTGATTGAGCAACATAGATGAACCAAAAAATACAATTTGCTAACTTAGGCTCCGAAAAGACTAGTCTAGTGTTCAAGAAAGGTACAACTCGAGAGAAGCAGTTGTATTGCTTACGGTGCTAAAATGTGGGCCACAACACGGTCGACTGTGCGTTGAACCAGGTATTCTGTCCAATTTGTAATAAGACTAGTCATAGCTTGGAGGAATGCCCATTTAATGTGAGGAACACACTAGTGGCTACTACACAAGTAGATGCTGCTTCGTGGAAAGGGAATCCAATAGGATATAAGCCACAAGCCTCTTTCAAACAATGTCAAGATAGTCAAGATGTCAAATTCTCAAGACCATCGCAGTATTCTAGTCCATAGTAATTTTTGAAGCAGCGGTGAGGTTTCTGGCAAAACTTGCAAGAATTTGGATGAGGTTAGAGGTTTCGACAATCCGGGTCGGGTACTTTAGGGAATCGACCGATTTAGTGCCAATTCTGTTTGTAGTATGGCCGGAGACACTAGGATTGCGAGGAGGCCAAAGAGTATGATCAGGAAAAAGAGGAAGCTAAGCTTAAGGCACCCATGGCCAATGTGTTGACCTTAGAGTATTTAGAACCTTTAGCATCGGTGGTCACCAGGTCCCAGAAAGAGTGTCAAAGTGGCCAGAAATTAGATTATCCAGCACAGTGGAGCACAAACAAACGCTTAAGAAGGCAGTTCAATGGGCTACGGAGTATCCACCGCATTATGTAGAGCCTCCGCTAGTTCCAGCGGAACCTCCCAGAAAAGAGCCACACAGTGAATTTGGTAAGAAGACTGATGCATCTACCCAAGAGACAACGGGAACAAAAACTCATACAGAGAATTCTGGGCCACCAACCGATTTAGCAATATTTGAAGTGCTACAGGTAGGGTCTACAAATCAAGAGATTACCAGCAGGATTCAAAGCCAAAAGTTTTGAACAGAACAGAAGCAAGGGAATTCAGACCTCAGAACATTAGTGGATGGTGTGTATCATGAGTTCTTGCAAGATTCACATATTAAATTGTCATTGAGGGCTTTAGTGGAGCTCGTCCCAACTTTTTGGAAGCAGTTATTACGGAAGCTACAGGAAAAGTATTCTCCATCTCTGAGTTCGGAACCTTCAGTCTTGATGGTAAGAGATGTCCCTGATAGAATAGTAGACTATGAAGTTCCTATGATTACAATGAGATATAAAAATAAAGCCATTCCCAAGATTCCGATTGATGGTGGGTCAAGCATTAACATTGCCTCTACCACCACATGTAAACAAATGGGCTGGAACAGAATAGGCCCAGCTCCATTCTTCATCCGCATGGCAGATCAATCGTGGGTGCAGCTAGTGGGGCTAGATAAGGACATCCCCATCCACATTTCTCAGGTATGATTCAATATTAAATTTTTCATGCTGGAGCTTAAGGGCTAGAATCTGGATTATAATTTGCTATTGGGGCAGCCTTGGTTAGGAAACACTAAAGTCCGATAGAACTGGGACGAAAAGACTATCACATTCAGGAGAGGACATGCAAAATTTTTTGTTGCATTAGAAGAAGAGCAACATTGCATCCCCGAGCATAAACCAATATTAGCAGAGCCTCCACATATGTTGGAGGGGCTCGCGGAAGATGAGAAGCAACACTTTCTGGAAGCAAATAGAGATGTATTATCTTTTGGGGTTTCGGATGTGAATGCAGTCGTTAGCCCAGGTTGGGATAGCATGACGGCCACTGTCTGCACAGAACCCTTGGAACTAAATGCAAAGGACATTATGGACCCAATGATGAAAGACCCCATGGAGATTGGGAAAATTTGGGTGGAAGAGGATTCTTTTGAGGTAGTGAATCTCGACAATGAGGAAGACCCAAAGACTATCCAAATTTGTTCAGAGATTGCTCTAGAATTTTGGATGGCATGGATAACTCTACTACAACAACATAAAGATGTTTTTGCATGGACTTACACTGAAATGAAAGGTCTTGATCCAAAGCTGTATCATCACCACATTTTGCTTAATTGGAATGCTACCCCAATCATGTAGCAACCGTACAAGATGAGCCCTAACTTTGCAGAGCAGGTGAAACATGAGTTGGATCGATTTATCAAAGTGGGATACATTGTACCTATTGAGAACCCGGAATGGGTCTCTCCCATTGTCAATGTTCCAAAAGAAAACAAATAATTATGGATCTGTGTAGATTATAGAAAATTGAATGCGACAACCATACCAGATCCTTTCCGACTACCGTTCTTGGACAACATGTTTGATAAGGTAGCACATACTGAAATGTATTCATTCCTCGATGGATTTAGTGGATACAACCAAGTTCGAATGGTGGAAGCAGACACGCCTAAAATAGAATTTATTATGAACGAGGGAGTATTTTCCTCTACAATCATGTGGCTTGGGTTGCGAAATGTGGCAAGTACTTTCCAACGGTGTATGCAGTAAATATTTGCTCCTTACCTTACATCACTTATGCATATTCTTTTGGAGGACTCCTTCGTTTTTGGCACAATGGCCGCACACCTGAAACATTTATTTGCCTGATTTGATTCTTGCAGATAGGTGTATCTTTGTTTGAATTTGAATATATCTACTTTTGCAACCAAATACAAAAAAATACTAGGCAATGTTATTTCCGAAAAAGGCATTGCACTTGACTGAGATAAAGTTAAATTTATATTGGAGACCCCAACACCCCAGAATTTGAAGGAGATCTTACGATTCCTGGGGTAGGTCTGGTGGCATGGCCGACATCTACGAGGGCTAGCACATATTGCCATTCTGTTGAACAAGCTAGCATATGTCCGACCGACTAAATTTGTGTGGATGGAAGAAGCCCAAACTGCCTTTGAGCGATTATGGAAAATGTTAGCTACAAAGACCCATTTTGAAAGCTCCAGACTGGAAGCAGCCATTTCGTGTGTTTGTGGATGCTTTAGACAAAGCTATTGGAAGTGTCCTTATGTAGAAGGAAGACCGCAACTGGATCCACCCTGTTCATTATTCTAGTCGGAGATTAAGAGCATAAGAGCAGAATTACTCGACCATAGAACGAGAACGCTTAGGTCTTATCTATTCGATAAAGAAGTTTTGACATTATTTGTTGGCCGAGTGTTCACCTTCCATGTAGATCATAGTGCTCTGTTGTATTTGGTGAAGCAGCAAAACTTGGTTGGACGTCTTGCGAGGTGGGTCCTTTTGCTGAAAGAATTTGAGTATGACATTGTTCATCATCCAAGCACCAGTCATGCTATTGAAGATTTCTTGTTTCACATTAACCATGGAGAGCCCCCCAAAGGTGTTGGTGATACTCTCCCAGATGTAGAAGTCTTTACGGTGGCTGAAATTGAGAATGTTTCGCAGGCTTTTCCTTCTTGGTATGAAGAAATGTTAAGTTTTCTAGAAAATGGCATTGCTCCATCTTATTTGCCGTCAGCAATAAGGAAGAAACTTAGAATCTGAAGTCATAGTTTTACTATTATTATGGGACAACTGTACCACAAGGACCCTATCGAAATTCAGTTATGCTATGTACCTCCACATGAGGTGCCGACACTCATTTGGGAAGCTCATGCAAGTGAGGTCAATGGGCACTTTAGCCATCTCATTACGGTTTGGAAAATTCAGCATTCCAGATTGTGGTGGCCTACTATGTATGAAGATGTTCAACACACAGTGCAGAATTGTGATCCATGCCAACGCAGTGGTGAACCCCCACAAATGCTAGCATTTTCCATTGCATCCGATCCTTCCCCTAGAAAATTTCTAGAAATGGGATCTGGACTTTATAGGTCCGATCAAACCACTAGCAATCTGAACGGGAGCTCTATATATTTTGACATGTACAGATTATTGCACTCGATGGGCGGAAGCTTGGGTGACCAAACAGGCCACTACATGTACAATATTGAAGAAAATTCAAAATGAAATCTTTCCTTGGTACGACCTTCCTTTGGAAATAGTGTCTGATAGAGGAACTCATTTTTTAAATGAATTAGTTTTCGAACTCACTTCGGAGTATCACAATAAACATAAATTTAGCTCCTTCTATTACCAAAGGAAATAATAATAATTATTATATTTGAAAAAAATATATATACGTGATCGTGGAATAGTAGCGAATAAGGGGTGATGTAACTACTCTATATGCAATCGTACATGCAATCAATGAGCGGCAGTGGCCACAATGTTTCAAATCTGGTAATGCTCCTTATTTTGTGAGCCATGAATAAGTGAAGGATAGGGAGACTGAAGATCCCATAATCAACAATCATGGCTCAGACTCGCAACTCTCTACACAGGAAGGTAGGCCATAAAAGGTTGCACACTTTTTCGAATTTGTCTTATTTGGCTAGTTTGTGCGCAAAACGCATAGAGTGATTATAGTTATCAGAGATACAACCTCCTACAACAGCGAAGCAATGACACAACAGTGTAGCATTGGTGGTGATATTCTCTGAATGCCATCTATTAAATATTCCAAACAAGATCTCACAAGAACAAAAAGATTGGTTCAAGTGTCGAAGATTGTTGCAGTGTGCCATCTTGCATTGGCAGAGTATTCATCCCCAACCACAAGCAAAGGATATTACGATGGAGATAGAACGCCAAAAAAATGGCAATGACATCAACATCCAAGAGATTAACCTACTGATATGGTAGGCAACCTTTCAACTTTCCCCTCCGTTGATCACAGAAAGATTTAATGTAGCTAACAATGGAATCGAAGCCAGTACTGAGCCGATTGATGTAGTGGAGATTTGTGGATTGCTCGGAAAATCATGCTCGGATGAATATAGATTTGCTCCACTCCTCGACGATAATCCTCTCAAGTTAGGGTTACTATTAACAATGATGATGATTAACCTACAAGTGAAACATTATGGGGTGTCTGAACAACTTTTTGCTCTGGTAAAGGAATCAACTAATATGCAGGTAAATTGGGCCGAGATAATTTTCTAGAAATTAAAGAAAGAAGTTAGGAGACTTTTTAGACAGTCCGGATGAGCAGTGAATGCAGTTTTGGATTCCAAGGTGGGAGTATTTTTCACTCTGTTATTTAAAAAAATCCCTGTGTTCTTACCTCGAGAATACACAGTATGTTCAGTGAAGGTTTTCCTTCGGATTCTTAAGAAGAGGGCGGCAAAGCGGAAACCAGTGGAAGGTACCTCTCATGATCAGATAGAGACTGATAGAGATGAGGATGAGAAGTCCTAGAGGCAATAGGTGGACGAGAATCAGAAGATGGAAGCCGAGAGAAAGGCCAAGGAAGAAGGCGAAAGGAAGGCCAGGGAAGAAACTGAGAGCAAGGCGAAAAAGGAAGAGGCAACAAGAGAACGAATGGAAGAAGAAAGGTGATGACAGTAGGAGGAAGAAGAAACCAGAAGAAGAGAAGGGAAAGAAAGGGAAAAAAGAGTTGCAGAGGAAGAAAGACGCTGAAAGCAGTAACAGGAACAAGGAGATCATTTGGGAAAGTCATCTTGAAAGATTCCAATACTACACACATTTTCGTCCTGCGGGCTCATAGATCGTTGGAAAAATGAAGAAGGTAAAGTAAAGTTACCTGTAATATGGTGTAGTGACTACATCTATCCGTGGATGTAGAACTGTGAAACAGTTTGATCAGAAATACTTGGTGAGTTAGCTAGAGGAATACAGTGGAGTGTGGCCAAGCTAGAAGACTTTCAGAGAAAGTATAATAATATGATTATTGAAAAAGATAAGTGGATGATGGAGAGAGCTAGCCTAACTGCAGAAATCAACCAACTTAGGACTGAAGCAGAACAAACCAGAACAGAGAGTACTAGAAGGGATAGTGTAATTCATGAAGAGATGATGTAGGATTTGAATGAGGCGGTTACAGAGAATAATACCTTAAAGTTAACTATTGGGGAAAAATCTAAAATTATAGCTAGACTTCAAGCTGGAGTAGGTCAAACGCAGAAGGCACATCAAAAATTGAAGAAGACTAATAAAGAACTGGCGACTAAGTTACAGAAATCTGAGCAAGAAACACAAAACTTGAAGGCAAAAGTGAAAGAACAGAGTGGAGAAATAAAATGACAAAGTATTTCGATTGTGGAAGTAGAGGAAAGACTAGCAGTGCAGAATTCGGAGTTTACGGAACTTGAAGAAAATCTCTGTAATATTCAGGAAAGTTTTGACACGGTATCTACATAGGTTGCTGAAATCCCAGAGTTAGAAAGACAGATTAATCAGTGGAAGAAGCATTGTGAAGATGCGAACATAGTTTTGGTAGATAAAGAAGCAGAGGTGGAGAAGTTAAGGAAAGATGCCTATCTGTTGTAACTATAGCTTTTGATAACTTATTTCATAAGAGGATACCAAAACTAGAAGCAGCTCCAGTTAGTTGGAGAAGTGCTAGTCAACAACTCTTAGATCCAAAGGAATTTTTTGAAGTAGAAATCCAACTTGCGGAAGAAAATCTTAGTGAGATGTTCAATGAATTATGGTATGATCTACAATGGATAATGTTCTTGGAAATGCAAAATCATGACGATGACTTGTAACCTTTTTCCTTATGATTAGTGGGTTCGGATCCACTGTGCATGCCAGCGTTAGCAGCCAGTGAGGACGACCACTTTATTTGTAAAAATGTATTTCTCATGTAATAGAAAACATGGGATTTTTACGGAGATCATAAGAGTTCTTGGAGCTCTGAATTTGGTGATTTATTGTATATTCCTAATATGGAATAGTGTAATATTTTGCGAAGAAGTTTGGTGTCATTCATTAGGGTATGCATTACGGAAGAGAACCAAGTACAGAGGACGAAGATAGGGAGAGTGCTAAAGTCTATGAAGTCGTTCAGATGCTATTCAGAGTATTATTTGGGAGAAGATTATATAATCTCAGTGCTATGTATCGTTATTAATTAAAGATCTACTTTTTGTTGTTGTAATCTGATTCTATCTATATCATAATGGTGTAATGAAGCGTTGTTGTATGAAGTTTGTATTAATGAAACTGTAAGGAACAAAAACACATGTTTATGAATACTGTTGTATTTGTAAATCTTGGTTCCCAAATCCCATACTTGGATATTTTAGCACTATACTGAAGAGTAACAGCCAAAAAATATCACTTGCACCCTCAATATCATATGTTGTACCATTAGGAATATGCACACATCCATGAATCTCACTTGAGAATCGCCAAAACCATTCATGATGTGGAGTAACATGAAAACCGCCTAATGCATCAAGCAACCAAGCCATATGTGTGATATCCAATGAAGAAGAGGAATCTTGAGATGAAGCATAGGAGAAAGTGATATCACCATCACTAGCATAATCAGCTACCATAGACTCTCCTAAAACCACTATGTGACTTGCATCATGTGCATATCTCTGATGTCTTATCACATCCGCTTGAAGCAATGTTGTCAAATATGGCCCTCATGACCACAGTGCCAATATTGAAGTTGTCGATGTGATCTATGTCTCACATGAGTCAATGGACTCGCATATATATCATGTAGTCTCTTCCATAATGCACTACTCATCTCCTTGTATATAGCAAACTCATATATAGAATCCACAAGATGTAACCGGATAGTGGAGCTCGCCAATGCATCCATATCCATCCATACGTGGTCAGGCATGTCACAAGGCCTTTGTGCATCTCTATGCACATACATGTGTAACCCTGCACAAACCAATGTATGCCACATCTGAGCTTTCCATCTCGAAAAGTCAGTGCCATCAAACTGAGAAGACACCATGCTAGAATTCCAAGAGACTAGCAATGTAGCAAGAGACTAAAACTAATACTCTATCGGCATAGGATCAAACCTCCATATGCATATGTATAACTCACATCACAAATGTCTCACCGGAGAAGAAACCATGTGAACCACCTGCCACATAACCATGCATCTAGCATGCATATAAAACCATGAGCATAAGCCTGCTCACCTAGTCTCCAAACTATCTTAGTAGATGTGAAAGAATATTGGAAAAAAATAGATAGAGTATCCCCTATAAACTGAGCAATCAAACAAGATAACCAATAACAAAAGAATAATGAGTAATTTATCACTACCTATCAGTGATCGAATCAAAGATAATGAAAAATACATATGCCAAAAACTAATGGCAATACACATCAATACAATGGCGACCCACCTCCCACTCAAGAATAAATCTTGCAAGACCGTCCAACCTATCACGAACAATCTATGGCCAAGTCCAAGTAAATGGAGATAAGCAATGATCCAAAGCTATCACACAAGCATAAAGGATCTACTAGGGTACTCTTCTGGCATAAAAGGCAACAAAATTTTGGCAACATCTCCTCTGTAAAATGGACTCTGAACCAAAATAACCATATGGGAATCACCATCCACATATGCCAAGAATCACACTCGCAAGTAGATATCAAATCAATGATCATATGCTAATAGAATAGCCAATCAAGGTGACAAATGGATGTGCAACTGAGGCTCTGATTTGGATCATGTACTTGTTGTCCAAGTGATTGTAGATTCATCTTCTACATCAGTCTGCATTTTTTGAATTTGTGGTGATTTAGAACTCCAAATCAGGTTCTCCACCCTTCTATGAAGATGAAGCAAGAAGGAAAGCTCAAGAGTGACTCTCCTCTCATCCACCCCTACCTCCCACATGTTCAAGCCATTGGCATCAGCCCCATGCTATGCCACATGCTTGAAAACAAGGAGAATAGGGAGTCAAGGATCCTGGTCCATCAGGAAAATACAAGCAAATGCAACTACTCTACTCACACAAATGAGAGACATGCATAAAGAGACACACACACACACACACACCACTCTCACACACTCACAAAGACACAATACATGTAAATGTAAATAGTCTTCTTGGAGTAAATGAGAGCCTTCTTCCATTTATAAGAGATATTACATGAGAGCACGTCAACCAAAAGCTCCTCTCTTTACAAAAATGAGCTTCTTTTTATAGGCTAAGCTCTATTCCCCATGTGCTCTTTTGAAAAGTCAAAAAGTAGATCTCTCTCTAACTAACATATCTTCTAATATATTCTAAAATCTCTTCTTGCAACCAACAAATCCCAAGAAGATGCATGCGTGGGATTTCCTACGTGGGATTTCCTTAAAAGAGCAAAAAAGGTGAAATATCCAAGGGTCACCTACACTATGGTATAAGGAAATATCAAAAAGTGATTTTCGGAGAGTGTTCATCATGTGACACTCAAATATATACAAAGAGGGTTATTCTCATGGTCTATGGAGGGTTCCTATGCACAATTGAAGATGTGTGCATACCCTACAACCCAACACTCTCCCCCCTCTAGTCTTTGTCATCCTCGACAAAGCTAAAGAAGAAGAGCATACATAACTAAATTGTTCCAAGTTGGAGTCCGTCGAATCTGGAAATCTTCAGGTCTTCAAAATCTGCAATTCTTCTTCAGTCTGCAAAGTTTCAATCTGCAGGTCTATAGGTCCTCGGGTCTTCAAATCTGCAGCACTTCCAATCTTCAAGCCTTCAGTCCTTCCTTCAATCAGCAAATCTTCAATCTTGAGAGTTGGGTGACACAATCCCCCTGGGGGGGAAGTCAGCCCAACATTTATCCCCTTGTGCAGTCCTTTATAAGGCTGGAAATACCTTCTCAAGAGGCTCCCAAACCTGAAATGACATACAAAAGCAAGTAGACTGCATCTAAAAATGAAATAGACAATAAACATTCACTCCAAATTTAGTTTCCACTTCAGGGAGCATCCTCTTCTACAAGTCTTTCTTCTAGAGAGAAGTCCTCTTGAAATTCTTGTTGCTCCTGCAATCCAAGAACTATAGCTAAAGGGCAAGGAGCCCCGCAAGAACGGATGTCTCTTATATCTTTATGATGCCACAATCATATTGACATTCCTAAATATGTTATCCCCAAGTGAGTGTGAAACACATTGCAATGTAAAGCATGAGATGATTGTGGTTTCATGATTAACTGATGTTCCTGGCTTCATTTATACTATGCTCATCTCAACCAGTTTGCCAAATATCATGAGCATCATGTGTTCAAAAAACAATTAGATCATGATGCATACAACAAATGGGTATGCAATGAAACATAGACTTAATTTTCAACAATATATGGGTTTGGCTAGCACAAAAGCAAGTGTATACTAGAGTTTGGAAATACTCAGAGTGGTGGTACAAATTTTGAATCATCGTGCCCAAATGGAAGTCACCTAAGTTGATATTAGTGCATCTCTTTCAAAAAAAACATGTAAGCGACTCCAATCACATTCATCAAAAGACACTCTAGCAGCAGCCCCAAATGAAAGCACATTATAGCAGCTCTATAGGAGTTAAGAAGGAGCAAGGTTGGAGTTATGTGTGAGTAAGCCTGCAACGCATTATGAGAACAATGTCTTAAATGAGAATTATGAAACCAGAGAGTTACCTCCCTGATAAAAAACAATCACTCAGATTTTTGTGCATTACAAAACATGTCTGAATCCACACAGTATCTCCCTCTAATTAACAGCTTTAAGATAACCTCAAGACATTCTTTTTGTCTAAAACATAGAGCAGGCAGTGTGTAAAGCAAAAGACAGTCAAGTCCTTTTAACATAGAGAGCATAACCAGTCAAAAAATGTAAATGGTTATCAAAAGGGCAAGGAAACAATCAAGAGTTAAAGAAACAATACCCTTCATGCATTTCTAGCATTTCTAAATAGCAATGAGTATGATCCCCTTGTGCATCTATAGAAAGCCTATTTTTGCTTGAAATATTTCTGTGCATTTTGGTATCTTCTTTTGTCAGGTCCTTGGTGCGAGCATTATCGTCCTTGTGCACTCCTCTCCCCACCCTTAAAGAATCTCTTACCCGAAATCACATTGGCTTGGGATGCGCAAGCTCAATCCTACACCATTTCTGTCTGCCAAAGACGGACATGATTTGAACTCAATGAGGATAATTGGATGAAGATGGTAGGCGGTTGTGTTTTCTATAAAGGCCTCTTTGTTTTGTTGCACCACACTTGTTGTGGTTTTTTCTAGGATGGTTCTTCTATGTATTTCATGAAAGAAAGAGTTGAAGGTTGCCTGTACTTGCGAGTCTTTGTGCTAAGCTTTACATTAAGAATCGATGTGATCATTCTTGATATAATTTCAGGCTTTAACATACCATGATGAAAGGTCATTTTTTATTCTCTATTATGTCTTTTATACTTGTGCAATGATGTCTACTCCTATGTTCAAGTTTTGAAGGGATGCAACTTGGAAGATGGATGCAGCCTTGGTTTTTAAATACTCCAGAATCTAAGTAATTGAGTGCAAGTGCTTTAAATTTTTGTGGTTTTCGGCACTCCAGGATCATTTGCCACCCTTGCAGCTACTAGAGTAAGTATAATTCTTCTCCTTGAGGATGGTGTCCAATATGGCGATCAAAACCTTGAAAAGAACTTCCAGGGCTTGGTGGTTACTTGTCCTTGAGGTTTTCTATTGATCACTATGTAGGAAGCTACTATTATTGGAAGTTAATAACATGCTTTCCGTCTTCAAATGTTTTGTTATGGTAGTATGTGCTTACCTATGTTTAGTAGAAAAGAAGATAATGGCATCATTTGGGGATTTTGTCATGACCCATCACAATCAAAATAGCTCACTCCTTTCTCTTTCATCATGCAATATTGTGACTAACCTAATTGCTAGTTTTTTCACTTCTGCATGACATTATGGATGTTGAGGTGATTTTGGAAATATCTATTTGTGTGAACATACTGATCTTGATGTTTTTTGAAAGCCTCTTATGACTGTGATTAGTCTTGTCTTCCACATCCGTGTTGAAACACTCAAAGATCTGTGGCATTGTTCCTGAAATAGGCATTGGCATCCTTTGCACGTATTGAATTCACTAAGGCTTGAGTCATTAAGTGGTCATGCTGGTTGGGTGTGATCCGTGTTGAATCCTTCACATTAATCCGTAAGGTACATGCAACAGTTTTTAGCTATTTCATCATGATTCTCATAATGCCTAGACCCCCGTGGTCATTTTCTATCACCGTGAAGCAAAGACAACATTTCAGTATGGTCCAACGATATTGTAGCATGATGTGAATTGAGTATGATGCACAGGGATTAATAGATAGGTACTACCTGAAAAATGATAGGACAAGCAACTAAACTTCTTGAACTGTTGCTCTCGACAGAGACACATCTTCTGAGTCTGAAAATTTCCATGTACAACCATAGAGTCGTGACAGAAAACCCATTCTAAACAGATAGTAGCATATCATGGACCATTATTCTATGAGTAGTCATGCCTACACCCACAACGAACATCATAGGAATCCCAAAACCTTAAGAAAACAAATCCCCAATTATTTGCTACTAGCCGTAAACATTCAAAGCTTATGACTCTGTATTCTGAAGCATAGCAATTTCTGAATGAAACCTACAAGTGGTGTCAGGAAGTGTGGACATAGTCCCCCTTGGGCCAATCACACACCCCTAACCCTAAGCCTCTTGAGTTTGATGCTTTCCACAAGCGGTTTGGACATGCAAAGTTTTCAGACACATTTGTGTGGAGTAAAAAAAAGACATTATGGGCACCATTCAAACAACTTTAATCATAAGTATGACAAACATAATTCTTATGGTTTCACTTCTCTTTGACCTGGTAATACAAAAGCCATTTTTGTGAACCTTTAGGTGTGCACGTATGGATGCAAAGCTTACACAAGGATAGGAATAATGGCCAAAGTAGCACTCATATCAAGCTTCCCAAGTCTCGCACAAGTATGATGCAATATGTGTGTTTGACTATCCTCTCCTTTGTCTTCCCAAAAATACTTCTAAAACAGAAATGAAAATAGAGATGCCCCTGATTCTAGGGTATGATTCACACTAAATATCCCCGAACACCACCATGGGAAGCCCCCAAAAAATGTTAATGAGAGAGATCAATAACCCATCATGCATTTAGTCATGCATGCCTTATAATGAAAATGACCTTGTGTGAACAACAAGAAGCAATGAGCATGCATCGTTCAACCAACCAACAAATTTCAGACGTAATAGAGTATAACAATAACAACATAGCACTTGATTCAACTTGTTATTTCATATGGAAAATGAGACAGAGATGGGTATACCAGCAAAACGACATCATTTTCAATTTATCGATGGGTATACCAGCAAAACGACATCATTTTCAATTTATCCTTTAGCATTGCAGGTTGAACATCTTCAGCCCTCCCTAGGAGATTAGCCACACATCATATTTGACCCCTCAGTCTGATTTTGCACATTTGAGCAGATAAATCAAAGTTCGTTTGGCGCACTCTGTAGGCGCAAAAGTGACGGTCGGTGGATCGGGCCAACCGCCGAAAATACAGCACACGCCGGGTGCTTGGAGCAATCTCAGGTCATGTTGAAATTAATAATGCTCGAATCAAGTCTAGTTTAAATTACTCATCGAAATCGATATTCCTTTCAGTATAACACGAAGTTGAAGAAATCTATGGGACTTATCAACATAAATCCTGAATGTCGTTCAATCGTTTAAATGGATCTAAAGCGCAATGATTCATATATCTTATACTCATTGCAACGTTTTAAATATTCATTGTCATGAAACGTTTCATTATAAACAAGCTTGGTGCTGGCGAAAGAATGCTTTGCCATCTCTTCAACCATTAAGCTGGAGTAGTAGATCATCAACAAGAACTCTGGATTGTCGGATTCTTCGGTGTGCTGTCGGAAGTTTGTGGAATAGAGTGCTGGTATCATTGCGACGTCCACGTTGGCGCAACAACCGAGTTCTAAAATCCCACAGTTCATCGCGCGATTGATCGTTTTGTGTCCATCGTAAATGGCCTTCCATCGCGATTGATGAATAACGAAGCTTCTCCCCTACGTCCATCGCGATTGAGCGTCCCCCGCGAGAGACGGTTTTAGTTCCTCCGCGATTGATGGTTTTAGTTCTACGACTGATGGTTTGCTGCCCGTATTTTTCGCGATTGACGGTTTTGATCTAGCGATTGACGGTTTGATGGTTTTCCACCTCGTGACCTGTGAGGGCAACAGACGGTACTCCACCTTTTGAGGGGAATTGAATGTGGCAACAATTAACTCAAAGAAAAAGGATATACGTTTGAAGGCTTAGAAAGAAATAGAAAAAAAGTAAAAAGAAAAAAGAGGAGAGTTAAGTAAAAATGTTAGCAGCTTTCTAAATCTCGGGCGGGGGGATCTAAAGATTTTGTCATGGACATTGTGGCTCCCCCTCAGTCCGTGTCCCCCCTTGAGATGGAGTCCGTCCCAGTGGACGTCGCCCCCAGAGGTCTCTTTATGCAAGGAGTCTGTGGCGGCAAAGCAGGAAGAACTGAAGAAAACTTGCCTGATCGGTCAAATGTTTGGCCCCAGGCCCCCTCTTGAAAGTGTGAGAACTTGGCTTCGCAAGGAGTGGTTCCCGCGTGGCTTAATTGTGTCCAAATGTCAATTCCTACCGGCGAATCACCTGCTTCTAGTATTTGAGAACGAAGAGATGGCTTTCCAAGCCCTGCAAGCCGGCTCCTGGCAAGTGGGCCGGTCCACCCTTTGCCTTTTTAAGTGGACCCCAGACTTTGTCCCGAACAGATCAAAGCCTCTTCGTTACCCGCTTTGGGTGGAGCTTCCCAATCTGCCTTTCTTCATGTATGGATTTCTTCGTGAAATCGTCTCACCGATCGGTCGCCCGATGGCCACAAGACAGGATGTTGGGGGGTTAATCTACGATGGAGCTCAACATTCTTTCAATGCAAGATGGCATCCTCAGATCTGCGTTGAAACAGACCTGAACCAGGTCCTTCCCTCGAAGATCTCCATAAATTGTGGAGATGGTAAGACCTGGACACAAGAGGTTACTTACAAGAATTTGCCAAACGCGTGCTTCCGGTGCGGGCATCAAGGTCACAGGATCAAAGACTGCCCCCTGAAGAAAAGTACCAATAAAAACAAGCTTAAACCAGATGGGACCCTAGACCCTCTCCCCCAAGACGACACTCGGGGTCATCCCCCTCCAATGGAGGAAGAAGAGGGAACTCGCGTTGCTGAGACGGATTCAGAAGGATTCACTGAAGTGAGACGCAAGAGGAAAGTTAGCCCTCGAAGATCAACAACAAGGAATACTACGATAACATATACTATAACCTAGAAAAAGAGATTAATGAGGTCGACTTCCCAGGGGACAACCTCTTTGAAGAAGACCCCACTGATAATACCCTTGGGTGCTCTACCAGCAAAGAAGATAACCAAGAAGGTTACACCACGAGTAAAGAGGAAGGCTTCACTACCAGCAATGAAGACAACCCAGACAGCGAAAGCTCCGCTCTTGGTCCTACCCTCCCGGTATGCTTTCCAAGATTACCGCAACAAAAGTCAAAGCTTAAAGGAAAACAACCTTCCGGCATGCCTTGGAAGAGCCCCCTCAAGAGTAGGATCCTAAGTCAAGAAGTAGGGAGGAAAAAAGAAGACCACAAGAAGAAAAAAGATCGGGTCGCAACCATCATTAATGAAATTCACATCTCTAAACGTTAGGGGTCTGTCTGACCCGTCAAGAGCTTCGATTCTTGGCCAGTGGTTCAAAGACAAGTGCTTCGCCCCTGACTTTATTTGCTTACAAGAGATTAAAATCGACAGAGAGGATC
Organism: Ceratopteris richardii; assembly: GCA_020310875.1. NCBI lineage: Eukaryota > Viridiplantae > Streptophyta > Polypodiopsida > Polypodiales > Pteridaceae > Ceratopteris > Ceratopteris richardii. The sequence continues at coordinate 69,948,126 of CM035412.1, forward strand.
TACAAAAATAGCTTAAATGCATTTCTCCGAACCACCTTTGGTTCTCCACTTCTCACCCTAGAGGGACAGGGGGTGCTTCTATCGGTATTAGTCACTCCTTGTCTAGCAATGTGACCTCAACTTTTGAAGGTCGGAATCATCGTTGGATTGCTGCCTTTTTCGGGTTTCCTTTCCAGTTCACTGTGGTCTCAATTTATGCCCCTAATGGTGAAGCAGATAGAATGGATACTTGGGCTTCCCTCGACTCCCTTTCACACAATGTTCTGATTTGTGGGGACTTCAACATGGTTGAGTTTCCTGAGGACCGATGGAATAAGAAAGGAGAAATTATTGACGGTCAGGAGAAAGAGATATGGGATAAAATCAAGCTCCATCTCGACCTGGTCGAGATGAAAGACAGGAAGGGGTTCTCCTAGTCTAATCTCTAGTCGGGGGACTCTTTGAGGAAAGCAAGACTTGATAGATGCTACATCGATCAGAACACCATCCTTCAGTGGGGTATTCCTTCGATTTCCCAACACATGGACCTGACTATCTCAGACCACTATCCGATTACTCTGTCTTTCAAACCGATTCCCATGCTCCAGAAAGCTCCTTGGTTTCATGCTTGTCAGACATCATTTTCCCTCCCCTCTGTCCACCAGGAAATTTCTGAGGTGTGGACGGAAGCCTTTGCGTACTGTAATGAACCGGCTAAGTGTTGGAGAAGCGCAGTAGAAAGGACTCGAAAAATTCTAATCAGGACTCAAAAGGCTATAAGAGGAATTCAAAAAAAAAGAAGAGAAACGGTGTACCGGAGGCTCTCACGGCTTGAAGAAGAGGTGAACAAAGGTAAGTTACATTGCCAACAGGGTCTTTTGAAAATCAAGGGAAGACTAAGATTAGAGGAGGAGGTCCAAAGGAAAAATCTTCAAATTTTCTTCAAAGATTGGTGGGTAGGGAAGGCCGACAAACCAACGAAAGAGATGTGTAACATCCTCAAAAGGAAACAAGCTAGGGAATCCATCCCCCTAATGGTCGATAACAATGGAACTGAATGCTGCACGGAAGTGGAGAATAGAGCTATCATCGTCGAACACTTTACCAATCTTCTCGGGGTCTCGACTCCTCTTTCCCCCCACAGGCGCGACTCCATGGCAACCATCTCAAGGGTTGCTCAAACCAAAATCCCACAGAACTTGATTGCTCTACTGGATGCTAACATCTCCGAGAATGAAATTATCGAGGTTATTGATGCCCTTCCCAATGGGAAAAGTCCGGGTCCGGATGGCCTTACCAATGAGTTTTTCAAGTCCTTCAAACATCAGGTGGCCACCCCACTGCGCCTCGTGTGGCAAGAGGCTCTCTCTTTCGGTGCCCTCCCTGAGTGCCTAAATAATGGCGTCATCAAGTTAATCCACAAACGGGGAGATAAGAACAAAATTGAAAACTGGCGTTCGATTACCATGCTCCAAACAGGATACAAGATAATTGCAAAAGTTATCGCCAACAGAATCTCCTGTCATTTAAAGTCATGGCTGTGCGAGGACCAGAAAGGTTTTATCAAAGGTAGATCTATACTTGAAGCAATTATCGATATTTGGGAAGGCCTTGCTTTTGCTGAGGAGTCTGCTCAAGATCTGGTATTCATTAAGATCGACTTCGACAAAGCGTATGACAGATTGGAATGGGAATTTATTCTTCAATCATTGAAAGACCTTGGATGCAGCCAAAAGTTCACGAAGATGGTTTCCACTCTTCTTGGAAATGCTTCAACTAGAATAAACATCAACGGTAAGCTCTCTGAGCCCATTCGTTTAAAAAGATCAATTAGGCAAGGCTGCCCTCTGGCTCCATTACTATTCGCTATCGCCTCGAATGGACTCAGCTGCCTATTAAAGCATCACATGGACGCTGGCAATCTCAAGGGTCTTTCCTTACCTCTAAATCACGGCCAAATGATTGTGAGACTTTTTGCTGATGACATGAATGCCTTTGTGCATAATGATATAAACAACATCGAGGTGTTTTGGTGGTGCCTCCACACCTTTTGTGTGGCATCAGGCTCAAAAATCAACCATGCTAAAACTGCTTTTAGAGCAATCAGCGGACCTACTCCCCAATTGTTGGTGGATCAGGGGTGTCAAGTTATCCCTAGCGGTCAAGTCTTCCGTCTCCTTGGCATTCCGATGGGTTTCGACATCTCAATGGACCAACGCTGGAACTGGGTGCTATCCAAGCTGGATAGGAAGCTGAATCAGTGGAAAGGTATGCAAGTCAACCTGGCAGGACGTGCTATGGTTGTTAACACATTTATGTTGTCTACAATTATTTACTTTATCTCGTGTTGGAGACCTAAGGAGAAAGACTTGGCCAAAGTGGAAAGAATCTGCAGGAACTTCCTTTGGACTGGGGACCCCAACAGAAGGGGGATTCCCAAAATCAAATGGGAAACTTGCATTAGCCCTAAAGACTCAGGGGGCTTGGGAATTTTGGATATTGTTGGGTTGGCTGACAAGCTGGCGACAAAATGGCTTATCAAGGCCTGGAGCAATAGGGAGTCCTCTTGGGCTAAATTGATCTTCAGAAACACGGAAGACCTTACCTTTGTTGGCCACCCTGGTTGGAAGGACATAGGGATTCTCACGCTTTTGTTCTCCCCCCACCCGGTCTTCCCTAAAGGCTCTAGCCTCGTGTGTTCCTTATGGAAGAATTGGAACAAGGCCAAACAGTTCATCAGAATCAGTGATGATTGGAAGTGGGCGGCTGGCATAAGACAAAATGAATCTATTTGGTTCCCGATCAGTGGCATTCGGGGGGTGGAGTCTTGGAACCTCCAAACTGCAAGGCGGTTATGGAACAAGGGGTTCAAACAGTGGAAACAGCTCTGGAAACAAGAGACCAGCCAGTGGATTAGGTTCGAAGAATTGGATCCGAGACTTAGCGTTACCTTTGAGGAATGGACTCTTCTTCAAAGCAGGTGTTTAGCCTGGGACCGCTCAACTACCCGCCTTCTCTGCGGTCAGGATCTTCCTTGCTTGGAGGGCCTCAAATGGAGCAATGGTAAGAAGCTTTCCAGAATCCCGAACTTCAAAGGGGATTTGGATGTTCACCACACCCTTAACAAGAGATGGTGCCTTGCTTGGACCAAACTTCAGTGGGAGCTAAAATTCATGTCTATTTGGCACCCCCTAATTGAGGTCAAAAAGTCCGTTCTCATGTGGCAGATCTTGCATAAAGGAATCTGGACCAATGCAAGGGCTAACAAAATCTGTGGTGTGCAGCCATGGTGCAAGCGTTGCCATCGGTGCATCGAAGATTTAGCTCACCTGTTCTTCGACTGCCCCAAGTCCCGTGTTATCTGGCATCACGTGACCCGAGTATTGAGACTCACGAGTCAAATCAACTGGCAACAAGTGATGTTGGGTGAGGCGGTCGGCTGCTCATCGAGGCTGTGGAATGCCATCAGAGGTGAGGCTCTCTGGAAGATTTGGAGGGAGCGCTGTGCTGTCAATTTTGGCCAAACTCCTAAGGAATGGTCGATCGAGAAATCCTTGTTTCTCCTTGGTAAAAGAATCTCCCGAGTCAAGAGATCGCCACCGTTTAGACATCACTGTATTTATCTCCTCGAAAACAACAAGTTGAAACCCAAATGGGTCCCACATGAGGGTGATGATAATGTTATCCGCCTCATTTGTAATGCCCTGTAGCTTGCCATACTCCTCCCCTGCATTGTGGGATTTGGGGGCTCCCATGGGCACTAGTCCCATTCACTTGTAACTTTTTCTCTTTATTATAATTAAAGTCCGGGAGATTAGGCTAAGGCCGAACTTCCTTTATTTAAAAAAAAAAAAAACAAGCTTGGTGAGAGACATTCTAAAGCAGATAATCCAACATGTCTTCACAAGACTCTATAGATCATTGGTTCATTGTTTTGATTGTTTTTCCCATTCTATTGTTACATAACTCTTCATACCCCTTCATGTTAACCTCTATAATAGCACACCACCCATTTACTTGTATAAGAACAAGGTGTTAAGCTCGTTTCTTAATCAAAACACATTAAGTTTTTGTTATCGAAAGTTGATCTTAAGTATACGTACAATAAAAAATTCCTATTATTTCTTAGAAAACAATAGATGATGTGTATATTTAACATTTTCTATAAGATAAGGAATGATATGCGCCTTATCTATGTATATTAAAACAAGCACTCTAAACTGGATCCTACTTACAGACAGAGTTTCGAATTTGTTTTGGAAAATCTTAGCATTGCAAAAAAAACTATGGACAACCAATGCATATTCAGAATGTAGATCGCATAAGTTTTGCTCGTAAGTAAAAGGCAAACATAGAAGACAGGATCGGCACTATAAAAAAAAAAGCACTCAAAAAGTCTGCTATGGGGAGCTACTGCTATTCTTATACTTTCGTCTAGTTTATAATAAAACTCTTTGCCGGAAAATCAATGATGTATGAGATCGAGGTGATAGTCATTGAACTCATATGAAGACTAATAACAGAAGCATAGAATTTAAGTCAAAAAAATAATGTAGATGTTTTCGTCTCTTTGACATTGTATTTTCAAGCTAAATCAGACAATAGATCTAAACGAATCAATTGTGCTAAAATCATGCAGCAATACTGAGGATGCATTTTGTTTCTATTCAACATTAATGTGAAAATATGCATGATTAGTGCCAATGAAAATATGAAAATTAGTGCCAATGAAAATTCAACATACCAATTGCCGTCCACAAAATGGACTATAATCTCGCATCATAGTTGAAATAATGTATCAGTAGAAAAGAAATGATTGAACAGTAGATGCAAATTGTACCTTTCTTCACATCACACATGCACAAAGTCCTGTTTGAAAACTACTATTATCATCAGATGCAGCGTTGATAAATGAAGACTAATGTTCTTAGAAAAAAAATTTTCTGAAAAGGAATCAGACATGTCATACCTGATGATGTTGCTCAATGCTTCAATACATACTTGGAACACCAAAATCACCAAACTGAGCTGATATTGAACTCCGATCAATTCATATGCTCTTTCTTAGAAACTTTCAAGATATCTATTCAACTTTACTTTTTTTGAAATGTGTCAGACACTTCTCCGTCATGGTATATATGCTCTCCAAATTCACCTGTCTCATTAGGGCGAAAAACGGCCCAAAAAGGGCCGTGTAAGGATTTCAATTAGTTGTGCTTAATCGGGATTAAAGTTGTCAAATCCTTTAAGAAATTCCGTGTAAGTTCATTTAAAACGTATCTTATGCAAATTTTGAAGAGAGAGAAACTCGTATCATATAATCATGAAAAGTTTGTGTGATATCTTACGCCTCGAAGTTTGTGTGATATCTTACGCCTCAAAAGTTGAATTTTCCTCTTGTTCACGGACCTATATAATGTGTGCTGATCACGTTTTGCGCTTTTTTTCTCTACTTTTCATAGCAAGCCTGTTTCTCCCTTTCACGTCATTTTAGACACTTGCTGGTCATTTTTCATAGCAGACCATGGAGAACGTTAACCCAAATACTCTCCCTGAGCTTTCAAACAATCGAAATCATTGTAAAAAGTTCCATATCAACATTGCAGTTAGTCAGGAGTATGCGACGACAAGAAACGTATTTCGAAGGGCTCTTCATCCTCTTGAAGTGGATGGATTGCGAAAGGAAGGCAAGAAACATATCGACATATGGACAGATGGATCTGTTTATCCAATTGATCCACAAACTGGAAGGTACCCCCCTTTTCATAATCTTCATGATCTGATTAGATTTGTGGGAGATGGTGAGGATGGTTTACGAGGCTATTGTTCAAGGCTCTGGGATATTTCAAGGAATTATGTACAATACATAAACTATTTACAAAACACACTACACCAGAAGAATTTACATATGAGAGAGCTAGAAAACAAATTATCCACTTTATCTTCTCAGTTAGAGTCTTTTAAAAAAATGAAAGAAACTCCTATAGGTTTGAGAATGCGGTTAAAACGAGTAAAACCTTTTTTAGATTTGACTGAAAAATCTGGCCAGAAAAAGAAAAGAATGAAAATTGTTAGAGATCATGTGACAAATGTGTTAGGTTTCAATATGTCGAGCAGTTTTGAGCGCATACATTTCTGTAATGAAATTTTGAGTCAAAATGATGTTTTAAGACTATTGAAACTAAATGAAAATACATGCTTGAAACGCTTTGTTTTTCAAAAACTCATGACAGAAATGAATCTTTTACTAGAACCATCTCAAATTCAAAATATTTGTGATAGTGTCGGAGTGAGTAGGAAAGGTTATAGAGCAATTTCAAAAGTTTGGTGTGAATTTTTAAAATTTAACAAAGTTAGAAGTTTTGGATTGCCTAGACCCCATCATGTAGGAAAGTTTCGGCTCTGCTTGAATAAGAAGATCACATCAGTATTTGGTGAATATAAACATATTCACGGTAACATGCCTTACGAAGTAGGAAAACAAAAGTTACATTTCACTTACAATGCATTTAACAACATATGGATAGATGTTATAAAACTTCAAACATGCATGGTTCAGTTCTATAATATAAAAGAGCATGAATGTTCTGGTCTATTGAAATTTGTAATCAAACTTGATGAAGCTGAGCTTAAAAAACATCAAAAGATGGAGAGAATAAGCATTGCACTGATGAACAAAGCTTTGGACTATAGCCTTGGGAAATTGGATACTCCATCTCTCAAAGTACAATCAGAAATGGAGTTATGGTGGGTTGGTTGTGCTCAAGTTCCATCTGAAAGCCATAAAACACTTAAATGGTTATTCTCACAGACAAACATTCCAAATGTTATCCAAGGGCATCATGCAGGAGAATTGTTGAATGTCAAAGACTACGGAAACTTTCAAGTTGAGTGGCATTTGAGTGGAGACCTAAAGACACTCAAATGCATGTTTGGTATAAGTGGGGGAGCAAATTCTAAATACCCTTGCTTGTACTGCATGCAAAGCCCAAGCACAAATGGATGGATTACTAGAGCTGAGGGTGAAGAGGCTCCTTCTAGACAAAATGTTATTCTTCATAACTACTCATCTTCTTCAATGATTTGGGATCCCATACTTCCAATAGCATTGACAAATGTACACATATGTACACTACATGCAGAGTTAAGAATCATTGACAAGTTGGTCCGTCTTCACTTGGATTATGCATATTCTATCAAGCCTACAACTCTTGCAGATGAATGCATAAAAAAATGTGAATGTCTTTGTTGCAGAGCCAAAGAGCGCACAAAGCAGAGAAAAAGACGGGCCCCAAAATTTTTCCGATTTGGACTACATACTTTTGTATCATATTCATCCTTGTAATATATTTTTCCATGTAAATGCACTAGAGGAGTCCTCTAGATGCATCCCCACAGAAAAGTAGAGAATACCCATGTACAATAGTAGGAAATTAGTTTCTTAGTGAATAAAGTGCCGGTCACTTGTGTGAAAGGACCATTTTTAGGGCACTAGTATATAAGTCAAATGTGACTCTTTGTAAAGGACTTTTTGCCATTGTGAGAATAGAGAGCACAGAAATTCGAATTTGTGTCTTCTTCCCTCCTCATCTTCTTCTTCGCGAGCTTGTATGCATGTGTATTGCTTGGAAAGAGTGCTTGTGAGTGGGGTCTATCCTTGAGAGTGTTTCTTTGCTGTAGGAGAGGTGTGTGCGAAGTGTAGGAAGTGTTGAAATGTAGGAAAGTATTCCCGCGACTCAGTATTTCTCTCATAACTTGAAGTAGGAGCGTCGGAATTGAGTGAAACCACTTCCATTGGATGTGTCTTCTCGAGAGCTTCGAAACGCATATGCTATTCGCTATGTTTAGAGCTCTGAGCTGGGAGAAAAGTCCAAAATACTGACGGCTGCTGCACCAAGTATCGTTTCGCCTTGACCAACAGTTGGAGCTTGTTGGGATAAGTATTTGCCTCATTTTCGTTCTTGAGTAGTTCATTTGCATTGACCATTACATGATTGCATGTCTTCATACACTCGGCTAGGTTTATATACTCTTTGGATTGATAATTAAAAGCGTGTATCCCCACTATATGCACTTGTGAGGGGATTGAGGTATAGTCTCTTTCTCCGCAAGTCCCTAAGTTGAAGCTTAGGTCAACACACTTTTTGGCGCCGTTGCCGGAGTGACGAATCAAACCGAGGCATTCGTGTGATGGTAAGTAGCTTTTTTCATTGAAGAACGTGGAGGAGCGGAAATCTTCTCTTCTTTGGTAAGTCATTTTCAACCGCACTTGCTACTTCTCATTCTTGGAGTGTGTGTAGTGAGTTGATAGATTAGGGAAGAGAGTAGGAGTGAGTAGAGAGTGGACTAAATCATTAGAGTAGGTTTTAGTCTTGTTCAAAAAATGTTCCTTTCTGTAAGCTAGAAACTTCCAAGTATAAAAGCCAAAAAAATTTCATTTTTTTTTAATCACTTGTGTGAACAAGTATCGTGGAGAGCGCTGTCGGGTATCGTGTGAGCGTGCAGAGATCGTGGCGAGGAAAACAAGCAATAGGGAAGTGCACAGAGCAAGGGAGTTAGACCAAGAGATCATAGGGATACCAAGGTAAACTAAACCACCTTTTTGATCAAAAAATTCTCAGCATTTCAACCTAGGAAAGAAAAACGATCTGCGCTGAGTATCGTTTGGGCTTTCAGGGGGTTAAAAGTTGTTTGTTGATTGATACAGTGAGTGGGGGTAAGAGAGAAGAGCTAGGTGAGCAAGGGGGAAAAATCAAAATCACAAAAACATCTGCAAAAATTGAATTAGGGTCAAGTATCGTTTTTGCTCCCGCGGTCGAGTATCGCGATACTTGTCAAGTATCATGGGACTCCTGTGGTCGAGTATCGCGATATTTCCCTAATATCGGTATCGTCTCGATCAGAGATCGTTTGAGCCCAAAGATCGTGTATCGTTGGCTCAAGTATCGTGTTCCAGAGATCGCGATACTTGCCAAAGATCGTCGATCGTTGGGGTTAAAGATCGGTATCGTTTCGGTCAGATATCGTTTTGGCCAAGTATCGGATATCGTTTTCTAGAGATCGCGATATTTGCCAAAGATCGTCGATCGTTTGGTCGACTATCGTGTGTCAAGTATCGTTTTTGTCAAATATCGTGTATCGTGGCCTGAAGATCGCGATACTTGTGAAGTATCGTGTATCGTTTGACCAAGTATCGTTTTGACAGAGATCGTGTATCGTTTGGTCCAAGTATCGTGTATCGCGTCTAAGAGATCGCGATACTTACCAGCGATCGCGTATCGTTTTGAACAAAGTATCGTCGATCGTGTATCGTGTTGACCAAAGATCGTTGAGTCCAGAGATCGTTTTGCCAAAGATCGTTTGGGAAAGTATCGTGTATCGTTTTCTCCCGAAGATCAAGTATCGTCGGCGATCAACTATCGCGCATCGTTTCAGACTCAAATATCGTGTATCGTGTCCATCAAGTATCGTCGGGGCAGAGATCGTCTTCCAGCGATCGTTTCGTCCAAGTATCGTGTCAGTCAGCGATCGTTTTGACAGAGGTCGTGTATCGTGGATTTTAGGAGTCAAGTATCGTGACTTGAAATTTTCCTTTAGTTATTTTCCAGCCTAATTTTTTTTTCCCTAGACTTCTAAGTCATAACTTAGAATTCCAGAGGCTAGAGGAGGACAAGATTTGATCAGAGCTCTTAAGTGAATGAACCTGAGATCCGGAAGAACCCTAGGAAGCCGAAGAAGTGTAATTTCTTCCGTAGGGAGTGTAGCCGAACCAAGTAGCCGTTCACACTATTCTGAGAACTCCAGTGAGTCAGAAGGAGAAATCCCCATGGCTTCAGAGGATATGCAAAACACTGTACCCATGATTGGCCAGATGTCCATCATTGAGGGAGAATACAGAACCTCCTTAGAGTATGTGAACACCAACCACAATGAGATCCCTATCTATTTGGATGGTCTAAACAGATCAGTGGCCAGACTGAGGAAGGCTTCAGAGGCCTACATAGTGCCAAGACCAGCAGTTAAGTACATAGGAGGACTGTATATGGACAAACAAGACATTCAATACGTGGTCACAGAACACCCTGAAATCATTAATGAGAGTGGTGAGGAAAATAATGCTTCGAGCTTAAATGGATGTGGAAACGAAGAACAAGTAACTACTCCTAGAGGGAGATCTATAATTACTAAACTTTGGAGAGAAGACCTAATTCCCCAGGATGATACTCTGATAGATGTGTATTTGATCAACGGAATGGAGCACCTGCTCAGAGCCCATTCCTCTATATGGGAAGCTGCTCCTAATCTAGTTACCATCTATGAGTTACAAGATCCTGAGTTCCCCACCATCATCACCTATTTGGATAAAAATCACAGAAGATATTGGCCAATAACAGAATTAGAGAGAGCTGAGCTGAAATATCAGAACATCCCAGTGTTTCCCCCAAGGGACCAAGCCACTACGTCACGGAATCCACATGGAACTTCTCAAAATGATTCAATTCAACAATCGGGACAAACACAACAAACTCAACAAACCCAGATCCCCATCAGACCACGTGTACAATTCGCAATGCCTGCCACTAATCCTAACTACCGGCCACAACCAGCCATTGACCCAAGACAAGGAGTTCATGCTCCCGTCAGACCACAGGTAGTACGAGGACCAGGCATACCTATAGGAAGACCAAATTACCCGGTAATGCGTAGACAACCTGAAGCAGGAAGGAGACTAAGGCCGATTCAAGTGGCCAAGTGCATGAGAAATCATTATGATGGCTCTAGTGAACCCTATAATCACATAGCAGAATTTAAACAAGTAGTTAGAGCCGAGCAGGTAGATGACTTCATGATTCAATATGAGTCCTTTGGCCTTACCTTGTCAGACACAGCGTTGGCCTGGTTTCAGCCATTGGATCCAAATACCTTTCAGAACATGGATCAGGTATATCAAGAAATGATTGAAGAATTTACCAAATCTGGAATTAAAAACAATTCTTCGTCATTAATCCACAGCTTCAAACAAGTCCCTACTGAGTCAGTGAGATTGGCAGCAAGGAGATTCAAGCAGTATGTGGATAGATGCCCCGTAGAAGAGAGACCAACGCAAAACAAAATGGTATCATTGTTCTTAGAAGGACTGTTGAAGGGAACCTTGAGGTCATTAGTGTACGTAAAGAGAGTTCAAACCTTGCAAGAGTGTATGAAGGAATGCATAGACCTAGAAGATAACCTTGCAGAAGATTTGAAAATGTTACCGTTAGTGTCCATGTGAAAGGCCAAATGGCCACCGGACACTTCTTTGTATATGTTCTTTAATAAAACATATAGTGGCCTGGTCAGTCACAGACTGTAAGTTCGACCGCATTTGTAAAACCTAAGAAGTCTGTCTTCGTGCTCCCTGTGTACTGCGTTTTCTGCGTATTCTACAACATCTGTGCGTAGTACTGTGTGTGGCGACCAGAGCTCGGTTTTCTACTTTGAGCATATCGTCGTGGAGCTCTCGAGAAGGAGAGTCCAGTGTGGTGCACGCCATCGAATTACTTCACTGGTATCAGAGCAGTTCGAGGCAAAAAGCTTTGTACCTTTTGTGCGAGCGAAGCGAGCCCCCCCCCCCAGGTTTTCTCCAAGGCTTTCGACTAAGGCGGCGACCAAGGCATAGACCTTGGCATACCTTGTCATCCGAGTCACCGAAGTCACCGTTGGCGCCGTATTGGTGTTATGCACCCTGCCATCATCATGGGATACATTTTGCACAGCTATTAGCAATAGTGCACCAGGTGGTAAACTCGTCTATGATGACATATGTGGAGCACTCTTGAGTGAGGAGATTCGTAGAAAATCTATGGTTGGCACTCAGAGTGGAGATGCATATAATGTTCGTGATTCTTACCAAGGAAAGAATCAACAACGTGGCAGGAGCAAGAACAAGGAAAAGAATGGTCAACGGAATAAGAGCAGAAGTAAATCAAGGAAGAGGGATATTGAATGCCATTATTGTCATAAGAAAGGACACATGAAGAAAGACTGTTATGCATTAAAGAATGCTAAAGGTAAAGGACAGAATGTTGATGGGCATGTTAAACAGTTACCTGCACCATCTACTTCGACTGTGAAGATTGAAGAAATTAATGCTATTTCTGATGATGCTGATGTGTTGACACTTGATAGTACTGTGCCATCTGAGGCACTTATGGCTGATTCTCTTTCCCACACCTGGCTGCTAGATTCTGGTGCTTCTTTCCATGTGACACCACATAGAGAATGGTTCTCTAATTATGCAGCAAAGTCTCTTGGTACCGTGAGACTTGGTGACTCTTACCAGTGTGATGTTGTGGGGATTGGAGATGTGGTTGTGCAGTTCATTGACGGTTCAAAATTTACTATGCATAATGTACGCCATGTACCTCAGTTATCACGCAGTTTGATGTCAGTTGGTCAACTTGATGACCTTGGTTACAAGGTGGTCTTCTATGCTCAGTCCTTTCGTATATCAAAGGGCAATATGGTTATTGCAAAAGGAAGGAAAGTTGGCTCACTTTACCCTTTATTTGTATCACAGAAAGAACACTTGTTAGCTGTTACTGAACAGCCTATGGCTTGTATTTGGCATGGTCATTTGGGCCATATATCTCGTAGTGGAATGGAAAATCTTTCTCATTCTGGCTACTTACCTGTGTTATCTTTCTCTGATTTTTCATTTTGTGAGCATTGTCAATATGGAAAGCAAACCAGAAATGTGCATAAAACGCACATTGACTCTTCAATTCAGCCTCTAGATCTTGTTCATACAGATGTGTGTGGTCCTATGCCCACTAGGTCCTTAGGTGGTTCTCTTTACTTTGTTACTTTCATAGATGATGCTACTAGAAAAGTCTGGGTATATCCTATCAAATCGAAGGATGATGTATTCCCTACTTTCAGAAAATGGCTTGCTTCAGTTGAGACTGAAAAAGGAACTAAGCTTAAGGCTTTACGTTCAGATAATGGGGGTGAGTATACCTCACATGAATTCAGCCTTTTCTGTCAGTGTAGAGGGATTCGTAGAGAGTTTACAGCTCCTTATACCCCAGTACAGAATGGTGTAGCTGAGAGGATGAATAGAACTATTCAAGATAGAGTAGTTTCTATGTTGCATCATGCAAACCTCTCACAAGGTTTTTGGGCAGAAGCAGTATTGACTGCAGTTCATGTGATTAACCTTTCACCTAGTACTGCCAAAGGTCTGAAAGTGGCACAAGAGTTATGGACAGGGAAACCACCATATTATGATCATCTTCGAGTTTTTGGGTGTGAAGCATATGTTCATATACCCAAGAATCTTAGACAGAAGTTGGACCATAAGTCAAAGAAATGCATTTTTCTTGGATATGGTCGAGAAGGACAATTTGGATATCGCTTATGGGATCCTGAAACACGGTCGGTGATCAGAAGTAGTGATGTCATTTTTAATGAGTCTAAGATGCATAAACAGCCGATTAAGGAGGTTGAAGTGAGAAGAGTGGTGTTTGAGGATACTAGTCCTCCGGTTAGCATGCATAAAAATGCTGCACATAGGGATGTTCAAGAGAATGTCCATTCAGATCAGTCTGCACATGTTCCTGTTCAGCAACCATTGAGACGTTCTGCACGTGTCTCATATCCACCTGATAGATATGTTCCAGGTTTAGATTTTGTTATGCTAACAGATGCCGGTGAGCCCTCTTGCTACAAAGAGGCTATGCAGACAGAGGATCATGTCAAGTGGGAGCGTGCCATGAAGAGTGAGTTGGATTCTATTCACAAGAATGGTACTTGGGACTTAGTACCTTTGCCAAAGGGAAGGAAAGCTTTACCATGTAAATGGGTATATAAGTTGAAATTCACATCAGATAGTGCTTCTCCAAAATATAAAGCACGACTTGTTGCAAAGGGTTTTAAGCAACAACATGGTGTTGATTTTGAGGAAATCTTCTCCCCAGTGGTCAAGATGACTACTTTGCGCATGTTGCTTGGATTCGTTGCAATGGAGGACTTAGAGCTAGTCCAAATGGATGTGAAAACAGCTTTCTTGCATGGAGATCTTACAGATGAGATCTATATGGAACAACCAGAGGGTTATGTAGTTCCTGGCAAGGAAAGTCTAGTTTGTAAGCTCAAGAAGAGCTTGTATGGACTTAAACAGTCTCCTAGACAATGGTACCAAAAGTTTGATGCTTTTATGAAGTCCCAAGGCTATTCTCGGAGCAATGAGGATCATTGTCTCTACACAAAGAGATGTTCTGATGGCAGCTTGATATGCTTGATACTTTACGTCGATGATATGTTGATTGCTGGGAAGTCCTCTTATGATTTGTCAATTCTCAAAAAGAAGTTGAGTCAGACATTTGATATGAAGGATTTGGGGGATGCCAAACATATTCTTGGCATGCGCATTACTCGTGATAGGAGTAAAAGATGCATATACTTGTCTCAAAGTGAGTACATATCCAAAGTACTTCATCGATTCAATATGCAGGGTGGAAAGGCATTGAGTACACCTTTACCCACATATGTGAAATTGAGCAAGGATGACTGCCCCAAATCAGATGAGGAAAAGGAATTCATGACCAAAATTCCCTATCAGTCTGCTGTTGGTAGTCTCATGTATGCTATGGTAGCTACGAGACCAGACATTGCATTTGCAGTGGGAGTTGTGAGCAGATATATGTCTAATCCTGGCAAGAAACATTGGGAAGCGGTCAAAATGATTTTGAGATATCTGAGTGGCACTAAGGACAAGTGTCTATGCTTAGGTAGAGGGAAAGCATCCATTATTGGTTACACAGATTCTGACTATGCTGGTTGTGTAGACAATCGTAAGTCTACATCAGGGTACATTTTTCATTTTGCTGGAGGTGCTATCTCTTGGAGATCTCGTCTTCAAGAATGTACAGCTGTTTCCACCACAGAAGCAGAGTATGTTGCAGCAAGTGAGGCATGTAAGGAAGCATTGTGGCTTTCTCGTCTTGCTTGTGATATGGGTTTGCCTCAGCATGTACCTCACTTGCTCAGTGATAGTCAGAGTGCCATTGCTTTGGCATGCAAAGACCAAGCACATTGAGGTGAGGTATCACTTCATTAGAGATTGCTTAGCCACTGAGAGCATTATTCTTGAGAAGGTTCACACTCGAGATAATGCTGCAGATGCTTTGACTAAAGCTCTACCACAGGATAGCTTTCGACACTGTTGTCACTTGATGGGGGTTACTTGATTCTTGATCTTACACAGTCACTTGTATACTGTGTAACATGCCCATCAGGTGGGAGGTATAGTTTGTATACTTACACTCAGGTATTCTTTATCATTCTTTCTTTTTTCTCCCATAGTTACTCTGGCCATATTGGCCTTTAGTGGGAGATTGTTACCGTTAGTGTCCATGTGAAAGGCCAAATGGCCACCGGACACTTCTTTGTATATGTTCTTTAATAAAACATATAGTGGCCTGGTCAGTCACAGACTGTAAGTTCGACCGCATTTGTAAAACCTAAGAAGTCTGTCTTCGTGCTCCCTGTGTACTGCGTTTTCTGCGTATTCTACAACATCTGTGCGTAGTACTGTGTGTGGCGACCAGAGCTCGGTTTTCTACTTTGAGCATATCGTCGTGGAGCTCTCGAGAAGGAGAGTCCAGTGTGGTGCACGCCATCGAATTACTTCAGAAAATACCCCAAGGTAGTGTGAAAAGCGAAGAGTCAACATGTAGCACATCAAACCCCAAAAACAACGTAGAGGAAATTGCCGACTTGTTAGTAAAAAAAGTGAATGTTCAAGGACAGAGGAATTATCCCACCAATCCTATGAGAATGCCTATGCTTAGAAGATGTATGCAGTGCGGAGGAGATCATCCTTCTCACTTGTGTACTAGGGGAGTAGTCCCACCACCTGCCTATGCTCCTCACAGACCCTCTGTCCCCGGACCGCTACAATATTGCAGTATAGAGCAGAGATACACAAACCATAGCACCGAGAACTGCCCTTACAATAGGCAAACCAGACCCACCCAGCCTTATGTGAGACCATATGGATACCCGCAGAACCAGCAGGGAGGAGAAGCCTTTAGATATCCCTCATATCAGCCGAAGGCACCAATACCACGACCATACGCATACCAGGGATATACGCAACCCCAACCAGTGCTAGGACAACAACCGCCCCACCCTCAGAACGTTGTCCCAGTTAAGATAGCGCAACCAGAGGAAAACTTAGAAAGGGCTATAGTGCCAGCCACACCTTTGGCTAGTGATGACCCATATGACTCATTTTACGATCCTAGTCAAGGAACAT
The DNA here is from genome assembly GCA_020310875.1 of Ceratopteris richardii. Lineage (NCBI taxonomy): Eukaryota > Viridiplantae > Streptophyta > Polypodiopsida > Polypodiales > Pteridaceae > Ceratopteris > Ceratopteris richardii. The sequence continues at coordinate 69,964,405 of CM035412.1, forward strand.
ACCCTGGTTATGAGAGCTCAATAATGGAATATGGGCAACAATATGACCCATATGCTTATGGCATGGAGATACCTGATAGTTCTTACGAACACGAGCAGGATTATGTGCCCTTAATGTACACAGCTCCTAGAGCAACCATGCCACCTCGACCAATGAATAGACCGCCTGTACCCAGAGGACCATGCTACAGATGTGGAGGTGACCACTATATTAGAGAATGTACATTACCAAACCCACCACCACCACAACGAATTTGGGATGGCTACTGTAGCGATTGTGGTAAGGAGCATCTTTTCAGAGATTGTCCTAAGAACCCCAACAAAGTCACATCTAACGTGCAGATTAATGTGATAGAAGTGATTGAATCATCAGGAAGCGACAAAGAGTACACTATACCTTTAAAGGCCATAACAAGAGCAAAGGCTAGAGAGAACCCTGATAAAACAGACGGAAGTAATCAAAGTGATAAAGAGGGAAATACACCCATCCCTCACAGAGTGGAAGACTCCGAAGAACCAGAGAGAAGTATTGCCAGTAAAAGATCACAAAGATGGAAGAACCGGAGAGACAGGATAAAAGAAAAAAAATTATTGCAAAAGAAGGAAAATGAAAAGAGTAAACAGAATTCAACGGAAGAATCACAAGTGGAAGAAGAAAATAAAAAGGAGAATAAAAGGGAGGAGGTAGGATCAGTATTAGCAGACCCAATGCCTGAAGAATTAGCCATGTGGATTCAGGCATACAAGGCGAGAATAAAAGCAGGACCTTCCATAGAGCAACACGAGAGAGAGTATCCGAGAGGCGACTTAGAGAAAGAAAGACTGGAAATCTGCAAAAAACTGATAGAAGTTGCCCAACAAACATTAGAAAAACCCGCATCACCTTTACCAAACAACCGAATTTGCGAAGAAAAATTCCAAGAGTGCCTAAACACTCGGGGAAAGCCTAACGTAAATAGACCTCTGAATGATGAAATTGGTATTGAGAGAAAGGAAGGATCCATAGTCCCTGAAATAGAAGGGGACTGGACTAAGATCTATGGGCACGAGTTCAAGAGGACAAGTGGAAAAAGGTAGAAGGAATGGAACCGCCCTTTGAAGAATTGGAAGCAGAAAACGAAATAGAGGGTTCAATACCTGAACTCAATTCAGAAGAAATTTTTCCAATAGATGCAAGTGATAAAGGAGAGGAAGATGTAAAGGAACTACCCAACTACACCGGGGAATACGAGCACAACTCAGAATTGTATCGCATTCCATCAATAACCAGACGAGAAACGAATCCATCAGTTCAAACATCGGAGATCATACAACGTCTTAGAGAGGTGAAAATCCCATGTACCCTAACATTCGAGGAACTGTTAAAGGTAAAACCACATTTAAAAGAGAAATTGATCAATCAATGGGAAGTCAAGGAGGAAAAGAAGGAGGTAGCTGACGAAGTGAAAACGGTGAGAATTCCAGTGGATAAAGTAGGAGACTTTAGCGAAGGAGATGAAGGAAATACATGCCTACCAATCACCTATAGGGGTTACACAACCAAAGCCATACTAGATTCAGGAGCTGGTGTTGGCATTGCTACCAAAGAAATTTGGGAGAAATGGGGAAAACCAGCATTGAGACCAACGCGCATGAAAATTCAAATGGCAGATGGACATACGGAAAGACCCTTAGGATTGTTGGAACGAGTAGTCTTCACTACGTGCGGAGTGGAATTCGAACATACTTTAGCAATTTGTCACTTCGAAAGGCCAAGCAATTATGAAATGATCTTGGGAAGGCCATTCATGAGACAGCTAAAGGTTGTACAAGATTGGGGAAAAGATGCAGTGTACCTACAACACGCAGGAATCACCACTAGGATCAACCTACATACATACACATATCAAGACGTGCCACCTCTGCAATGGAATCAAATCCATAAAGAGGAAGACGACCAATCGGTTCATAGTGCAAGCTCTAGTGACCAATCCTGGATGAACGAGGACACTCATCTATGGATATGCCAAGCTGCAAAAAAGGAAGAAGAGAGAAGAAAAAGTTGGCAGCAAAAACAAGGAATAGTGAGATCGGTACAAGATCCGGCCTATATGCCACAAGTATTTCCGGATGAAGAATTCGAACCTCACGGTTGGATGGAAATCTTAGCCACCCTCGATGTCTGTGTAAACGAAGAAGTAGTAACCATGAACGAATGTATTGACGAAGAGGGTTATGACATTAGTCTGTATATGGTAGTCCTTCAGGAGGCAGAAGAAGGAGAAGTGATCGAGAAAGACTGGAAGGAGGACTACGAGAGCATTGAAATGGAACCAGAACCCATGGATCTAGGGATTAGTACCACTAACATGGATATCACTGCCAATGAAAAACATAAGGTACTCACACAAAAAGAAGAATTAGAAGTTGAAAGGGAATTAGAAGATGAAGAAAACAAACCCCAAGACCAATTTGAGGTACCAGCTCATTTCAAAAAATATGAAGTGGAAGAGAGGAAAATTGCTATTCAAATGCCTAAAAGAGAAGCACAACCTGGAATAGCATATGATAATAAGGAGCAAACCAAAAAAATAGTCGTAACTATGGAAGGAGGTGAAGAACGATGTACCTTCATAGGACAGGATGTCTCATTAGAAGAAGAACAAGAGTTAATTCGACTCATAAGAGAATACCGGGATGTCTTTGCTTGGACTTATAAGGACTTAAAAGGAGTAGATCCATCTATATGTGCGCATAGAATCCCCATGACATCCGAGGCCAAACCTTCGAAACAGAGACCTTATACTTATAATGATGTATATTCAGCCAAGATAAAAGAAGAAATAGATAAGTTGTTAGATGCTGGATTCATCTACGAAATTGAGCACACGGAATGGGTATCGCCCTTGGTGGTTGTACCAAAGAAGAATGGAAAGTTAAGAGTGTGCATCAATTTGAAAAAAGTAAACGCCGCAACCATAAGGGATAGCTATCCCTTACCAATCACTGACCATCTCTTGGAAAGGGTAGCAGGGAAAGAAGTTTATAGTTTTCTGGATGGCTTTTCAGGGTATAATCAGGTAGCTATTGCTCCTGAGGACCAACATAAGACTGCATTTGCAACTGAATGGGGAGTATACGCCTTTAGAGTCATGCCTTTTGGTTTAACGAATGCCCCAGCTACATTCCAAAGACTGATGTGTCATGTGTTCAAGGAATTTTTGAGAAAAAGCATGGAGGTATACGTGGATGATCTGTGTACATATTCAGCTATACGATCAGAGCACATCCCTGAACTAGAAAAGATTTTTGCTAAATGTCGACAATATAGAGTATGCCTCAATCCTGAAAAATGTGTCTTCATGGTGCGACAAGGGAAAATCTTAGGACATATTGTTTCTAAGAATGGGATTTCAACAGATGAAGACAAAATCAAAGTAATTTTGGATTTACCAAGACCTAAAACTGCTAAAGAAGTTCAAGCATTTATGGGACATTGTGGTTACTATCGAAGATTCATACATATGTATGCCATAATTGCTAGACCTCTTTATGCATTATTGACCTTATTCAATTGGACCAAAGAATGCGAAAAAGCTTTTAATGAGTTGAAGAATCGATTGAGTTCAGCACCTATTCTTCGAGTCCCCAACTGGAATAAACCGTTTCATATTCATGTTGATGCTTCCAAGTTTGCCATTGGTTGCATCTTAGCTCAACCAGCTGATACAGGTAAATTAGACCACCCGATAGCCTATGCCAGTAGACAGTTAAATCAAGCGGAACGCAATTATACTACTACGGAGAGAGAAGGCCTAGGGATGGTATACGCAGTCAAGAAATTCAGACATTACTTACTGGCAAACAAATTCAAATTCTTCATTGATCATCAAGCTCTATTGTACTTAGTCAACAAGCCTTGCAATACAGGACGATTAGTACGATGGTTTTTATTGCTAATGGAATTTGATTTTGAGGTAATAGTCAAGAAAGGAAACACCCACATAAGGGCAGACCACTTATCTCGTATGACCCATGGAGAACCACCCATAGGAGTTCCTGATGATCTGCGAGATACCTATCTGTTTAACCTGGAAGTATGTCCTCAATGGGCCGAAAAATTGATCCCAATACTTACACATGGACCTAAAGATGGGATCACGCCAAACCAAAAGCAAGATCTCTGGAGGACCAAAAACCTTCACATTATTGCTGGAAGTTTGTATCACCAGGATTCAAGGGGACTGCTGATGAGATGCGTGGAAGAAGGGGAACAAGAGATGTGGCTTCAGAGAGCACACATAAACCAATGGGACACTCATTTGAATGCGAATGGAACGTGGCAAACACTCAGGAGATTTGGCATATATTGGCCAACCATGCAACGAGATGCACATAACTATGTGTCAACCTGTCTAACCTGTCAAGAACAAACCCCAGACGAGAACTCTACATTATGCTATTCTACAGTAGCACCAAGGTGGAGCATGCCTCTAGTAAAGTTCTTGAAAACTCGAGAGTACCCTGATGGAGCTACCTTAGCAAGGAAACGTGCTTTTGAAGAACAGAGCAAGGATTACGCCATCATAGGAAAACAACTCTTTAAACGCGGGAAGGATAACCAACTAAGAATGTGCATTCATGAAAATGAATATCTCTCTGTCTTAGATATGGCACATGCAGGAGCTGCGGGAGGACATTTCTCAGCAGACAGAACGGTCAAGATGATTCTCTTTGCAAGCTTGTGGTGGCCAACTCTACATATGGATGCGGAGGCATATGTGAGAAGTTGCGAAACATGCCAGAGAGCGAAATATCCCATTAGAAGAGACGACATGCCTTTAAGACCCATGGTTTGTGCAAGAGCATTTACCAAGTGGGGAATTGACTTCATAGGACCTATCAATCCACCGGCCAAAGGATCACATGCTGAATATATCATAGTAGCCACCGACTACTTGACTAAGTGGGTAGAAGCAAAAGCCACTAGAAAGAATGATGCTCAAACCACAGCAAAATTTCTCTTTGAGCACATTTTCACACGCTTTGGACTACCGATTGAGATAGTGAGTGATCGAGGAACGCATTTCTTAAACGAGGTCATTGAGTCGCTAATGAATGACTTTCTTGTGATTCATAAAAAATCAGCCCCATACCACCCTCAAGCTAATGGACAAGCTGAAAGTTCCAACAAGGTACTATGTACTGTATTGACAAAAATTGTCAATAATGGAAGGTCAGATTGGGACAAACAATTGCATCACGCAATTTGGGCCTTCCGTGTGGCATATAAAACGGCCATTGGAACTACACCTTTCAACCTAGTGTATGGACAGAATGCAATTTTGCCAATTGACTTCTTAGTACCTACATTGAAAGTGGCCCAGCAATATGAGTGGAACGGTCATGAATTGTCTCAGCAATTAGATCAAATTGAAAAGCTACACGAGACTAGATTGCAAGCTGTAGCAGGCATTTATGCTGCTAAACGGAGACAAAAGGCTTATTATGATGCACACATAAAAGACAAGGGACTAAAAGAAGGCGACTTAGTCCTAGTATACACCCTCAAACAACATGCAAAGAAGCTCCAAAAACGCGGATATGGACCCCTGATTATAAATCGAATCTCTACTAGTGGTGCAGTCAATCTCGCAACACTAGACGGAGACATTCTTCCCAACTACATCAGTGGATGCAGAGTGAAAAGATTCATGGAGCCTTTGACTGATCAAATGCTAGCGCGACTGTTAGGAGCTCAAAGTAGGAAAAAGGAAGAAGAACGCATACGAGAAGAAGCGAGACAGGAAGCCCTAGAACGTATCAGAAAACGGAAAGAGTGGATGAGAGAAAGAGACGAGAGATATCGAATAGGAGAAGAACTCATCCCAATGGGTAATTTTAGAGCCACTGAGAACTCAGGACAACAAAGAAGACAGCCTTACTTGAATCTGGGAGCAGGACGAAAAGAGTACCACTTAGTGGATGCTCTCATAGACACAGGAGCAGCCATAAGCTGCATTAGATTGTCTTTGTCTCAGAGACTTAAAGAGGAGTTACGCCCATCGAAGGCACAGCTAATAGGAATAGGAGGGCAAATCACTCAATGTGTAGGTGAGATAACCCTACCTCTACATATGGGGAACAACACTATGGAACAGAGACTCTTAGTATGTCAGGACCAGGATCTGCTTGAAGATGTGGTGTTAGGTCAAGATTGGATCTATGAATATGAGGTAACCATTCAATTGGCTTTAGGATACATCTCTGCCAGAATGGGACCTCGTGAGGTATTTAGTTTGCTAGACGAACGACCACCCAAAGACGCTATTATAGAGCAAGAAGTTCATCCCAATGAACAAAGTCATGATTGTATGTTCACTAGCACTATAGAAACTCCATCGTCAAGTACTTCATGTGAGAATACCGTGAGTCCTGTGTGCACTCCATCTTTGAGTAACAAGAGTGCACAGACACATGAAATCAAGCCCAGTGAAACACAAGGCACAAGAGAGAATACTCTTCTGCAAGGATTGAAGCCTACACCTGTGAAAGTATACCCTATTCCACATTCTACACTAGCTTGGATAAGGAAGGATCAAAAGAAGGCATATCTTCAACAACAGAAAAGTCTTCGACATCAGCGTGTCCAATCGAATAAGAAGACAAAGAATTTCGAACACTTCAGTCAACCACGACTCACTAGCATATGGATCCCAAAGAAACTGATAACTGCACAACCTGATCGAACACAAATGTGGATCCCAAAGTCATGTACGCTAAGGACGACCATCCCAAACAAGACACATCCTCAGAAGGGCTATCGCCATCATCATGGTCAACAGGCACATCAGCCGAGAAAGAGGACATATTGGAGGAAGAAGGAATCTACAGATGCAATACAAACCAACTTAAGATTCCCAAAACCGAATCAGCAGACGTACTACCGAAGAAGAACCACATTCATCAAGAGAGGTGGAGAATACAGTACATTCCATCCAAGTGAAGCAATTTTGGGTGCCGAAAGACAAGACAAGCTGCATACATCAAGAAACTACTTCCAATTGCACACATGAGGAGTTGTCGAGACCCAAAGTATGCATGATAGGGCCACATTACTGGGCCAAGCATTCGGCACTTCCTTCTTCTACTTCCGGATAGTCACGCACATTTTCCCTTTGGAAATAGGAGAGCACTTGTACATACATAAAAACATTACTCCAAAAAAAAAAAAAAAAAAAAAAATTTATTAACCGCTTCGGCTATGACTAACTTTTATGTTTTCTTTTCAGCAAAAAAATATAAAAATACATGAAAAAAAAAAAATTTCAGGTATTACCTTTCTCACACCCACGGGAAAGAGACGGCACCATGCACTCGGAGCAACATCGAATTATTAATCAACATATGGAGGAGGATTTCTGAAAAAAACATATGGATACTAATTCATACTCTATATTGAGTGCAGATGGCTTCCACTGATTCCGAAGCCACACAGCAAGAAGAGGTGCAACTTCTTCCAATGGAATCGGTAACAAAAGCAAGAGGTCACTGGTTCAAGGACGATCAGCCAGTGGCGGAGCTAATTTTCATGGCTACCATCAAAATCATGGACACGGACCATTACTTCCCTATCATGTCCCAAGATTTCAAGACTATAATACAAGGGTTACCACATATCGAGGACGTATGGACTCAAGCTGGAATTGAAGCATTCTTGAAGATGCCTATATATGTACCAGATTTTCAGAGGTGTACACAGGTGATGAACACTATGCAGCCGGCTGCAACGAAAATCTCAGTCCCAGAAGCGCAAGTATTGGACAAAGTCGGGACATGGAAGACTATACAATTCACACATGAATTGATTAATAAAGCGTTTGGATGGAATCAAGCAGGGATTACTAGTGTGAAGGAAGAATGCCATGATCCAAAGAAGAGATCATTCCTGGAAATCAATAGGATTGACATAGAGGATGCTGTACGGTTGGTGCATCAACACTTCTGTTTTCCAAGTATGCACAGGTATACAGCCCCACAAAAGATAGTAGTCCAACTACTATCGCATGCCATGAGACAGATAGGCAACAAAGTGAATCTAACAGCTTATGTACAAGAACGATTGTTTGAAGCCCAAAAGAAATGGGGCCAGAAGAAATTTCTGAATGGCAGTTCAGCTTTGAAATTATTGATATATGAAGCCTTGGACATGAAGAACTATTTAAGGGAGATGCCAACCTCAGAAGGGCTGGCTAGATACGTGAAATCCGCCACAGTGCCCAAGAAGAAGAAAATTGTTACAGGTATGGAGGAGGCAGGAACTAGCTCCCAGCCAAGAATGAGAGGCACCAAAAGACTAAGGGAAGTCAAGACAGATGAAGAAGGAATACCTATGAAAAAAAGAGTCCATGTACTTCCAAAGGTGACACTTGTAGGATAGAAACAAATCACGGAAGAAGAATTGACTAAAGCACTCGAAGAGACGCACAAATATACGGAGGGACAAGTCAACTTACCAGTGCAAGGTCATCACTATCAGCAGTCACAAAGGGAGTCAAAAACAAAAAGAAGACTCACTAAAGTCCACCGATACCGTGAAATCGGATTAGACAACTCCAGCTCATCTACTCAAGAGAAGGAAGAAAAGGACACATCATTGTTGGATGTGGATATTCGAAGCGAATCCAAAGATGATGGGCAATGGACCGAACTCAATGAAGTGAATTATGATGAAGAACCAGAATGCCCCAAACCGATAGATCAAGATATAAAAATGAATCAGAAAACCACAAGCACAAAGGCAGATGAGGAGATTTCGAAAAAGGAAAATGAAGATCAGGATATAGAAACGGAAGAACCATTCACGCCTATCAGGGTTGTAGCAGAACTTTCCCCAATGGATGTCACGTTTCAGGGGAGTGCTACTAAAAAGAAGGAAGCAAAAGGCGATGATGAGGAACCCAAGATACAACTGCAAGTTAGACAGCCGCACAACGAGACACTCCAGGTAACAGAAGGCAAAGATGTGCAAACAGGAGAGACTCCTGAAATAGCAAAGACATGGCTAAATGTAGACATCGCTCAGCTCAAGCCTGTTGTGCAAGATATGATTCGAACAGCTCTAGATACACAACAGTTAATGGTTGATGCTGATGAAGATTACGACCAAGCCATGCAAGACAAGAAGGAACTGGAAAGAGCAGGTAAGCATCTTTCTGAAGAACTATCCAAGGTGCAAGCACAAGCTCTGACAAAGGAAAAGGAACTTCAAGAGGTCAAATCACTAAACTGCATGCTAGAGAGGGAGCAGACAAAATTAAAAGACCAAATCCAGGAATTAACAAAGAAATTAGAGATGAGTGAGACTGAGAAGACACGACTTCAAACACGCAGTAAAATCTTAGAGTCTCAGCTCAAGGCTAGTATGGAGGAAGCTGACAACATGCGACAACGCAATAAAGAATTAATGACAGCTCTTATTAGTGATCAACCATTGGCAATTGCTGATGACCCACAAAGAAATGTCAAAGACCTGGACGAGCAGATCACTAAATTACAAGACCAGCTCACACAGGAGCAAGAAGTCATAACGGATTGGGAAAAGAGGTATATGGAGGACACAGCAGCCCTCAGAATGAAATGGAAAAAAGCAAAAAATAACTACCTGCGACAGTGCAAGGAGGACACAGAGCAAATGAACATTGTGGCCCAAGAATTAATGAAACATCAAGCAACTATTGCTAAGGCCGAAGAGGAAAACAAACAAAAAGAGGATTTAATCAAACAGCTTCAGGAACAATTAAAGCAGCAAGCACAGCAGGGGACACCAGTAGTTCCGCCAGGGACCTCGGCTACTGTGGAGGAAGAGGTATGCCCTCTCTCTCCCCCCTCGTATCATTCACCAATAAGGGAGGAAAAGGAGGTTCCATTAGAACCTAACACACGAAAACTTGCAGAGCTGAGCAGGACAGAAAGGGCACTACTGGTGTCCCAGCTTACGGCGGAATTTGAAGATCAAATCATCAATTTAATGAAAGAGGCTCAAATCGACAGCAAGCAACTGGAGCAAATACTAAGGCCATTCAATGTACCATACGGGCTTTTGAAGGAACAAACTAGGCATTATATAAAACATACTACAAATAAGGAACCTGATCTCAATCTTCATTTTCGGCATGATACTTTTAAATATACTCAGGTAGAGTTCGAGGCAGCAAATCCAATTTGGAGAAGAAAGCTCTTGGAAAAGCACCCTACACTACGGGTACAGTGGGAAGCATCCCCGTATGAGCTTCAAGTAAACCCATCATTTTGCCCACTACCCCGTCGAAGAGCATGGATGCAATTTTGGGAAGGCCAGCGACAAGGTAGCATTAATAACCAATGGCTAAATTATCCGCTCTTACCTAGTCCACCACACAACTACCTACCGACAGAGGAATACATGGTCAAAACCATGGAATTTTGGCTTGCAAGATATGCTACCGTTCCCGACCTAGCAGTAAAAATGACAAATAAAATATTTAGCATGCTCCTTACAGTAATTAAAGTGTTCCAACATGCACAGTATACTTTTTTGAATTTCATCGGCATTACGCAAGGCTCGGAGGCTTTAATTTTTGATTTATCTACTATTCCCAGCCGGTTAACAATTATGGCATATTTTTCTCGGCTCATGTTTCTACCATCGACATATATGCAGACATTTGAAGAAGCATTCTTTACGGGCTTCTTTGAAATGGATTCAGAGATCTTCATTAAAATGACCTCCAATTTGAATGCACGACTGGTGGCCTACGAGATAAGTTTCTTTGCTGACCATAGACAGGCACCAGAGGACGGAGTAAAGTCTCGACAATGGAAGGATTTCATGCTATGTCATGCTAATCTGCTAAATCAAAGAGAGCAACAAGTCATTCAAACCTATACACGTCGCCACAAAAAGCCTGTCGGGGACGACAGAGTCCCGGAGGGGGGCAGTGTCGAGGGCGAGACGAGTAAAAAGAGGAAAAAAAGAAAACAACGAAAGAAACAGCTTCACTAAAAGGCAAATTTGAAGATACATCTCTGCAGGAAGCCCCGTAGGGGTGCACACACCAAGGAAAAGCACGCAGCTGGAAGAAGGGATCAGGGCCAACATGTATCACTTATGTGGATGCTTCAACCTCTTGAGTTGCAGAGGTTTCAGATCAAGGCTTACGAGCTACATCCGCATATGTGCACTAATGGCGTGCGTGGCAAACCGAATCAACCAGAGCCAATGTGTACAACCAGGACAAATCAGAGCGCCTCTAAAACGTAATGCAAGATCAAGAATCAGACAATACTGACCACTGGGCGCGTGCGCGAAGCAAAGTCTGTCAAGGGACGACAGAGACGAAGAGGGGGAGAGTGTTGCAGAGCCAAAGAGCGCACAAAGCAGAGAAAAAGACGGGCCCCAAAATTTTTCCGATTTGGACTACATACTTTTGTATCATATTCATCCTTGTAATATATTTTTCCATGTAAATGCACTAGAGGAGTCCTCTAGATGCATCCCCACAGAAAAGTAGAGAATACCCATGTACAATAGTAGGAAATTAGTTTCTTAGTGAATAAAGTGCCGGTCACTTGTGTGAAAGGACCATTTTTAGGGCACTAGTATATAAGTCAAATGTGACTCTTTGTAAAGGACTTTTTGCCATTGTGAGAATAGAGAGCACAGAAATTCGAATTTGTGTCTTCTTCCCTCCTCATCTTCTTCTTCGCGAGCTTGTATGCATGTGTATTGCTTGGAAAGAGTGCTTGTGAGTGGGGTCTATCCTTGAGAGTGTTTCTTTGCTGTAGGAGAGGTGTGTGCGAAGTGTAGGAAGTGCTGAAATGTAGGAAAGTATTCCCACGACTCAGTATTTCTCTCATAACTTGAAGTAGAAGCGTTGGAATTGAGTGAAACCACTTCCATTGGATGTGTCTTCTCGAGAGCTTCGAAACGCATATGCTATTCGCTATGTTTGGAGCTCTGAGCTCGGAGAAAAGTCCAAAATACTGACGGCTGCTGCACCAAGTATCGTTTCGCCTTGACCAACAGTTGGAGCTTGTTGGGATAAGTATTTGCCTCATTTTCATTCTTGAGTAGTTCATTTGCATTGACCATTACATGATTGCATGTCTTCATACACTCGGCTAGGTTTATATACTCTTTGGATTGATAATTAAAAGCGTGTATCCCCACTATATGCACTTGTGAGGGGATTGAGGTATAGTCTCTTTCTCCGCAAGTCCCTAAGTTGAAGCTTAGGTCAACAGTCTTCTTTCAAAAATGGGGTTTCATGGTGGTGATGTTCATCTAAGAAAAGATCCAAAGCTTTCACAAAATACAGGTGATGTTTTACAGGATGTCTCAATGGGAGGTGCAAAAGCAAGGAGATTCTTCAGCAACCATGATGGCAAACAACTTAATGCGATGTGGAATTCATGGAAAACATTTTGTGAGGTCACGACTAATGTAAAAAGCAAACCAGAAATAGCAAAAAAGAGAATGGAGGTGTGGGTCAAACTAGATAATGTTTTAAAGATCATGAGGCAGCAGGTAACATCAAAAAGTTATGTGACAGATTTCAGAAAGGCGACCACAGAGCTTATAGAAACCATCATAGAGGCATGGGGTGCCAAAGACATAACATACTACTTGGTGAGCTCCAAAGATATTTTATTCAATTTATTTATTTTTAATTGAAATAAAGATCTAATGAAATTCTTCTGCTTTCCAGCATATTCTTCTTGTGCATGGTGCATTCTTTGCAGAAAAAGAACCACTTGCCATGTGGAACACCCAAGGCATGGAAAAATCTCATTATCAAGCAAGGACAAGCTTCTTTAGGTGTACAAGGAAAGGAGGAGGAGTAACAAAGAGCAATGCCTTCAGAGAGCTTTTTGATTGGTTCTTTAGAAGACAATTACAAAGGACCTCATGCCAAATATAATCAGAAGGATATGGCTATCACCAGACAAATCATGTATCAATATCACAAACTGAAAAAGACCACATTTCAAACAGAGCTTTAATATTTGCAATGTCTTTTATTTCTTTGAGAAATAAAAGATGTCATGTATGTACATTTCATGATGTATTATGCTTTGAAAAGAAATATGTCTACTACCATCAGATGACTTTGACCAGAGAATCAATAACAATTACACCAAAAAAATTTGCAATGTCTTATATCACATTGGGCAATTTCTGTATATGTACATTTGTTGAGATATAGAATTTGAAAAAATCAAGTCATTCCTTGAGCCTTTTGAAAGAGCTTGGCTCTGGCAAATCACCTCTATATCTCAGGAACTCTTTTCTCCTGTATCCAGCAATGCTTTTTAAATCTGACACCCCTGCAGCCATTGCATAGCTTGAATAACAAAGAAAGTACCCTGCCCTTGAAGCATTGAGTCCAGGGGCATATCCAAAAATTCTGAATGCAGTTGCTCTTTCAAGCAGTAAAACTCTGAAAGCATTAAAGGGTATTGGAGTAAAACCCATGTATTTTGATAGAGTCCTCAAGCAGAACAATGCAAAGTCTGGCTCCTCACTATAGTGCTTGTGAATAACACAAAAAGTGGCTGGGTTCAACTTTGGAAGATAGTGGATAATAGAATGAATATCCACCTTTGCTTTTCCTTTCTCTTCTAAGGCTTTTCTTGTTCCCTTGCCCCTGCCAAGGTAATTGTCTTCATCCAATAAAGTTAACTGTGATAAAAATGAAAAACATGGTTAGATGAATTGCAAGCACACTTAAGGAAACATGTGAAGTAACTTGAAACTATTAGAAAGAAAAGCAAGAGACACGACTGATGCAAGCGATAAGGGTCTACAGAGAAATTCAGATTGTCGTTATCGTTTGCATCGGTCGTCATCAATATCTATTTGCAAACTGCCTAGAAACATCTAATGTTTGATAAATGAGGGGAATTCCCACAAGCAAGACATGTATTATCATTGCTGCATGCAACTCCTAGACACGACCGATCCAAGCGATAAGGCCCAGCGAAAAATATCCGATAGGCCTGATCGTTTGCATCGGTCGTGATCCATTTCTGACACTTCGAATGGAGAACTTGGACAAATCTGATACAAGAAAGAGATTTTGCATTGGTCCCATCTCATATCCTTAACCTAAAGATCTTGAGAACATAGTTAACTGTATACCTTGACGTCATCTTCCTCAAGTCCAAACACGACCGATGCAAGCGATGAGGCCTAGCGGAAAATATCCGATGGGTCTAATCGCTTGCATCGGTCGTGATCCATTTCTGACACTTTGAATGGAGAACTTGGACAAATCTGATACAAGAAAGAGATTTTGCATTGGTCCCATCTCATTTCCTTAACCTAAAGTTCTTGAGAACATAGTTAACTGTATACCTTGACGTCATCTTCCTCAAGTCCAAACACGACCGATGCAAGCGATGAGGCCCAGCGGAAAATATCCGATGGGCCTAATCGCTTGCATCGGTCGTGATCCATTTCTGACACGACCGATGCAAGTGATGAGGCCCAGCGGAAAATATCCGATGGGCCTAATCGCTTGCATCGGTCGTGATCCATTTTTGACACTTCGAATGGAGAACTTGGACAAATCTGATACAAGAAAGAGATTTTGCATTGGTCCCATCTCATATCCTTAACCTAAAGTTCTTGAGAACATAGTTAACTGTATACCTTGACGTCATCTTCCTCAAGTCCAAACACGACCGATGCAAGCGATGAGGCCCAGCGGAAAATATCCGATGGGCCTAATCGCTTGCATCGGTCGTGATCCATTTCTGACACTTCTAATGGAGAACTTGGACAAACTGACACAAGATAGAGATTTTGCATCAAGCCCATCTCATCTCCTTTGCCTTTAAATCATGAGAATATATTTTACTACATACTTGACCTCATCTTCCACTTCAAGTCCGAACACGACCGATGCAAGCGATAAGGCCCAACGGAGATTATCCGTTAGGTTGTATCGCTTGCATCGGTCGTGGTCATTTTGTCACTTAAAAATAGAGATCTCGGACAAAAACTTTAATTGATAGAATATATCAAACAACATACCTTGACCTCATCTTCCTCCTCAATAAGCTCTTTTGAGTCAATACAAATTGTTCCTTTGTCCTCAGCGACATCCAAGAATGAATAGCCACGTCCAAACGAGTATATTCCAAGTTGCTTCTAATGCTCATCAAACTCTTCATCAGCAAGTTTTGGCTTCTCTGAGATAGCTTTCTCAAAGCATTTTGAAAGAGCTTGTGATGAATCTTTGAATTCTTCATTAGACAAATCCAAATCAAGACGCAAAAATTCCTCTCTTCTTTCTCCTTTCTTATTGATGAATCTCTTTGCAACTTCTTCTGCCTCAGCTGTAGCTGCAAGACAGTAGTCCTCCCTTAGATTGAAAAGTTCCTGAATGTAAAATAGAGGTATGAACTCTTTCCCAGAGATAAAGTAAAAAGGTAGATTTGGGAGAAGTAGGGACTTCTCAGACACTTGAACTTCTTCAGTTGGCTCCCTTATTGCAGTCTCTGCTTTAAAAGTGGCCACATCAAAATCTTTGACCTGCTCTTCTTCTGCTTGGAGATTGATCTCCTCAACAATCTCCATGACACCTTTCATAGTTTTTGAGCTAGCCTCAAGTGCCAGCTCTAAGCAAGGCTCGTCTTCATCATGAACATTTTCCTCCCTTTCAACTGAGATATGATCAAGCCATATCAAGAAAGCAATGTTTAAAGGGAGCAAGCAGCAGTCCTTTTCATGCTCTGGGCATAAATCAAGCTTCCCTGGCAAAGGGGATATCCTTCTGCATTTTCTTGTGATTTTAGCCCTATCTATTGGATCCTTCCCAAAGATGTGAGGATGGACATAGGTTTTCTGAGAAATAGAAAGGATCCTCCCATTGACCAACCCCAAGAAAATCTCCCACTCATCCTTAAGAAAACTTTTCGAGTTCTCTAAGAGTTTTTCAAAATCAATTTCGGGGTTGAATATGGTCATTGCATCAGGAAAATAATCTACACTTAAACCCTCTTGAACCATGAAATCAAGAAGTTTCTCTGATGGAGAGACACTAAGGATCCATCCATTACCTCCATCTAAGCTGCAACTTCTCTTGTATGTCTATTAGGAGAACACAACCGATGCAAGCGACTAGAGCGAGTCAACGTAGGTCAAACGGCGAAAATCGCTTGTATCGGTCGTGTCGGCGACGAAAGAAAAATACACATGTAGGTGAGAAATTCTCTGAAGGTTGAAAGTTTGAGATTGTGAAGAAATAGGTATTTATAGGCGAGGAGGGAAGAAACGATCGAATGAGGTGGACCAATCACAGAGTGCCACGTGGCAACGTGTACGTTGCCCGATGCAACGGATAGATGACGTGGATCAATCAAATCATGCCACGTGGCAAAATACGTTGGAATTCGCAACGGGTATCTGACGTGGACCAATCGGGGCATGCCACATGGCACAACGGTCAACTCAGTTTTGGGACCTATTTAAGCTTCCCTATTCATTTGCTTTTTTTTTTTTGTCAACACTTGCCAAGCGTGGAGGTTCCATTGCCACCAAGTTTTTTGGCTACTTCACAATTTCTATAGAGAGCGCTCTCTCCGTAAGGTAATGTGGACACGACCGATGCAAGCGATTAGGGACATCCGAGATTTTTGGATAACCTGAATCGCTTGGATCGGTCATGTTTTTTAAATAGCATCGAGTCCTTGATCATACCTTGCAAATTTTGGTTTCTTTTGTGTTGCTTGAGTATAACGCATTGTTACCTTTATTTTAACTTCTATTTATTGAAATATGATGATGAATTCAGGGACGACCGATGCAAGCGATGAGTGACATCCGGGCATTTACGGATGACTCTTATCGCTTGGATCGGTCGTGTCTCTAGTGAGACAAGTTCTCTCAAGGTTGAAAGTTTGAGTTTGTGAAGGAAGTAGCTTTCTATAGGCAAGGAGGGAAGAAACGGTCGAATGAGGTGGACCAATCATAGAGTGCCACGTGGTAAAGTGTACGTTCCCCGATGCAACGGATAGATGACGTGGATCAATCAAATCATGCCACGTGGCAAAAGACGTTGGAATTCGCAACGGGTATCTGACGTGGACCAATCGGAGCATGCCACGTGGCACAATGATCAACTCAGTTTTGGGACCTATTTAAGCTTCCCTATTCATTTCCTTCATTTTTTTCTGTCAACACTTGCCAAGCGTCGAGGTTCCATTGCCACCACGTTTTTAGCCTACTTCACAATTTCTATAGAGAGCGCTCTCTACGTAAGGTAATGTGGACACGACCGATGCAAGCGATTAGGGACATCCGAGATTTTTGGATAACCCTAATCGCTTGGATCGGTCATGTTTTTTAATATCATCGAGTCCTTGATCATAGCTTGCAAATTTTGGTTTCCTTTGCTATGCTTGAGTATAACGCATTGTTACCTTTATTTTAACTACTATTTATTGAAATATGATGATGAATTCAGGGACGACCAATGCAAGCGATGAGGGACGTCCGGGCATTTACGGATAACTCTTATCGCTTGGATTGGTCGTGTCTCTTACAGTGGAACGAGTCATTGATTATAGTTTTCCAATTATCTTTTTCTTAGTGGTAATTGAGTATTTTGCATTGTAAGATATATTTTATTGATATTTCATGATAAATTTAAAGACGACCGATGCAAGCGATCAGGGACATACGAGCATTTCCGGATGACTGCTATCGCTTGCATCGGTCGTGCCTCTGATAGTGGAAAGAGTCATTCATTATAGTTTTCCAATTATCGTTTTCTTAGTGATAATTGAGTATTTTGAATTGTAAGATATATTTCATTGATATTTGATGATAAATTTGAAGACGACCGATGCAAGCGATCAGGGACATCCGGGCATTTCCGGATGACTGCTATCGCTTGCATCGGTCGTGCCTCTGATAGTGGAAAGAGTCATTGATTATAGTTTTCCAATTATCTTTATCTTAGTGATAATTGAGTATTTTGCATTGTAAGATATTATTTATTGATATTTGATGATTAATTTAAAGACGACCGATGCAAGCGATCAGGGACATCCGGGCATTTCCGGATGACTGTTATCGCTTGCATCGGTCGTGCCTCTGATAGTGGAAAGAGTCATTGATCATAGCTTTTTGAGAGTAAGTTTTGACAGTGGAATATTCCACTTTTCCTAATTCCTTGCCTAAAGATTGATTTTTTGCAGAGTATGGCTAGAACCAAAAAGACAGCAAGGAAGTTGTACCCTGAGGGTCAGGACAAGAATGCCCAAGGGGAAAATGTCCAGGAGCAAAATTCCCAGAAGGTTCAAGCCAATGTGCCAGACAAGCCTTCAAAAAAAAGGGTCAACTACCATGTTAAGTCTTTGAGGGAAATTAGAAGAGCCCAAAAGTCTGTGGGATTGTTGATCCCAAGACTTCCATTTATGAGAGTTGTCAAGCAGATCTCAGCCAACCTCTGTTCTTTGATGAAGACCTCATCCTTTGTCAATGTGAGGTGGCAAACTCAAGCACTGCTATGCCTGCAAGAAGCTGCAGAGGACTTTGCTATTGATTTCATGAATGATGCCTACTTATGTGCTGCTCATTCTCATAGGATAACACTAATGGCGAAGGATTATGTTATTGTTTCAAGAATAAGATATAAGTTTGATAAAGCTCTGGTTCCTATTGATCACCACGATAAAAAATTCTTCGATATTTTAAATATACCTCCAGCTCGAGCACCTAAAACAACAGTTGTCATTGAAGAGATCAACGCTCAAGTCACTCATGATCATGAGACTAGAACTGCAGCAAATAGTGAGGAGGAGAGGAAAAAGCAGGGATTATTTACAGAGGAAAGTGCCATCTTAACCCAGATTCAAAAGTTACAGAAAGCAAATAAAGAGCTCCTCAAGAAAGGAGATGGGCAGGTTATAGTTAATGTTGCAATGCCATGGCAAAGTGAATTGTTTCTTGACATTAGACCTGAAGATAACAAAATGTTGAGGGAGCTTCATCTTGAAATATCAGATAGTGTGGTCAACATTTCACTCAGGTATATCTAGAGTGTTGGAGTTAGACGTCTGCGGAAGCACGCGAACAACACAAGGAAGAAGAAGAAGCTTGGAGCACAACACACAAGACTGAATGTATATTAGAGAATGTACAAAGATAAGTAGCCCATTAGGGCAATAGGCGTATATACAAGCCGGGGGAAAAAAACCTCCTAAAGAGGGAAAAAAGTGCCCCGGCGGTCCTAGAGTGTTCACACACATCACTACCTAAATATATCAACAAATCCCCCCTGGGAGTGATGCGGTGAACAAGGAGCTGGCACTCATGTATAAGGAAGTGCCGAGCTATGTGGAAATCACTCCACAAAAGGAAGTAAGCCCAAAGCTTTGCGGAAAGCTTCAAACTTCTCCCTAGGCAGAGCCTTCGTGAAGAGGTCTGCAATGTTCTCCTGCGTGGGCACATATGCCAAGCTGATCTCCCCAGCAGAGAACCTCTCCCTGACATAGTGATAATGCACCTCAATGTGCTTAGTGCGAGCATGGAACACAGGGTTCCTCGCAACTGCCAATGTGCTCTGACTGTCAGTGAAGATGGTGGTGGCAGAAGACTGGCCAACACCCAAATCAGCCATAAGGCGTCTGAGCCACACACACTCAACAGTCGCTGTGAAAGCTGCCCTATACTCAGCCTCACAACTGGAAGTGGCCACAGTAGGCTGCTTCTTGCTCAACCAAGATATACATGAGCTACCAAGCATGAAGCAAAAACCACTGGTGGACACACGAGTGTCATAGCAACCAGCCCAATCTGAGTCAGAAAAAGCATGCAAATCTGGCGGTGGTGATCCCCCCTTGGGATAAAACAACCCAAGTAGCCAAGTACCACTCAAGTAGCGAAAGATGCGCTTAACCGCTTTCCAATGCGTGACTCCTGGGCAATGCATAAACCTGCTCATCTGTGAGACAGCAAACTGAATATCTGGCCGAGTAATGCATAAGTAAATCAAGCATCCAACAGCCTGCTGATAGAGAACAACATCAAATGCATCTCCAGCATCATGAAGACTCAATCGTAAACCTGTCTCCATAGGAGTGGCAATAGGCTTACAGTCTTCAAGGCCAAAACGCTGCAATAATGTGTCAATATATTTCGTTTGACACAAAGCCATTCCACCATCAACTTGCATAAACTGAATGCCCAAATAGTGATGCAAATGCCCCAAATCAGACATCTCAAATGAGGCATGCAAATCAGCCTTGAAATCAGCAATATGCTTCTCAAGAGGACCAGTGAGCAGCATGTCATCTACATAGACAACAATGATCAGAAGCACATCATTAGCACGCTTAACATATAAGGTGCTTTCAGTTGGACTGTTCTCAAAACCATGTGCAATCAGATAGGCATGTATCTTCTCATACCAAGCACGTGGTGCTTGCTTTAAACCATATAACGCCTTCTTTAACCTGCACACCTGGTTTTCATGCCCTTTCTGCACAAAGCCACGGGGCTGAAAAACATACACTTCTTCATGCAAGTCACCATTCAGAAATGCTGTTTTAATGTCCAACTGATGTACATTCCAACCATGATGGGCTGCAAGTGCACAAATGCTCCGAACAGTAGTCATACGGCATGTAGGTGCAAAGGTCTCATCAAAATCAATGCCTCTTTCCTGCGCATAACCCTTTGCAACAAGCCTAGCCTTATACCTGTCAACTGTACCATCAGGTTTACGCTTCAGCTTGTATACCCACTTAGTGCCAATGGCCTTCTTGCCAGGAGGCAAGTCACATAAAGACCATGTACCATTCTTCATTATAGCATCATATTCAGATTGCATAGCAGCCATCCAATTTTCTGAATTTTGTGCTTCATCAAAAGAAACAGGCTCATTCTCATCACAGAGACTAGATGCAGCTATAGCATAGCAATCCGATGCAAAGGAGGTACTATGAGAGCCTGAACGAGTACGATATGACAAAGGTGCATCTAATTTGCTGTCACGCAAAGTCTGCACCAGCCATTTTGGCATAGTTTTTGCCTGTTCAATATCAGCTCTCTCATCAACAAGTGCATCATGTAAATCTGCATCAGAAATGGAATGATCTGCATCATCATATGAAACCTGCAAAGGCTGAGAAGTTGCCTCATTAGGACCAGCACTAGCCTGTCCACCTGTAAAAAGAGGCATCAAAGTATCATACATGTCTTTGGAGCTAACAGATGTCTCCTTAGTACATGAAAGCAATGGCTGAATAGCATCTTCCACAAAGACAACATCACGGCTAACCAGAATGCGTTTAGTCTGTGGATGATACAGACGATAGCCTTTACTTTCAGAACTGTACCCAACAAAAATACATTTTACTGCCTTATCATCCAATTTTCTGCGATGTTGTTCAGGCACTAATGCATATGCCAAACAACCAAAAACACGCAGATGAGCAACAGATGGCTTGCGGTCATGCCAAGCCTCATATGGAGTGATAGACTGCAACGCTTTGGTGGGACACCTGTTCAGTACATATGCTGCACACATGACAGCCTCAAGCCAGAAACTATGTGGTAAAGCCTGACTTTTGACCATGCACCTCGCCATCTCCATGAGTGACCTGTTCTTTCGTTCAGCAACTCCATTCTGTTGAGGTGTATACGGCACTGTACACTGGTGTTTTATCCCACGTTCAGCCAGAAATGCATTAAAATCTGAAGACATATATTCCCCCCCTCGATCAGAACGGAGGGTGCCCATTTTACATGCTGACAGATTTTCAGCCAAAACCAAAAACTGTTTGAAGCACATGAACACTTCGGACTTTGCTTTGAGTGGGTATACCCATGCATGCCTGGAAAAATCATCAATGAAAGTCACGAAGTAAAGGTAATTTCCAAAAGAGGGTGTCTGCATAGGACCACAGACATCACTATGTACAAGCTGCAATTTCTGCATAGCCCGAACTGAACCATCTTTTGGAAAGGAAGAACGCTGCATTTTGCCCAAAATACAGCCTTCACAAACATGTTTTCCAGGTGCCTCAAGTTTGGGCAAAGAAGACACCATTTCAGATTTCTGCAGGCGTAACAAACTAGCAAAATTCAGATGACCAAAGCGTGCATGCCAAAGCTTTGCATCTGACATAGCCTGAGAATCATGAACTGCACATGCCGAATCATTCACAGATCTTTCATAGTCTATGAGCTTATACAGCCCACGACATAAAATGCCAGAAGCAATAATCACATCGCCATTTGAGAGATCATGGACTGTACACCTGTCATCAACAAATTTCACAACCAAGCCAATCTTGGCTAATGCAGAAACTGATAACAGGTTCTTTTTGATCCCTGGCACAAATAAAGCATCTGACAAAGTGAAAGAACTACCATCAGCAGTAGTCAAAATGATCTTACCAACTCCCATAACAGGATAAGAGGAGTTATTGGCGCATGTGACAGTATTCCCTGTAGGGGCAGGCTCGAGTGAAGAGAAGAAACTGCGCTGCGAGGTAATATGTTTGGTCGCCCCACTGTCAAAGTACCAAACATCTGAGTCTACTGCAGACATGCACTGATCATGAGAAGATGGGTCAAAACTGCAGACAGTAGTAAACGCCCATTCTTCTTCCTGCACAAGATTTGCAGACTCTGTTTTTGGTGTAGAGGCCTCTGCAACAACCATTCCAGCCTCTTTCTTCTTTGCCTCTTTAGCAGCCAGTTTTGGACAGTTCTTTATAATATGATCATTTCCTTTACAGTACTTGCAGAACAATTTCTGCTTTTCTGATTTCTTCTCATCTTTATCCTGGTTCTTCGATTGTGCAGCATTTGCAGATTTCTGCTTACTAGTAGAAGAGCTCCATTTTCCTTTGCCCTTCTGACTAGCCAGGAAAGCTTGATCTGCAACACGCATAATGGACCTGTTCTGCCTGGACTGATCTTCCTGCAACAGAACAGAGACTAATTCCTCAAATGACAAGGCATTCGGATTGCCTTTCATCATCAACCGAAGAGTAGAGGCAAAACTCTGATATGAATCAGGAAGGCCATTCAGAACGGTCTGCACAAGTGAGCTATCTGGTATAACCTCATCAGCAGAAATCAATTGTTCCTTCAGGTCTTTGATCTTTGTAAGAAAACTGTCCATAGAATCACCTTCATTCATGTGCTCACTCTCCAACTGTTTTCGGAGGTAAGCAACACGAGCCTCATTCCTAGCCTGGTACAAAGTGGTAAGTGTATCCCAAGCATCCTTTGCTGTTCTGCAAGAGCGAATGTGAGGGATAATGGCACGTTTGACAGACAAAGCTATCAATGCATGTGCCTGGGCATCTCTGCCATCCCAACGAATCTGCTCTGCAGTAGGTGCAACAGAAACAGCAGCACGAACAGGAATCTGCGGAATATCATCTTCGACACCATCTTCATCAGCTCCAACACCTGTATTTGCAGTACCTGTCGTTACAGGTGTAACAGGACGTCTTTCAACACCCTGCACAATGTTCCACAATCCTTTTGCAACCAGTACATGTCGCATCATATAAGCCCATAATGGGTAGTTGGTACCATCCAACTTATCCTCAACAGCCAACATACGGAATACATCACTGCTTTCAGCCATGGCCGGTGACTAAAATACCTTGATGCAGAAAATTGACTGTATCTCAAAAAGTTGAACGGAACTGCCCAGACGAGTTCTGCTAGACCTGTAGCAGACTTCGAGACGCTTAAACTGGTGAACAGAAACTGGTATATACCTTTGGCACAAAAGGACGAAATAGCCTGCACAAGCGCTGCGATAGTGCATTCGGAGGCCGAAACGAGCTCAGATCGCGATTTCAGCACCACATAGCAAAGCTGTTTTTATCTAGGAAACACCCTGAGTATGCTCACCAAATTTCATGCGAATCTGAGACTGCAAACGGAGGAGTGTCGACGGCGCCCTAGAAGAAGCAACGACCTGCTCTGATACCAATTGTTGGAGTTAGACGTCTGCGGAAGCACGCGAACAGCACAAGGAAGAAGAAGAAGCTTGGAGCACAACACACAAGACTGAATGTATATTAGAGAATGTACAAAGATAAGTAGCCCATTAGGGCAATAGGCGTATATACAAGCCGGGGGAAAAAAACCTCCTAAAGAGGGAAAAAAGTGCCCCGGCGGTCCTAGAGTGTTCACACACATCACTACCTAAATATATCAACATAGAGGCCTTAAAATGCTTTTGTTTTGCATAATTTTCTAGTTCCTTAACTGCATTTTTATTTCTTGATTTGTAGGGTTCTTCTTCAACAATGTGAGGAAGCAGTTCAAAGAAAAGTATTTATTTTAGATCCTCTGGTGACACAATGTTTTTTGCATAAACATGGAGATGCCAAGTCCTTTCTACGGGGTTTTACAGAAGAAGTAGAATGTGTAATTTACCCATATATTGAAAAGTAAGTATTCATCTTCATTTTGGAAACATATTTGTTTCATTTAAGAAAGTATATTTACATGCAACTCATTGACAGGGGCCATTGGAGTTTGATTATTGTGGACTTCAATGCATATCAAGCTCTTTTCCTCAATTCTCTTCCATCACAGCATGGGAATTGCAAAGTGTAAGTTACTATACATTTTGTTGTTCTCTATTTTAAAGCCATGCCCCGTTTTGATTTTCACTTTACAATGCAGTGCTGCAAAGCTTCTCAAGATGCATATTGATTAGAATTTTCCAGGAATAGCTAAAATGAATGAACAAAAGCAATTTGGATACAACCAAATTCATGTGCCATTGCAGAGAGACTCAACATCATGTGGCTGGAGAGTGATTGCAAATGCTGTAAGATTCTTGGAAAGAAGGTTCCACAAACCTGAATTGAATTTATCAGACTACCCGGAAGCATGGATCATCTTGATCAGAGAGAGAGCAATAAATAGTATCATGAAACATGCAATCTGCCCATATGATCCAGACTCACCTCCACCCCCTCCACCTGATAAAAAACAGTCTGAAGATAAAAAGAAAGGGCTTCCTCTTTACTCACCACTAAAGCATATGAACAACATAAAGAGTCAAGCTGAAAGCTCCAAAAAGGGACAGAAGCAACAGAGAAAGCAAGGCTCGAAAAAGGATAGAAAGGGTTAAATCAATTTTTGAGTCTTAGATTGAAATCAATTGTAAAGCCAACCGAGGTTGGAAGATTTATTTTTTAACAAACTGTATGTAGTTATGCCAATCTTCATCTGGAAGATGGTCACAGTTGTATTGAACCTCTTGAGAGTTTGACAAAAGTTCATTGGATGGTCCAATTAAGTTTATTAATGTCACAATTATGAATGCATTGTGGGTTTTTTACTTCATTCTTGTTGGAAAGTGTTTAAATTCGAGAAGTTAGAGAAGGACATAAAGAATTAAGAGGACACGACCGATACAAGCGATACGGGGAATCGCAGAATCTTGGATTGCCCCTATCGCTTGCATCGGTCGTATTATCCATTTCATCGTTGTTGCTAGTTTTTATACTCGTGAGTCAAATCTTTACGCAAGGTCACTTCTTGAAGTCTCCCGCGGTAGTTTGCTAACACGACCGATGTATGCGAAAAGGGCCATCCGACAATTTCAGATTGCACTAGTCGCTTGCATCGGTCGTCTTCACTTATCTCGTCTCCTCTGCTTTATGCCTTGAGACATGCTCTTCTAATATTGAAATACCAAACCTTGGATTGGAATTTGCACCAAGTTCTCCACTCTCTCTTATATTACTTGGTAGTTTGCATTTGTACCATGATAATTTCTCTCGCGGTAGTTTGCTAACACGACCGATGTAAGCGATAAGGGCCATCCGACAATTTCAGATTGCCCTAGTCACTTGCATCGGTCGTCTTCACTTATCTCGTCTCCTCTGCTTTATGCCTTAAGACATTGTTGCTCTAAGGGTTGCCCATAATTTTTCTCATGCTATGGCATCCTTTAGTCCTCATGAGAATAACTTCTTTTTGTAAATTAGGAGATGTCCATGTGAACACTCTCCTAAAACCACTTTTTGATAATTCCCTTAAGTCTAAGGTATTGAAGCCTTCTCTTGAAAAATCTCCTATTTGAGCAAACATAAAGAAAGCCCACGTAGAAATCTCACGCGCTCTCTCTCTCTCTAGGTAGTTTAGCTTTTTGAAATTCCCATATCACAAAAGATTCTCTTTTTGATTTAGCACATGTGGTCTTTTGACCACATGTTTTTATTCACATATGCCTCTCTTCTCTATATAAAGAAGAGCCTCATTTGTAAAAGGAGGTCCCTTGGCCATGGCCTTGGCCTCCATTTTGGTAATGGAAGAAGGTGTCATTTGTTACTCTCTTGCCTCCTTGTGTGCAATGGCGTTGGTCTTGGTGTATGGATTTGCATGTGTGTGTGCATGGTTGGGAGGATGTTCCCCTTTGCTCCTTGTGACGTTGGCCATTGTTGCCATTGCTCCATGAGCATGGGTGAACCTCTCCTCTCATTCTTTGCCCCAACTTGGAGAAACCTCTCACTTCCATGTGAGGCGGTTAGGGTTGTTGCTCCCCTTTTCTCAACAATTTTGGCGTCGTTGCCGGGGACGTCGGCCTTTAGCCGTTGGTTTTTCCAAGTTTGCGTGTCCATACTTCGTGAGATGCACCTTGGCACTTGGAGGAGGATGAATACGTGTGGCCTTCGGTTGGCCTTGGGTACCTCTCTTCTTTCAATTTGTTAGTAATTTAGATCTTTATTTTTGTTTTTTGCACAAAAACACCCTCTTACCCCCCTTCTCTCTCTCTTTTTCTCTCACATATACACAGTCTCCCACACAGTCACTCAAGCATCACCCTCCATCTCTCTTCCATTTCTTGTTTTCAGTGATATTCTTGAAAAGAGGAAGGGGTACTACTCTCTCTAACGCCTTCCTTTCTTCATTTCTTTAAAAGAAAAAAAAAATATAAATATTTGTATGTCAAAGAAAGACAAGATTTGAAATGGTCACTAATATAAAATCTTCACTCGCGATTTTTTTTTTGGATATGTAGTTTCTTGATTTGAGAAGACTATCTTTCTTGAGCAGAAGTGAGTACGAAGGTCATTAGAGGGCATGTTAAGTTCAAGAAGTATTATTTTTCCCTCTCGCTCACTCTAAGTGAGTAATGAATGATGTTAGGCGTGCAGAATCTGAGTCCTGACATGCATTTCTTTTGGTTGTCCTTACCACCTACCACATTAAAGAGAGGTTAAGGCGGGCAAAAGCCCTCGATTCTCTCTCTTGTTGAGGTGGTTGTCATCTTGAGTTAGGGGGAGAGCATGATCTCCATCCCTTTTGTCTTTTCGAAGATGCAAGCAGCAGCGACATTCCTTGGCAGGTTATGGTGTTGTCTGCTCCCCCTCCGTGTGTACTGCATCAAGTTGAGACTCTGTGTCTCTCCCTCTGCATCACACTTGCCATGGAGGTTGGGGTAAGGCTGCGCCATGACTTCTCTCTGCAAGCAACAGAAGATGGGTTGAGCCTCGCTCCCCTTGTGCTTCTTTACTTCGCAGACGGGAGCTTCGTGTTCCCTCTTCTCTGTGTTCGACTTATTTTGCCGCTCCATATCTGTTATACAACGAATGTCTCTGTTGCATGGTGCAGATCTGGTTGTGCACTTAACTATCTTTACGAAGGATTATGGAAGTCTGAGCCGTTGGCCCCCGATGTGCGCGATTGCTCAAATTTGTCTCCCGCAATCGATCTCCTCTTTTTGGCATCCAGCTAGTTTGTTGTATGTTATTTTCTGTTAACAATCAGGCTGTACGTTGCACCTCGTCATGTCGCTGCATGTATGAGCTTTGCAATCGTTTGTTTTTCATCTCTGAGACGTGGTGCGAAGCTATGGTGGGTTGAGCTTGGTGCTCCCCAACTGCTTGAGGGGTGAAAAACATGTAGTTGTAGGAATAAAATGGATGCACGATTCCATCATCACTTCTGGAATAAGCTTCAGTTGTTCCTTATGATTATGCTGGTTCTATCAGAAGGGCTGGCCCTATACCGTTTTTTGTATTCCACGTTTCCGGTGAGATGGTTGTTGTCTCCTTCTTTTCCTGACATGCGTAAGCTAAGGAGTATCTGTACGATTCTCTCCTTCTCTATTTCTTGAAGACCTGTGTGCGGGGTTTGTTCTTCACTTGACAACCATGATCCTTATTTCCATTCATAATACGATGCCGTTCCTCCTCATGAATCAATAATGATGCGTAGTTTGTTGGTCACCAAGTAATGTCGCACTTTGTCCATTCAAACATCACATTGGTTCTTCATAATGTGTGTGTATATTCTATTGATATTGATCATGGTTAGATGTTCTTTGTTCTAACCTTTTTAGTGTGATGTGCTTCTAATGCTTGAATCATGGTTACTTTACATACAATAGTCATGACTTGGGTTTGCAGGTCTAGGTTTCGGATTCGGTGCTGTTGAAATTCCCCTTAATCTCTATGGTTCACATGGTTCACGAAAGCAACTTTTCCTTAAACTCAAGGCCCATCGGTTGAGATTTGATTCCTCATAGCCCTCTGAATCAGGCCTTTAGCCCAAGGGAAAAAGTGGTTTTACGAGACTTTATTTTGTTCAAATCCCTCGGAATCGGTCCAACTGGATTACTTAGAGGCCATGATTATCTCGAAATGGATTTTTCTTATGGCTATGCACTAGCTCGTATGGATCCGGCAAACACACCAAAATGTTAGCACTCTCAATCCAAGGGAAAGATGTGCACGGAGGCTATTGCTTTGCCAAATTACTTGAAATCGACCTATCGGCCCTCTTCTAAGTCCTCAATAAGGCGTAAAGGGCACTCTCCTTCTGCTCACACTTCTTGTTTCGTGATCTATCTATCCTTCGTTCCTCTTTTTCTCTCAACCGCTCTCTTTCATCTTCACACACAGTTGCACCCAATTATCCTTTTTGCTCTCTCTCTCTCTCTCTAGCACATACTCATACTCCCACAGCTATCCTTACTAATTTCATGCATAGCATCGGCCTACATTCATATATGATCATGAACACACAAAAGAAATTTTTTCGGAGTGAGATATAACTTTTAGAGATTCAATACCGCGATGGGCATACAAACCCTCAGCAAATTCTCTTCTTACATGATTCTTCGTCAAATACGCACTTCCATTGATTTCAAAAAACTTATGTCCCTTCCGTCATTTACAAACCATAACTCGATCAAATAAAAACAGTCAAATCATTTCAGATTATAAGCAAAATGGCTTGAAGTACTTATCACGGGTATCTGTTAGGAAGCATGAAACTAATCAGCATAATGCAAGCCACCCTTTCCATGCCATCTCGAAGCTCAGATTTGTCTTCTCCCGCTTCTCTCAATTCTTACTTCCACCACACACACATCAACCCAATTGATTCCTCGAAGCTTCCATAGCTCCGAAACCATCTATAGAGCATGGACGGATCTGTCCTCTTTCAGCTATAGCTTCTAAAAATTTTGTATTTTCAAATCGCTAAGATCTACTAGGAGATCTTGTCATGTATTTCCTGTTTACTTGATGTAGAGCTCGCACACACCAAGACGTGGTACGTGTTAAAAGTCTTGGCTATGGAGGTTTTCAAGCAGAGACAACTGGCCTATGCTCCCTCATCTGCTGGTCTCAATCATCACCTCATCCCGCAGATATGGCTTGCAGAAAAACGTATTTCATGGGAGTGTTTAGTACTGTATCAAGAAGCCTCTCAGCACGCACAACAGAAAACCATATTTGTCGACAGACAAGAGCAAGGGCTGGGCATAAGGTACTGCATACACATAACTATATGCTCAACCGCAACCATTGACTTTCAGTTTCAAGCTGAATACGAGAGAAGTGAAAGACTAAATTTCAACCCAAAGCCTCGAGGTTACACCACTACAGTACACGATCATCTGATATTACACATATGGTTGTACTCTAATAGAAAGGCAGTTCACTAAAAGATGATAACGCAATCCAAATATCTGCGTTCACCAAAATATTAACCCTGGAGATCAAATGATTGTTATGAAAAACAATGGAGTTACCGTGATAGTTTCCTTGGTGATCCGTCTAAACGCTGCCAAGGTCGTGACTTCCCCTTTCACAGCAAGAGAGTATCACTCTCCCCTTTGATAGGTGCACGCAAATGTATGGGTGTATGTCCAGCACGCAAGCCACACCCAACGCCTCCCTTCGACGGCTATTCTCCCTGAGACTCTTGACCTTGCAAGACCCTTGAAAGCCTGGAAGTGCATATGGGTTCAATGGACCCTTTGATGGACCGAGGACATGAAAGTTCTGACGTAGATAGGACACTTGAAACAGATTGTCGAGCTCTTTTGGTCCGCATTGGAGGTGCATTGGCTGCAGGCTGCACTACAGAGGGTTCAATCTCCCAAGGGGAAACCCTGTCTGGCCTTTCACTACTAACAATCTCATCCCAATCAACCTTCAGTGACCGCCATTTTGATCCTGGGAAGCTTGATGGATCCAAATCTCCTATTCCAGTTATGGTACCCACATAGCTCCTGTTCTGGGCTTATAATAGACTTTGAAAATAGTACGTGTTCCAACTGCATGCCTTGCTGTAGCCACCACACCCATGTGCATACTATGTTTAGTCATCACAGCCTGCTGAACTACAGGCTGCCTTTTTGCACGCCTGATTCCAATTCGAAGTTGCCCATTCTCACCCCTTAAAATATGACAGCATCCCCTGCCAAGAGCCTCTTATGACTCACAAACACGCTCCATCCTGTTGTTAATAAATGCCGTCTCGGATGGCCACGATATGTATGCTTGAATGGCCATTCTTTTCCATGGAGATCCGTTGCAAATCAAATCTTGAGTGGGCGGGTCTTGTGTCATGTCCAAGGGGGGTAGGCAATCTTCTGCATGCTTACGTAGGACGGAAAATCCCCCGTGTGTGCTTGTGTCTGATGCTGTAAGAATCTTAATGAAAGAACGGACTGAATTCTTTGACTCCGATGGTGAAGTTTCAAGAGGCTTAGCATTATGACACTTTTCAACCTCTTGACCTACAGGCAAGAGAGTAACTGTTGCAAAAACTTCATCAGTGTCTGCCTCTGCACAGAGATCGCGATGGCACACACGGCAAAGTATCTGAGAATCTAGACCAGAATATGGGAGAGATTGGCCACTTCCCTCCTAGTTATCCACACACCTGGAGGTGCTCCCCGTTCGAATGTTATCGTGAAGCATTGGAACCCCCCCCCCCCCCCCCACTCAGCTGTTCCCACGGGCCGAAGAAAAAAACCCCAAACTTTTGATACATGTTCATGAGCGCATTGCAGGGTGAAGATCCTTCTTAAATCTGCATCTGCCATAGTAATTATCAACAATGTACCCTTCTTGATGAGTTTCTGGACTAGTGCATGTATCAACAAGACAAAGGAATGTGAGATTGTTCGGTTTTGTGCCCTCAGCTTGCTTTTGATGGAAAAGGCTTAAAGCCTCCCTAGCACACCCATTACAGGTGCATGAGGTGATCATAGTGCTCCAAGCAACAACATTCTTCACTGGCATTGTTGGAGATGTACTCCTTGCATCATCCATTAGACCACACTTGCCATACATAGAGATAAGTGCATTTGCAACCAATACATCATTTCCAAGCAGAAGTTTTGTAGACATGAGTGCAATCTCCTTTCATCCAATTGATTAACTCTGCAAGTACCTGAAATCAAACAAATTTCCCTGCCAAATACAAACATATTAGTGCATAAAAACCAACCGTTTTGTGAGCTAACATACTCCCCTCTTCTTAATTGCGAAGTCGTCCTCGACGAGCCAAATTGTTCCTGCGCTCAAATCATCCAACATGTGCTCATCACTCAATCAAATACAAATCTTTACCTTGCATGCCTATTCTCCTCTTCCTCGATGTAGTACCTGCGATCATACTCATACAATCATTTGTGAGTACCAAAATCCAATCATTTCACTTACCATCTTTGTCCATCTTCTCGCATCTTCATTGACATGTCCACCTGTCTGCAAACTTCATTAAAACATTAGATCATGTCATCATCAAATCACAATAACATTTACAACCAAAATGGAAAGAGCAAACACACATCAGGAAATCACATCACACATCGTCGTCATACATGCAAGCTCGTCACAACCCATATGCATACAAGCAGAAGACATGTCCACATTCGCTCTCGTCACTCTTCTCGACTATTCATTCAACACGTCACGAATCCCTATTCCACATGCATACTCAACACACTTTCCACACACCATCAAAAACCATTTCCGAGTTCCGTTTCGATACTCTTCCCAACCACACGATTGCTTTCTTGATTCCCTTTTCTCGTTTCTAACTGGGTTCTCTCGCCAATTTCCCATTTCCTTCCCACCTAGGATTTCCTATTCCCACTTACCTTTCGGTCTATTCTGTGCTCTTTCGTTCATCAATCAAATCCTATGCTTGGTCGCCACCACCTCTCCTAAATTGATGGACACACGACAAAGACCACTCAAGCCTAACACGAGCTCACCTCAACAGGACCACTCATCATCAACGCGATTCAGGACTTCTCAAGTTGTCATACCACCTAAGAGCCAAATTGAACACTTCTGGAAGGTTTGCAGACAAACAATGCAACTAGCACGATTGGATTCCTCAAGTCCAAGCTTTCCATAGACACATCGCAACCAAAACCCTAGCCGAGCTTAAGCTTCAATTTGACATGTTTCATCGGGAGCCCACACATAACCCCAAATCCCCACAACACAAACACATATATTCCCATCCGAGCATCATGCTCTCTCACCTCTCTTATGTCCCCCCGCGAGCGAGGAATTCTTCTCATTCATTTTTTTCACATATTTTTTTTTTCATCATTTTTTTCACATATTTACTCACACTTGCCGGCCTACGCCGAAGCTGGATACGACTCGTGGACTCGACCACCCGATCGAGTTTGTTCCACCCATCTACCAACCCAACGGAGCGCGCGACACACAGAGAGCTAGCCCTATGTGAAACCGACGTCGGTTCGTGGCTTTGACCACCCGGCCAAAGTGGGTCCACCCACCTATCGGCACACATAAGCGCGTAGCCACACTCACACATACACAAACATATATTTTTTCTTTTCATTCCCGCATCTCGAGAATTAGGAGACAAAAGAAAGGATCTTTTCCCAACCATCCCAATCACGACACACACACATATATCCCCCATGGACATCCCGATGAGACATATCTCCTCTCTGCTGCTACTCAAACCAAAATCCAGCCACTAATGCCATGGTCAACCCGTCCTCGCAAAACCCGCACATACTAACCACTTTGCCGACCTAAAACCTCAGAAATGTCACTTCAGTCCTAAGTGTACAACAGACTTGGTCCATCCGTCCTCACATCTCAGACTCGTAATCCGCAAAGCAAACCCTAGTCTGACTACAGCCGTCCTCACCAACATCCATCGCCTCGTCTATTCTTTTCATCTCCAACCTCTGCCTCGCAGAGCTTCCACATGATTCGACAAATGACCTGAAAAATTATTATTGCTCATTGTGCTCCTCAATGATTCAAGCCTCGCCGCTACGTCCCTTAATCCTTGTTTGTTGTGCTCAATATCACTCTGATATTGGAACAGGTCACAATCGATGCCTCGGAACCGATTCCATATTTGCTCCATCTCTTTATCCTCTCTCACCCTTTTTGCAGATTCGAGGGGAACATCCTCCCTCTTCTCAACTCGAACAGTCAACTTCTCGACTTCCTCTCTAATCGATCTTTCCTCCCAAATCCTACTCATATTTTCTTCATTTAGATCATCTACCTTCTTCAACAATTCATTCTTCATTTTTTCTAACTCCGTTCCGAATGCATCCAACCTATCCAACACCGCTTTCAGCTCTTCCTCCATTTTTCCTGCTTTCGGGTCCTCTACCTGTACTCGCATCTCATCGTCTTTCCGGTTCATCCACCTACCGAGCTTGCTACTCAGTTTTGCATTCTCTTTCTCTACACGTCTCACTTTCTCATCACTCTCTACTTGGGCACTCTTCATTCTTTCTAATTCCAGGTGGAACTCCTCACATGCCTTACCCGCTTGGTCACTGTATCGACGGATTATGCTTTGTACCTTCTCAATTTCATGCTCCATTCGTTCGACTCTCCTCATTAGGTCATCCTCGTCTCTTGAGAGCTCTTCTTCGATCGCAACTCCAAAGCAGTCGGCTACCATCAAGCCGGATCTCAAGTCCCAAACCACGTTTTCACTCTCGGGCTTCACAAGATTTTGCCTCCAGCTTTTGTTTACTCTTTTCCACTCCTTGTTTTCATTTTTCAACATTCGTACTTGCTTTTCCCAAGTTCTGAGGACCTCGGCCATTTTCTCTTGATTTTCCTCTAATTTCGCTATTTTGATCCTCTCGTTATCTCGCTCCACCCGAAGCAAATTGACTTGACATTCCAAGCTCTTTACGAGTTCTACCAAATCTCGATCATGAGATCCAGTGTCCTTGCTTCCACTTGCTCTCGCAGTTTCCATCGATGAAGTAACTCCACCTTTGTCAACTTCCACATACAAAGAGGATAAGCACCTAACTGGTTCATTCGTTGCGACCTTTAAGCCAATCACCTCTTTTGAGCCACACACGTGCTCGCATAGTCTCTTTTTCCCGCAGTCCTCACATGTGGGGACAAAATCCAACGGGGTGCATAAACGAGGGCAATATTTGGCTATATGCCCAATCTGCTCGCAACACCAGCATCTCACATAATTTGATATCGGGCCAAATCGCCACCCT
This sequence comes from Ceratopteris richardii, assembly GCA_020310875.1. Taxonomy (NCBI): domain Eukaryota; kingdom Viridiplantae; phylum Streptophyta; class Polypodiopsida; order Polypodiales; family Pteridaceae; genus Ceratopteris; species Ceratopteris richardii. Next base: position 69,999,218 of record CM035412.1, read on the forward strand.
CGGTTCACATGATGTCTCATGGTTGGACGAGAATTTATCCATCTCCTATTTTGTCCAAAATTCGGTTGCCTTATATTCGCTTTCTCAAAACTAGAGGCTTGTCTTTGTTGGGCCATTTCTTTAATGAAGATCAGAGCAAATTTGGGATCGACTTGGCTGTGCCACACGATTGGGGCACCAAGCGGACTCGTAGCACTCTCTATGAGATGTGCTAAGCCAATTCCCGGCAAACGCACCAAATGAATCAGGCCTTTAGCCCAAGGGAAAAAGTGGTTTTACGAGACTTTATTTTGTTCAAATCCCTCGGAATCGGTCCAACTGGATTACTTAGAGGCCATGATTATCTCGAAATGGATTTTTCTTATGGCTATGCACTAGCTCGTATGGATCCGGCAAACACACCAAAATGTTAGCACTCTCAATCCAAGGGAAAGATGTGCACGGAGGCTATTGCTTTGCCAAATTACTTGAAATCGACCTATCGGCCCTCTTCTAAGTCCTCAATAAGGCATAAAGGGCACTCTCCTTCTGCTCACACTTCTTGTTTCGTGATCTATCTATCCTTCGTTCCTCTTTTTCTCTCAACCGCTCTCTTTCATCTTCACACACAGTTGCACCCAATTATCCTTTTTGCTCTCTCTCTCTCTCTCTAGCACATACTCATACTCCCACAGCTATCCTTACTAATTTCATGCATAGCATCGGCCTACATTCATATATGATCATGAACACACAAAAGAAATTTTTTCGGAGTGAGATATAACTTTTAGAGATTCAATACCGCGATGGGCATACAAACCCTCAGCAAATTCTCTTCTTACATGATTCTTCGTCAAATACGCACTTCCATTGATTTCAAAAAACTTATGTCCCTTCCGTCATTTACAAACCATAACTCGATCAAATAAAAACAGTCAAATCATTTCAGATTATAAGCAAAATGGCTTGAAGTACTTATCACGGGTATCTGTTAGGAAGCATGAAACTAATCAGCATAATGCAAGCCACCCTTTCCATGCCATCTCGAAGCTCAGATTTGTCTTCTCCCGCTTCTCTCAATTCTTACTTCCACCACACACACATCAACCCAATTGATTCCTCGAAGCTTCCATAGCTCCGAAACCATCTATAGAGCATGGACGGATCTGTCCTCTTTCAGCTATAGCTTCTAAAAATTTTGTATTTTCAAATCGCTAAGATCTACTAGGAGATCTTGTCATGTATTTCCTGTTTACTTGATGTAGAGCTCGCACACACCAAGACGTGGTACGTGTTAAAAGTCTTGGCTATGGAGGTTTTCAAGCAGAGACAACTGGCCTATGCTCCCTCATCTGCTGGTCTCAATCATCACCTCATCCCGCAGATATGGCTTGCAGAAAAACGTATTTCATGGGAGTGTTTAGTACTGTATCAAGAAGCCTCTCAGCACGCACAACAGAAAACCATATTTGTCGACAGACAGGAGCAAGGGCTGGGCATAAGGTACTGCATACACATAACTATATGCTCAACCGCAACCATTGACTTTCAGTTTCAAGCTGAATACGAGAGAAGTGAAAGACTAAATTTCAACCCAAAGCCTCGAGGTTACACCACTACAGTACACGATCATCTGATATTACACATATGGTTGTACTCTAATAGAAAGGCAGTTCACTAAAAGATGATAACGCAATCCAAATATCTGCGTTCACCAAAATATTAACCCTGGAGATTAAATGATTGTTATGAAAAACAATGGAGTTACCGTGATAGTTTCCTTGGTGATCCGTCTAAACGCTGCCAAGGTCGTGACTTCCCCTTTCACAGCAAGAGAGTATCACTCTCCCCTTTGATAGGTGCACCGCCAGAGCAACAAGTGTCCTCCTCCTGCTTCCTTTCGAGGACCTTCCCTTTCTCACTGGAGCACGCTCTCCTCTGATTTTTCTCCCAAGAGCGTCACAGCAACGAGCTTTCCCTTCAACTCCAAAATTGAGGATTTCCCCTCCCCCTTCTGGTATGTGGGTCTCCTAAACTGCCCGATCTTTTCCCTTCTTGCAAATGTATGGGTGTATGTCCAGCACGCAAGCCACACCCAACGCCTCCCTTCGACGGCTATTCTCCCTGAGACTCTTGACCTTGCAAGACCCTTGAAAGCCTGGAAGTGCATATGGGTTCAATGGACCCTTTGATGGACCCAGGACATGAAAGTTCTGACGTAGATAGGACACTTGAAACAGATTGTCGAGCTCTTTTGGTCCGCATTGGAGGTGCATTGGCTGCAGGCTGCACTACAGAGGGTTCAATCTCCCAAGGGGAAACCCTGTCTGGCCTTTCACTACTAACAATCTCATCCCAATCAACCTTCAGTGACCGCCATTTTGATCCTGGGAAGCTTGATGGATCCAAATCTCCTATTCCAGTTATGGTACCCACATAGCTCCTGTTCTGGGCTTATAATAGACTTTGAAAATAGTACGTGTTCCAACTACATGCCTTGCTATAGCCACCACACCCATGTGCATACTATGTTTAGTCATCACAGCCTGCTGAACTGCAGGCTGCCTTTTTGCACGCCTGATTCCAATTCGAAGTTGCCCATTCTCACCCCTTAAAATATGACAGCATCCCCTGCCAAGAGCCTCTTATGACTCACAAACACGCTCCATCCTGTTGTTAATAAATGCCGTCTCGGATGGCCACGATATGTATGCTTGAATGGCCATTCTTTTCCATGGAGATCCGTTGCAAATCAAATCTTGAGTGGGCGGGTCTTGTGTCATGTCCAAGGGGGGTAGGCAATCTTCTGCATGCTTACGTAGGACGGAAAATCCCCCGTGTGTGCTTGTGTCTGATGCTGTAAGAATCTTAATGAAAGAACGGACTGAATTCTTTGACTCCGATGGTGAAGTTTCAGGAGGCTTAGCATTATGACACTTTTCAACCTCTTGACCTACAGGCAAGAGAGTAACTGTTGCAAAAACTTCATCAGTGTCTGCCTCTGCACAGAGATCGCGATGGCACACACGGCAAAGTATCTGAGAATCTAGACCAGAATATGGGAGAGATTGGCCACTTCCCTCCTAGTTATCCACACACCTGGAGGTGCTCCCCGTTCGAATGTTATCGTGAAGCATTGGAACCCCCCCCCCCCCCCCACTCAGCTGTTCCCACGGGCCGAAGAAAAAAACCCCAAACTTTTGATACATGTTCATGAGCGCATTGCAGGGTGAAGATCCTTCTTAAATCTGCATCTGCCATAGTAATTATCAACAATGTACCCTTCTTGATGAGTTTCTGGACTAGTGCATGTATCAACAAGACAAAGGAATGTGAGATTGTTCGGTTTTGTGCCCTCAGCTTGCTTTTGATGGAAAAGGCTTAAAGCCTCCCTAGCACACCCATTACAGGTGCATGAGGTGATCATAGTGCTCCAAGCAACAACATTCTTCACTGGCATTGTTGGAGATGTACTCCTTGCATCATCCATTAGACCACACTTGCCATACATAGAGATAAGTGCATTTGCAACCAATACATCATTTCCAAGCAGAAGTTTTGTAGACATGAGTGCAATCTCCTTTCATCCAATTGATTAACTCTGCAAGTACCTGAAATCAAACAAATTTCCCTGCCAAATACAAACATATTAGTGCATAAAAACCAACCATTTTGTGAGCTAACACCCTCATAAAGAATGAGTTTTCCTAGGGATTCTCTACTAGGATGTCCTCCGAGAAATTCTCTTCGGCCACCATGTTCTCTACACTTTTTGCTTACTCTCGACTCCTGTCTTCTTGTCACTACAACTTAGAGAACCGGAGAAATAGCACAACTATGGACTTGGTGTGATGTTAACTATGAGATGTGCTTGGTTGCTACCACGGTTTCTAATCTGTTTGGCACTTGGCTTAATGACGACTATCATTTATAGTACATGCTTGGTCACACTTCTATTATTCGAAGAAGTTTCCTTTTTCAATTGCATATGTTTTCCGAGTTCGGTGATGGACTTGGTTTGGAGGAGGATTAATGCTAATTATATGACATTGTGTTTTACTTTTCAAAGATAATATAGGCTTCAATCAATTGACTTCCTCCGATGAAATTGCATTGAATTGCTGCACTATTTTAGATGAAGGAATTATGCAACGATGTTCTAAATGCATCCTTTCTTTCCTTTGACATAGCATGAAATCCTTGTCAGTTATTGCTCACACGAGTGCCCTCTCTCTTTTGAGCAATATGAGGCGTTTTTTCAATCATGATGTTGGGGTAAAGGCGGGGGCCATTAATGGTGTGGTGTTTTTGTTGCTACTCAATTAGATAGAACACCGCAATCCCTCTCTTCATTCAAATAGGACTTTTTCGGTCCTTGTTTTAGTTGGTGGAGCAAGCTACGAGAAAGGATATTTTAATTCCAGGATGGTGATTGAAGGTAAATCAATGTCTTTGTTTCTGCACTTAATAAAATTTTGACCAAGGACATATGAAGTGTTGCGCTTGTCCTGCCTTTAAACATCTATTGCAACCATGCACATATAAGTTGTTTTGTAATGTTGACTTGCTCAGGAAAAAGGGTAATAATTTCTTACCATTCTTGTCTTGCCATGGAACAAAACTGTACAAGTGCTTATGATTGAACTTTTATCGCTATTTCAATTTGATCTTGGCAGGTACAGAATGCTCGCAAGGTTGTGGGAGCCCATAACACCTATCTTTGCAAGGACACATTGGAAGGCTAGAGTGCTTAAAAAAGAAATTGTTTGTTGTCTTATCGTTCGGTTGAAGCAGACGTTCCTGTTGGTTGGTGCATGTCATCTATATGTATTAAAAATCTCTCAATGACCATGCACACTAAATAGTTCTTGATAGGCTTGACTTTTTTGATTGCCTCACTGATCAACTCCGGGTTATCGTTAGAGAACATTGAAAAAGTTGAATGATTTTTTGTATTCATCAATGCATTAGGTTTGTCCTTGATTTCCTCTAGCATGGGATTTTTCATCCTAAAGTTACAGATTGGTGGTAGCTTGGGTTCTAGCTATTACTATTGGAAGTCCATCACTAGCTCTCTTCGCATGTTCTGTCATGTCCATTTGTGCTCACTTATGTTTCATGAGAAAGATGTTAGTGGTTGATGTATGTGATTGTTGCGGACCTGATATCATGAGGAATAGATAAAGGACTTCTCTAGGTGTTTTTTGAAGCCTCACCAACAGGTGATGCACATGTTGGATTTAAAGATTGCTGCTCCTTTAACCACATCATAGTGGTGCATTTGTCATATATATGATCTTATTCCATGATGGAAAGCTTGCAGGTGACGGGAGTATATGGATTCTTCTCTTTGAGAAGGTTTGAAAGAAAAAGGATGGTGCTTCCTGGTCTTGTGGAGTTTTTACTACATGCTTTTATCACAATCTTTGGAAATGAACAAATTGCTTATATGTTTGTATGGTACAAAGGTCACAATGGTATGAATACTGCTTGATGTTCTGTGTCCATTGACTCACTAACAGAAATCAGGTTCAAAACTGCACAAACTCTTACTACTTGCTAATGCATTTCTTTTGATTCCATTCTTCATTAAAGCAAGTCGCTACTTCTAGTAAAGTTCTCTGGGTGGTGTGCATATTGCTTATACTTTAAATGTTCTTCATGATGTAAGCATTCATTCTTTAAAAAATATTTTGCGGGAGAACATGCACATAGGGATTGAAGGTTTTTTAGACCTAAACCTAGATAAGTGTGGAGTCATAAATGAGTGATTATCTTTTGCTAGAGAAGTAACTCTCTAGTTTCACAAAGCTCATTTAAGGCTTATGTTTTCCACTACAGGTCAACACCTTTAGAACGGTGATCTTTCTTACTTCTATGGATGATTTGCTACTATGCCTTGCAGGAAGAGAGCTGGATAAGTTGTTTGAATCTCATGAATGCTTGTAAAATGATGGGACTCATAAAGTTGCACTATTGTCTATTGATTTTATGAGCACAGAACACTCATGTTAAATTGCAAGCTTGATTGACTAGAAGCTTAGTATAAATGATGGCAGGACCATAGGCTACATTCATCTCATGCTTTACATTGCAAAATGTCCCACTCTCACTTGAAAATAAAAGAGTATGGAATCATTGAGACATAAGGGACAAACACTCATGGTCTTGATAAGGGCTCCTTGTTTTGGGACTATGGTTTTTCTTTTCTTTGCAGGAGCAAGACGGTTTTTCATGCAGAATTCTCTCTAATAGAGCAAGTCTTGTGGCAATGGATGCCCCCTGAAGTGGAAACTAAAAATGGAATTAACATTTTTTGGTTGCTTCTTTTCAAAAATCAGTCTACTTGTTGTGTATGTTTAATTTTCAGGTATTGGAGCTTTGAGTGAAGGCACATTGGAAGGAGGCTGGGCTGACTGCCCCCCAAGGGGATTGTGTCGCTCAGCATTGCAGGCCTGAAAGACTTGAAGACTTACAAATTTGGATGCATGCTGGGTTGACTGCCCCCCAAGGGGATTGTGTCGCTCAGTTCTAAAGATTGAAGATTTGCAGCTTGAAGTAAAGACTGAAAACTTGCAGCTTGAAGCTTGGCAGACTAAAGAATTGCAGATTTTGAAGACTTGAAGATTTTCAGACTTGGAAGACTCTACCTTGGGTCTGTGCAGCTATGTATGCTCTTCTCTTAGCTTTGTCGAGGACGACAAAGTCTAGGAGGGGGAGAAGTGTTGCTCTAAGGGTTGCCCATAATTTTTCTCATGCTATGGCATCCTTTAGTCTTCATGAGAATAACTTCTTTTTGTAAATTAGGAGATGTCCATGTGAACACTCCTAAAACCACTTTTTGATAATTCCCTTAAGTCTAAGGTATTGAAGCCTTCTCTTGAAAAATCTCCTATTTGAGCAAACATAAAGAAAGCCCACGTAGAAATCTCACACGCTCTCTCTCTCTAGGTAGTTAGCTTTTTGAAATTCCCATATCACAAAAGATTCTCTTTTTGATTTAGCACATGTGGTCTTTTGACCACATGTTTTTATTCACATATGCCTCTCTTCTCTATATAAAGAAGAGCCTCATTTGTAAAAGGAGGTCCCTTGGCCATGGCCTTGGCCTCCATTTTGGTAATGGAAGAAGGTGTCATTTGTTACTCTCTTGCCTCCTTCTGTGCAATGGCGTTGGTCTTGGTGTATGGATTTGCATGTGTGTGTGCATGGTTGGGAGGATGTTCCCCTTTGCTCCTTGTGACGTTGGCCATTGTTGCCATTGCTCCATGAGCGTGGGTGAGCCTCTCCTCTCATTCTTTGCCCCAACTTGGAGAAACCTCTCACTTCCATGTGAGGCGGTTAGGGTTTGTTGCTCCCCTTTTCTCAACAATTTCCAAAATTGTTGAGAAAAGGGGAGCAACAAACCCTAACCGCCTCACATGGAAGTGAGAGGTTTCTCCAAGTTGGGGCAAAGAATGAGAGGAGAGGCTCACCCACGCTCATGGAGCAATGGCAAAAATGGCCAACGTCACAAGGAGCAAAGGGGAACATCCTCCCAACCATGCACACACACATGCAAATCCATACACCAAGACCAACGCCATTGCACACAAGGAGGCAAGAGAGTAACAAATGACACCTTCTTCCATTACCAAAATGGAGGCCAAGGCCATGGCCAAGGGACCTCCTTTTACAAATGAGGCTCTTCTTTATATAGAGAAGAGAGGCATATGTGAATAAAAACATGTGGTCAAAAGACCACATGTGCTAAATCAAAAAGAGAATCTTTTGTGATATGGGAATTTCAAAAAGCTAACTACCTAGAGAGAGAGAGAGCGCGTGAGATTTCTACGTGGGCTTTCTTTATGTTTGCTCAAATAGGAGATTTTTCAAGAGAAGGCTTCAATACCTTAGACTTAAGGGAATTATCAAAAAGTGGTTTTAGGAGAGTGTTCACATGGACATCTCCTAATTTACAAAAAGAAGTTATTCTCATGAGGATTAAAGGATGCCATAGCATGAGAAAAATTATGGGCAACCCTTAGAGCAACAGACATGCTCTTCTAATATTGAAATACCAAACCTTGGATTGGAATTTGCACCAAGTTCTCCACACTCTCTTATATTATTTGGTAGTTTGTGTTTGTACCATGATAATTTCTCTCGCGGTAGTTTGCTAACACGACCGATGTAAGCGATAAGGGCCATCCGACAATTTCAGATTGCACTAGTCGCTTGCATCGGTCGTCTTCACTTATCTCGTCTCCTCTGCTTTATGCCTTAAGACATGCTCTTCTAATATTGAAATACCAAACCTTGGATTGGAATTTGCACCAAGTTCTCCACACTCTCTTATATTACTTGTTATGTGTACCATGATAATTTCTCTTGCATTACTTGAGGACAGAAAAGTTGGATAGAATCAAATTATTTAGCTGAGACTAGTGTGCACCTTTGATAGACTATAATTATTAAATTGAAATTAGATATTCAATTCTAGATCTCTTCTCATCTAGAATTAACTTATGCAAGTTCCTGTATAATAATTTCTTAGTCATCAATTCACTCCTGCAAAAAAAAATCAATGGAAATATGAAATTAAGGACCTAAAAAATATCTAAGATATTTAAAATTAATAATTTAACACACATTGTTTGTAACCATCCTGCCAAGAAAATTCAATGGAAGTATCAATAGAAGCTTCTATTAGATGAAGATACATTATGTAAGAATGTCAGGGTTAACTTGTTACAATCTTAAAGGTTGGAACTTAATCACCCTTGGTGGCAGGCAGCTTATGCAAGATAATGATTTCTCTGATCTAATGTTAACTATTGCATCATCAATTGAGAATCTACACTGAGATGATACCTCATCAAGGTATTCTAGAAGCTCCCTTACATTTCTGAGATTCCAATTTGCAGTGACAATTATTTTCCTTGATTGAAAATCTGGATGAATCAATACTTCTAACTCAAATTCTGGACAGCTCTCCTCTGAGTCCAAGGCTATCCAAAGTCCAAGCTTTTTTTTCCACCTTCTATAGTCATATCCTAGAACCAGAGATTGTCGACATATCTGATATGAGATTGAAAGAGAATTGGGACTAACTTTACATAAAATAATGTCACCTAGCTTTTGAACTTCTTTGCTATCCCATTCCCTACCTAAAACATCATCAATCTCTGAAATAGGGACTCTCCTATTCAACCACATTGTTTTTGTTTTCTGTAATAACATGTTTTTAAAGCATGCTACAAAGACATGAATAGGCAAAAACCATTGAATCTTTATCCTTCTCAAAATTCGGCCTGCTGACATTGCCTTCTGGATGTCAAATTTAATTTTGCAGAAAAAACTTGAAACTGTGTCTCTGTGCACTGTATAAGTGTGTGTGTCTTGCTCTCTCTTGCTCTTATAGTGTAGTGTATGATGTTTATCTCTTATTTTATCTCCCATAATGCTGCTTGTTGATGCAAGGAGCAAGCCTAAGAGCTTTTTCTATGCTCTTGGATTTCTCTTAGATTTATCACATGAATGTAATTCACTTTTGAGCTTACGTTTATAGAGTCTTTAACTTATCTGGACCAAGTAGAAGAGCAAATGAAGGAGAAAAACTCATGATCTAATGGGAGTTGGACTCCAATAATATTTTTTAATTCAAATTCAAACTCATCCTAAGATTTAGGACTATCTTTTAGGTAGAAGATTCAACCACTCTCAAGCCAAACAAAGTGTATATATACACTATCTTGTAGTCACGGTCAAGAGAGAGCAGAGAACCACCAAAATTTAAAGCACTTGCACTCAATTACTTAGATTCACGAGTATTTAAAAACCAAGGGTGCACCCATCTTCTAAGTTGCATCCCTTCGAAACTTGAACATAGGAGTAGACAGCATTGCACAAGTATAAAAGAAATAACAGAGAATCAAAAATGACCTTTCATCATGGTATGTTAACGCGTGATTTATATCAAGAATGATCACATCGATTCTTAATGTAAAGCTTAGCACAAAGACTCGCAAGTACAGGCAACCTTCAACTCTTTCTTTCATGAAATACATAGAAGAACCATCCTAGAAAAAACCACAACAAGTGTGGTGCAACAAAACAGAGAGGCCCTTATAGAAAACACAACCGCCTACCATCCTCATCCAATTATCCTTATTGAGTTCAAATCATGTCCGTCTTTGGCAGACAAAAATGGTGTAGGATTGAGCTTGCGCATCCCAAGCCAATGTGATTTCGAGTAAGAGACTCTTAAGGGGCAGAGAGAGGAGTGCACAAGGACGATAATGCTCGCACCAAGGACCTGACAAAAGAAGATACCAAAATGCACAGAAATATTCCAAGCAAAAATACATGTGTTGAATCCTTCACATTAATCCGTGAGGTACATGCAACAGTTTTTAGCTATTTCATCATGATTCTCATAATGCCTAGACCCCTATGGTCATTTTCTATCACCGTGAAGAAAAAACAACATCTCAGTATGGTCCAGCGATATTGTAGCATGATGTGAATTGAGTATGATGCACAGGGATTAATAGATAGGTACTACCCGAAAATGATAGGACAAGCAACTAAACTTCTTCAATTGTTGCTCTCGACAGAGACACATTTTCTGAGTTTGAAAATTTCCATGTACAACGATAGACTCGTGATAGAAAACCCATTCTAAACAAATAGTAGCATATCATGGACCATTATTCTACGAGCAGTCATGTCTACACCCACAATGAATGTCATAGGAATCCCAAAACCTTAAGAAAACAAATCCCCAATTATTTGCTACTAGCCGTAAACATTCAAAGCTTAGGACTCCGTATTCTGAAGCATAACAATTTCTGAATGAAACCTACAAGTGGTGTCAGGAAGTGTGGACACAGTCCCCCACACACCCCTAACCCTAAGCCTCTTGAGTTTGATGCTTTACACAAGCGGTTTGGACATGCAAAGTTTTCGGACATGCAAAGTTTTCGGACACATTTGTGTGGAGTAAAAAAAACATTATGGGCGCCATTCAAACAACTTTAATCATAAGTATGACAAACATAATACTTATGGTTTCACTTCTCTTTGACTTGGTAATACAAAATCCATATTTGTGAACCTTTAGGTGTGCAGGTATGGATGCAAAACTTACACAAGGATGGGAATAATGGCCAAAGTAGCACTCATATCAAGCTTCCCAAGTCTCGCACAAGTATGATGCAATATGTGTGTTTGGTTATCCTCTCCTTTGTCTTCCCAAAGAAATTTATAAAACAAGAATGAAAATAGAGATGCCCCTGATTCTAGGGTATGATTCACACTAACTTTCCCCAAACACCACCATGGGATGCCTCCAAAAAACGTTAATAAGAGAGATCAATAACCCATCATGCATTTAGTCCTGCATGCCTTATAATGAAAATGACCTTGTGTGAACAACAAGAAGCAATGAGCATGCATCGTTCAACCAAGCAACAATTTTCAGACGTAATAAAGTATAACAATGACAACATAGCACTTGATTCAACTTGTTATTTCGTATGGAAAATGAGACAGAGATGGGTATACCAGCAAAACAACATCATTTTCAATTTGTCCTATAGCATTGCAGGTTGAACATCTTCAGCCCTCCCTAGGAGATTAGCCACACACGATATTTAACCCCTCAGTCTGATTTTGCACATTTGAGTAGATTCATCAAAGTTTGTTTGGTGCACGCATAAGTAAATGAGACTAGAGGCAAAGTGCATAGACGCCCAACCTATGCATGGCACAGCGGAGTCTACAGATTGAGTAGAAAGACGATGAATGGCAAATGATCCAAGGCCATCACAACTGAACGTATCACGATCCATCTACATTGAGCAGATAAGTGTTCACCTACCAATCAATCCGAAAGCATAGGCCACAATAGTCACTGCGATAGTATTTTGAATAGCACCAAAGTATGCAGTAAGTAGGGAGAAAAGGAGAAGAAAGGGGCAAGAGGGACCCCCAAACTTGCCATCCAAGGGATCTACAAGTGAAAAATCTGAGAGCAAATAGAGATTTCTTAAAATGCTCAGGAATGACGTAGAAGGAAGAGGGCGTAGAGGTTCTCGCTTCGGAGTTTGCATATCCAAAGGAAGAGTGTATATGCACACATTGCCCATGCTTGGAATCCTATGCAAACGTCTTCGAGATATTGCAGGTCTTACGCGTAGAGCAACAATCTTCAAGAATGCAGCACCAACAAGGTTCAGGCTTCCTCTTGGAGACATTGAGAACCTCAAGGCAGCACGATGGGAAGTCCAAGGCGAGGTGCATGGAGTAGTAGAAGAGGTAAGGTGAGAGAGCAGAGGAAGAGTCTCCTCAGCAGCATATACAACCCCGAACTGGGCTCAAAGAACAAGTGAATGAGTGCTATCGCGTCCACAGACCTGGGCCTTGGCCATGCACTTCAACCTGAATGTGCTGAAAGAAAGGCCATGGCCACTTGCAAACGATGCATGTATGTGGAGCAATGAACAAGACAGAACTAGGGAAGTGATGGCAGTCACGTACCGCCATTTGTGCCTCACCTTTTGAGCCTATATTTTTAAAAGAAATGGGAGCTATCACATGTGTGAAGGCGACCTCAATTAAGAGAGGGGACAAAGGAAGTGGGAAGTTAAATTCTCCCACCTACCTCACATGGATACTCGCACAACGTATCCTTCCAAAGTGAATTAAAACCACCAAATCAAGGGAGAGGGAAGTTATTACCCCTCCACGCCATATGCATTAAAATCTAGGTGATACACAAACAGATAGTAAGCATTAAAGGCCATAAATGACTTCTCAAGTTTCGAATAACAAATGGTTTTGCTCATCGTTTGAAAGCTCATACAGATGACCGAGAAAGCATACTCGTGGGTAATTGTACAAAAAAAAAAAAACTTCCAATATTTTGTTTTACTAGAAATGAAGAGAGGGAAGGAAAAGAGAAGAAGCACTACCCATCCTACTTTTCAAGGAAATCACTACAACAGAGGTGACAGAGGTGGATAGTGATGCCCATTGTGTGTGTGTGGAGATGTGTGTATATGAGAGAGTGAGAGAGAGAAGGGGGCTGGGGGGTGTTTTTGTGCAACCAACCAACATGAACTAAAACTATACTACTAAAAACAAGAAATGGGGAACTAATGGCCCAATGGAAGAGTGAAAGTGCCATGCAAGAACTCAAATCCTACGCAATTGAGCAAAAAAATTGCAACACAATACTTTACCACATATTCTTCAGCTCTCCAAGTGATGGAAGGCTGCCCCTCCCCGGTAACGGTGCCAAAAAGTGTTGAGGTTATAGCAAGAAACAACCAAGAACCTTCACCACCTTGCATGGAAACAAGAAGGAAAACTCAAGAGTGACTCTCCTCTCATCCACCCCTACCTCCCACATGTTCAAGCCATTGGCATCAGCTCCATGCTATGCCACATGCTTGAAAACAAGGAGAATAGGGAGTCAAGGATCCTAGTCCATGAGGAAAATACAAGCAAATGCAACTACTCTACTCACACAAAGGAGAGACATGCATAGACACACACACACCACTCTCACATACTCAAAAAGACACAATACATGTAAATGTAAATAGTCTTCTTGGAGTAAATGAGAGCCTTCTTCCATTGATAAGAGATATTGCATGAGAGCACATCGACCAAAAGCTCCTCTCTTTACAAAAATGAGCTTCTTTTTATAGGCTAAGCTCTATTCCCCATGTGCTCTTTTGAAAAGTCAAAAAGTAGATCTCTCTCTAACTAACATATCTTCTAGTATATTCTAAAATCTCTTCTTGCAACCAACAAATCCCAAGAAGATGCATGCGTGGGATTTCCTACATGGGATTTCCTTACAAGAGCAAAAAAGGTGAAATATCCAAGGGTCACCTACACTATGGTATAAGGAAATATCAAAAAGCGATTTTTGGAGAGTGTTCACATGTGACACTCAAATATATACAAAGAGGGTTATTCTCATGGTCTATGGAGGGTTCCTATGCACAATTGAAGATGTGTGCATGTTGATATATTTAGGTAGTGATGTGTGTGAACACACTAGGACCGACGAGACACTTTTTTCCCTCTTTAGGAGGTTTTTTTCCCCCGACTTGTATATATGCCTATTGCCCTAATGGGCTACTTATCTTTGTACATTCTCTAGTAATACATTCAATATTGTGTGTTTGTTCTCCAAGCTTCTTCTTCTTCCTTGTGTTGTTCGCATGCTTCCGCAAACATCTAACTCCAACAATTGGTATCAGAGCAGGTCCTCGCTTCATCTAGGGTGCGCTCCTCTATTTGCAGTCTCAGATTCGCACAAAATTTGGTGAGCATACTTAGGCTGTTTCAGAGATCAAAACCGCTTCGCTTTGTGGTGCTGAAATCGCGATCTGAGCTCATTTCGACCTCCGCATGCACTATCGCAGTGCTTGTGCAGGCTATTTCATCTTTTTGTGCCAAAGGTATATACCAATTTTTGTTTGCCAGTATAAGCGTCTCGAAGTCTGCCACAAGTCTAGCGGAATTTGTCTGGGTAGTTCTATTCAACTTTTTGAGATACAATAAATTTTCTGCATCAAGGTATTTTAGTCACCGGCCATGGCTGAAAACAGTGATGTATTCCGTATGTTGGTTGTTGAGGATAAGTTGGATGGTACCAACTACCCGTTATGGGCTTATATGATGCGACATGTATTGGTTGCAAAAGGATTGTGGAACATTATGCAGGGTGTTGAAAGACGTCATGTTACACCTCTGACTACAGGTACTGCAAATACAGGTGCTGGAGCTCACGAAGATGGTGTCGAAGATGATATTATGCAGATTCCTGTTCGTGCTGTTGTTTCTGCTGCACCTACTGCAGAGCAAATTCGTTGGGATGGCAGAGATGCCTAGGCACATGCATTGATAGCTTTGTCTGTCAAACGTGCCATTATTCCTCACATTCGCTCTTGTAGAACATCTAAGGATGCTTGGGATACACTTACCACATTGTACCAAGCTAGGAATGAGGCTCGTGTTGCTTACCTTCGAAAACAGTTGGAGAGTGAGCACATGAATGAAGGTGATTCTATGGATAGTTTCCTAACGAAGATCAAAGACTTGAAGGAACAGTTGGTTTCTGCTGATGAGGTTATACCAGATAGCTCACTTATGCAGACCGTTCTGAATGGTCTTCCTGATTCATATCAGACTTTTGCTTCTACTCTTCGGTTAATGATGAAGGGCAATCCAAATGCCTTATCATTTGAGGAGTTAGTCTCTGTTCTGTTGCAGGAAGATTAGTCCACGCAAAACAAGTCCATTATGCGAGTTGTAGATCAAGCTTTCCTGGCTAGTTAGAAGGGCAAAGGAAAATGGAGCTCTTCAACTAGTAAGCAGAAATCTGCTAATTCTGCATATTCGAAGAAGGAAGATAAAGATGAGAAGAAATCAGGAAAGCAGAAATTGTTTTGTAAGTACTGTAAAGGGAATGATCATATCATAAAGAGCTATCCAAAACTGGCTGCTAAAGAGGCAAAGAAGAAAGAGGCTAGAATGGTTGTTGCACGGGCCTCTACACCAAAAACAGAGTCCGCAAATCTTGTGCAGGAAGAAGAATGGGCGTTTACTACTGTCTGCAGTTTTGACCCATCTTCTCATGAGCAGTGCATGTCTGTAGTAGACTCAGATGTTTGGTATTTTGACAGTGGGGTGACCAAACATATTACCTCGCAGTGTAGTTTCTTCTCTTCACTCGAGCCTGCCCCTACAGGGAATACTGTTACATGCGCCAACAACTCCTCTTATCCTATTATGGGAGTTGGTAAGATCATTTTGACTACTACTGATGGTAGTTCTTTCACTTTGTCAGATGCTTTATTTGTGCAAGGGATCAAAAAGAACCTGTTATCAGTTTCTGCATTAGCCAAGATTGGCTTGGTTCTGAAATTTGTTGATGAGAGGTGTACAGTTCATGATCTGTCAAATGGAGATGTGATTATTGCTTCTGGCATTTAATGTCATGGGCTGTATAAGCTCATAGACTATGAAAGATCTGTAAATGATTTGGCATGTGCAGTAAATGATTCTCAGGCTATGTCAGATGCAAAGCTTTGGCATGCACGCTTTGGTCATCTGAATTTTGCTAGTTTGCTATGCCTGCAGAAATCTGAAATGGTGTCCTCATTGCCCAAACTTGAGGCACCTGGAAAACATGTTTGTGAAGGCTGTATTTTGGGCAAAATGCAGTGTTCATCCTTTCCAAAAGATGGTTCAGTTCGGGCTACTCAGAAATTGCAGCTTGTACATAGTGATGTCTGTGGTCCTATGCAGACACCTTCTTTTGGAAATTATCTTTACTTCGTGACTTTCATTGATGATTTTTCCACGCATGCATGGGTGTATCCACTCAAAGAAAAGTCTGAAGTGTTCATGTGCTTTAAACAGTTTTTGGTTTTGGCTGAAAATTTGTCGACATGTAAAATGGGCACCCTCCGTTTTGATCGAGGGGGGGAATATATGTCTTCTGATTTTAATGCATTTCTGGTTGAACGTGGGATAAAACACCAGTGTACAGTGTCGTATACACCTCAACAGAATGGAGTTGCTGAACGAAAGAACAGGTCACTCATGGAGATGGCGAGGTGCATGGTCAAGAGTCAGGCTTTACCACATAGTTTCTTCCTCTGGCTTGAGGCTGTCATGTGTGCAGCATATGTACTGAACAAGTGTCCCACTAAAGCACTACAATCTATCACTCCATATGAGGCTTGGCATGACTGCAAGCCATCTGTTGCTCATCTGCGTGTTTTTGGTTGTTTGGCATATGCACTAGTGCCTGAACAACATCGTAGAAAATTGGATGATAAGGTAGTAAAATGTATTTTTGTTGGGTATAGTTCTGGAAGTAAAGGCTATCGTTTGTATCATCCATAGACTAAATGCATTCTGGTTAGCCGTGATGTTGTCTTTGTGGAAGATTCTATTCATCCATTGCTTTCATGTACTAAGGAGACATCTGTTAGCTCCAAAGACATGTATGATACTTTGACGCCTCTTTTTACAGGTGGACAGTCTAGTGCTGGTCCTAATGAGGCAACTTCTCAGCCTTTGCAGGTTTCATAAGATGATGCAGATCATTCCATTTCTGATGCAGATTTACACGATGCACTTGTTGAGGAGAGAGCTGATATTGAGCAGTCAAAAACTATGCCAAAATGGCTGGTGCAGACTTTGCGTGATAGCAAATTAGATGCACCTTTGTCATATCGTACTCGTTCAGGCTCTCATAGTGCCTCCTTTGCATCAGATTGCTATGCTATGGCTGCGTCTAGACTCTGTGATGAGAATGAGCCTGTTTCTTTTGATGAAGCAGAGAATTCAAAAAATTGGATGGCTGCTATGCAATTTGAATATGATGCTATAATGAAGAATGGTACATGGTCTTTATGTGACTTGCCTCCTGGCAAGAAGGCATTGGCACTAAGTGGGTATACAAGCTGAAGCATAAACCTGATGGTATAGTTGACAGGTATAAGGCTAGGCTTGTTGCAAAGGGTTATGTGCAGGAAAGAGGCATTGTTTTTTATGAGACCTTTGCACCTACATGCCATATGACTACTGTTCGGAGCATTTGTGCACTTGCAGCCCATCATGGTTGGAATGTACATCAGTTGGACATTAAAACAACATTTCTGAATGGTGACTTGCATGAAGAAGTGTATGTTTTTCAGCCCCGTGGCTTTGTGCAGAAAGAGCATGAAAACCAGGTGTGCAGGTTAAAGAAGGCATTATATGGTTTAAAGCAAGCACCACGTGCTTGGTATGAGAAGATACATGCCTATCTGGTTGCACATGGTTTTGAGAACAGTCCAACTGAAAGCACCTTATATGTTAAGTGTGCTAATGATGTGCTTCTAATCATTGTTGTCTATGTTGACGACATGCTGCTCACTGGTCCTATTGAGAAGCATATTGCTGATTTCAAGGCTGATTTGCATGCCTCATTTGAGATGTCTAATTTGGGGCATTTGCATCACTATTTGGGCATTTAGTTTATCAAGTTGATGGTGGAATAGCTTTGTGTCAAACGAAATATAATGACACATTATTGCAGCATTTTGGCCTTGAAGACTGTAAGCCTATTGCCACTCCTATGGAGAAAGGTTTACGATTGAGTCTTTATGATGCTGGAGATGCATTTGATGCTGTTCTCTATCAACAGGCTGTTGGATGCTTGATTTACTTATGCATTACTCGGCCAGATATTCAGTTTGATGTCTCACAGATGAGCAGGTTTATGCATTGCTCAGGAGTCACGCATTGGAAGGCGGTTAAGCACATCTTTCGCTACTTGAGTGGTACTCGGCTACTTGGGTTGTTTTATCCCAAGGGGGGATCACTACCGCCAGATTTGCATGCTTTTTTTGACTCAGATTGGGCTAGTTGCTATGACACTCGTGTGTCCACCAGTGGTTTTTGCTTCATGCTTGGTAGCTCATGTATATCTTGGTTGAGCAAGAAGCAGCCTACTGTGGCCACTTCCAATTGTGAGGCTGAGTATAGGGCAGCTTTCACAGCGACTGTTGAATGTGTGTGGCTCAGATGCCTTATGGCTGATTTGGGTGTTGGCCAGTCTTCTGCCACCACCATCTTCACTGACAGTCAGAGCGCATTGGAAATTGCGAGGAACCCTGTGTTCCATGCTCGCACTAAGCACATTGAGGTGCATTATCACTATGTCAAGGAGAGGTTCTCTGCTGGGAAGATCAGCTTGGCATATGTGCCCATGCAGGAGAACATCGCAGACCTTTTCACGAAGGCTTTGCCTAGGGAGAAGTTTCAAGCTTTCCGCAAAGCTTTGGGCTTACTTCCTTTTGTGGAGTGATTTCCACATAGCTTGGCACTTCCTTATACATGAGTGCGAGCTCCTTGTTCACCGCATCACTCCCAGGGGGGATTTGTTGATATATTTAGGTAGTGATGTGTGTGAACACACTAGGACCACCGGGGCACTTTTTTCCCTCTTTAGGAGGTTTTTTTCCCCTGGCTTGTATATACGCCTATTGCCCTAATGGGCTACTTATCTTTGTACATTCTCTAGTAATACATTCAGTATTGTGTGTTTGTGCTCCAAGCTTCTTCTTCTTCCTTGTGTTGTTCGCGTGCTTCCGCAGACGTCTAACTCCAACAGTGCATACACTACAACCCAACAGTGTTGAAGGAGGGAACTTTGGGCCTTATTGATTGATCAAAGCCATATTATTATCACATCTATGGTGGCCCACTCTTCATATGGATGCACATATCTATGCGAAGAGATATGACACATGTCAGTGGACTCAATATCCGATTCGTAGAGATGTGATTCCATTGCGATCCATGATGGGAGGACATGCCTTCTCTAAATTGACCATAGACCTTGTAGGACCCATTAACCCACTGTCAAGGGCTCGCATGCAGAATACATAATTGTAGCCATGGATTATCTTAACAAATGGGTAGAAGTGAAGGACACAAGAAATAATTATGAAAAAACGATAATAAATTTCTTGTTTGAATATGTATTTACAAGATATGGGTTGCCTATAGAGTTGAGTGATTGAGGAACTAATTTCTTAAACAAGGTAATTGAATATCTATTGGAGGATTTTATGGTGATTCATAAAAATTCCACACCATATCAGCCATAGGCCAATGGACAAATAGAAAGCACCAACAAAATCCTATGCAATGTACTAACTAAGCTTGTAGACAACAAATTCTCAGACTATGACAAACAATTACACCACAATGGATTTCTTCATACCCACTCTCAAGGTTGCACAAGAGCATCAATGGAAATGCCACAAGCTATTGTCTAGGATTATGGACTTAGAATGCTTAGGAGAGACTAGGCTAAGGGAAACAACAAGAATGTATGCATCCAACAAGAGGCAGAAGGCTTATTTTAATGTGCATGTGAAGGAGAAGGGCTTGAAAGTTGACGATTTAGTATTTGCCTATACTCTAAAGCAACATGCTCATAAGTTAGATAAACGCTGTTATGGACTTATGATTATCAATAGACTGTGTAGTTAGCCACCTTAGATCGAGATGTAATGTCAAATTAAGTTCTTGGATGTAGATTCGATCTTTATCAAGAATCCTTAATGTAAGAAATTCTTAAACAAGTCAGTTTGGTTAGGAAGCACAAGGAAGAAGAGAAAAGAATTCAAGAGGAACCTCAAGTTGAAGCTCTAGAGTACATTAAATGTATGAAGCTAAGATATCAGGGTGTAGACATATATTAAAATACTGTTTGTTGTTACCCTTTGGAGTTGTCCTCTCCAATCATTTTAGCATAAAGAATCAACAATACATCTTATATTTGGCAATCCTGGAAGTATACAAGTGACCACATCCCCTTCTAGATGATAGAATCCAAAAAATAAGAGAAAACTGGCTGGATTTCTGAGAAATAATGAAGATGAAGAGGAATTTCTAGGGTTTTGATTATCTTGAGCAATACTACATCATTTCCAATGATCTTGGTGTCTAAAGTGTGTTATTTTCTCAGCACAACACAATCATGAAGTCAAATCTCAAAAATGATACCTATAACCTTCAGACGAGACAATCGTGATTATGTGAAAATTGATGATTTTCATCTCCAGCACTATTCTTCAGCAATTTCTCACTCAACACATCATGAATCAACTCTCTTCATACACATTCATCAGAAATACACAATAGAAGCTTGCAAATTCCATGGATACACATAGAATAGACTCACAAATCAAAGAAAGTACTTGAAAGGAAGAAATACGATTTTTTGCAGGAAACTCTTCTCATTACTTGGATAGCATCAAATACAATTAACCAACCCTCTCAAAATAGAGGAAATTGTCTTTTATACATTTTCAAGTGTCCCTTTTCACACTTGAATTTTGATCCTTTTCCCTTCTAATCTAAAAATATGCTATCTAGGTGTTTCCAAAAATTCTAGAAAAACTACATATGATTCTAATTTACATGAGGAAGACTCTTCCTCATTTTTACATCATTTGCATAAATATTTCTACAATTTTTTATCATTTTACAAATATTCCTCTTCAAAAAAATGCTTCTTCTAACATTCTTCCCCTCCTAGACCTTTTGGCTCCTGACAAAAGACATTCTTGCTGATATACCATGAATGCTTCCTTCACTTCTTTTTTCTTTGATATACCTGTGACACTAGGTCATGGCTTTTTCTTTCTGTAATGTTTAAGTTTTTCACCATCTCAAATAATGCTTTTCTCCATTGCACAGCAGCCTTTGGTTTATCTATTACATCTTTCTTTAGGTATTCTATGTATGCAGCTTCATAAGCAATGAGTCGAGATTTTGTTACTACTGACAAATTTCCAAATATTTCTGATTCTCTTTCGAAAAATCCATAATCAAACGCATCTTCAAAAATCTGAAGATAATGACTACCCAAAAATATTGTTCTGCTATAATAAGCCATCAAACATATCATGTATGGGGTTTCACTGAGATCAAATACTAAAGCATCAGATGGTGAATTAAAGCCAATGTAATTGAGAATTCTGACATCTGTATCTGTAAAAGTCTCTATACATGCCAATATGAGTCTCATTACTCTGATTAGTAAAATACATGCTGGGTCATTGACATAATTCCTTTGTCACATTGATGTCTTCTTCATATTCTAAATACTTGTTTGAAGGTAATCCCACCCTTGCCAACTGATAATTTTTAATACTTTCAATAATCATGCAAAAGGGTATACCTAAGCCATTTGCAGCCCAATGGTGTTGATCCAGATTTATTCCTTTATTCAGAGCAAAATCAACAATATGTTCCTCGTATTCATTATGCATTTTTCTAATAAATTCCATTCAGGATTCTCCGTCTGTTAGAAGTCTCTGAACAAACTCCTCTGAGTATTCCTCTATTGCTGTCTTATTTTCTTGTTCATCACCATGTTGGGTTTTGTTATCATCTCCTACTTCATAGTCCTCTGCTTGTGTAGTCTCTTCCTGCTCTTCAATCTGAGTTTGTGGTTTTTCCAATTTTTTCTGTAGCTCTTCTATCATCAACAGTAAACTTTTATTTTGAGAGGTCCACAACTCTCTTTCTGATTTCCACTCATTTCTTTCCTTTTCTATACTCATCTGCCAATCACTTCTCTCTTTTTCTATATCCATATGTAACTTATTATATCCCCTCATAGAAGTAGCAGCATGTATACTTTCTTGTTTTTCCAACTCCTTAGCTTCTTTCAACTCTGTTTGCAATCTCATAATTTCTTTGTTCAGATCTTCCTTCTCATCCTGTGTCACCTGTATAGTCTTGCTTTCTTCCTTCAATTGGCCTTCTTCCATTAATAACTTGTTTATTTCCTCATTTTCTTTGACCATAATTTGATATGAACTCTGCAAAGTTCTGTATCTCCCTTCAAATTTCTTCAGCTCCATCTCCATTTTACTATTATGCTCTATCTGTTTTGCACACTTCTCTTCAAGATATTGGATTTTGTTTTGTTTCTGAACCTCCAATTCTTCCAAGGAAATTATTGTGTGTGTTAATTCCTCATTTCTCTCATGTACAATCCTCAACTGTTCTATTAACTGTTCCCTTTCTTTCTTTTGCTCATTAATGATTCTGCTGCCTTTTACAAACTCAGATTCAACTACCATGCCTGATATGATCATGTTTCTACTTGATGGTCTAAACTGTTCTATATTGCTCATAATAACCTTGCAAGCAGATCTTATATCTTTAGGTATTCTTTCCAACCCAGCTTCTAATTCCATTTGTTTTACTTCTATCTGCTTTTCTTCTTTGCAGTCATTCTCTTCTTCATCTTCTTCCTATTACTCTATGACCTGGTGCTTTTGTTCTTCATAGCCCTTATCTGCTTTCATTTCTTCTTTGTCTGCAACATTTTCCTCATGTTCTAATATCTGATCCTCCTTCTTCTCATATCCTGATGTGTCTTTAATTGTCTCCATTTCTTATGCCTTCTTTTTCTCCATTCCTTGTTGTTCTTCTTCAAGGAGATGTTCTTCCTTTTCCTGTACTTCCTTTTCCTGATTTAGAGTTGAATGAATCTCCATAGAGAGTTTTATTTGATCATTAATTATTTTCTCCTTTTGTCCTTCCTCTTGCTCATCTATATCCATGAGATCCAGATCTTCCTCTTATCCCTGATCTTCTATGGTTGTAAATTCTTCATTATGAATCAAGTCATATAGTATGTCTTCTATGCTTTGGTTTATCTCTTTTTCTGTATCCCATTCTTCTACTTCTTGAGCATTCCTCTTTTCCACTACTTTCTCTGTTTCCTTGATTTGATTTGTATCTTTTTGTTTGTGTACTGAACTGCATAACTGAACTTCTTTTTCTGCTTCTAACTTTCCTTCATCCAATTTGAAATAGGGTTGATCTAAAGGTTTTGTCCATATTGTCTTCAATCCTGAATCCACTAATCCACAGCTGAATTCCTTCCTTACTTCAATCTCTTCTTCCATCATCACTACTTTGCCTTTCAGTAACCTTCTCTCTTCTCCAGGACTGACCTGCTTTGCTGCTTCTTGGATTTGCTATCCTTGTGACTTCTCACTCAAGTCTTCTGGTGTTTTATTTTTTTCAGAGACTTGTGTTATCACATTTGGTGTGCTAGGCACTGATAAGTTCAAACTTTTCAACAAAAAGTTTTCAATGTCACTTTCAGAATCTGAAGAAAATTGTGAATAGCCTGCTATTCCTGATTTGTCCATTCTTGGTTCTTTCACAGCAATGGATTCCTCCTGCCTTTTTTCTTCTACTGTCACTTCTTTTGTTTCCATCCTTGGTACAGGTTCTGCTACTGATTTTCCTTTACTTTTCTTGGTTAACTTCCTCTTCTGTGCAGGTTTCTTCTGAACCTTCTTCTTCACTACAACTGTAGTTCTAGTTTTAGGAGGTCCTTGTAGCTCTTTGAAATATGCTAACAGTTCCACTTCTTTTTTGACAAAAACTTCCTCTGTCTCTGTTGCCATCATCTGATCATGCAACTCTTCATAGTGTTCTACTTCTTCTTGGATCCAATCAGTTGCTTTACAAGAGTAGTCCTCCAACATCTTTTGATATTGAGCTTCATATACTGCCCTTTTATTATTTCCCTGAGTCAAATAGGTATACAACTGCTCTTTGCTTGTCTGAGGTGGGTGAGGATCATTTGAAGACTATACTTGCTTCTGAGCAGCTTCATGCTCTTCCTTAGTTGCTTCCACCTATTCCAATTCCACTTTTCTTGGATCCAATCTTCTTTTCTTTACTTGAATGACTTCTTCTGAAACTCCTTTTCTTTTCCTTTTTGCTCCCCTCATGCTTGGTTGGGCTTCTGCTTCTCTTACAGACATATTCCTAGAAGGACTTTTGATTCCTGTCATCAGACTTCTGAAGTATTGAGCTTCTGGAGCCAATTGTAATTGATCCTCCATCCCTAGAACATGATATACAATTCTGGTTAAGAATTGGGCTCCATTCATTTACTTCTTTTGCTCCCAATGTTTGGCTGCTTCCTTTAATTGCTCATGTATGTATGGAGTTACATCCATCACTCCAAAAGGCTTAGTTCTATCCTTATTATTGAACATAATCAAGGTTACTAGTTTGTGTGGCATGGTGTATCTAGGTAGTTTTGGAAAACAGAAATATTGCAAAAACATTCTGATAGCATACTCTTCATTCTCTTTTCCTTTAAAATCAGGGAATTTGGAATATCCTGCATATGTAGCTTTATTTTTCTTGACAAAACTGTTGTCTAACTTGGTTCCCATGGTATAAAACTAAAGAGCTTCCCTAATATGTTTTGCTTTTATAGTAATATTTACTTCCTGTTTTCTTTGCTCTTGACAGCACACCTAAAATATGCCTCATTGCCCTTTCCAACTTCCAACAAACTATTCATCACTTGTGCCACTCTTTCAAAGTCTATAAAGAATATGGGTTCATCCAACAACCTGTGTATTCCTATTGCTTTCCATCTTTTGTAATTGACTGCAATTCTTTGGAATTTGTAAAACTTTTGACATAGCATACTGTACTTGTAACCTCCAACTCCTACTGTAAATATGTGCTGGCCAATAATACCCAGAGTTTCCTTGAGCTCCTTAACTACCTTCTCTGCTTCTGGGATTTCTTGCTCTTCATCAGACTCCAGATCCACCTCCTCTATTGCAGCTTCATTGTCCAAGAACCAATGTCCTCTAGACAGAGTGACTGAGTCTGCTTTGAAATCATGGATTGGTAGTTCCTTTGGATTCACCATTCTGGAGAAAATATCACATCACCCAAAAGAAAAACTCCACCCACATGAGTCACAAGGAATAAAAAATGACATTTGTTTTGAGATGAAATGAAAGAAGAATGAAAATAAAATCTCAATTAAATCCTGACTTCCTCAAAACACTCAATCAAAGCTATCATTACATGTGTAGCAAGATGTCTAGTGTTCTCTTCTCTTCTGACAGCTTTTAAAAAGAAAGGAAAGATTTGAAAACTATAAATAGTTGAAGAAAATTGAATAAAATTAAAAAATAAAAAATAGAAACCTGCTACACTTCTATCTATATATTGCTTTGTGCTGTATAACTTATAAAAGAAAAATGGATAATTTTTTCTCTCTTTTCTCTTTTCTCTTTTCTCTCTTTTTTTTTTAATAATAATATTCATTTTCTTTTTTTTTTTCTTTTTCCCTTTTTTTCTTTTTCCCTTTTTTTCTTTTTTTCAATACTTACCTTCACTTCCTTTCTTCCCCTCCTATTTCTTTTCTCAGAAAAAGGATAAGGTAGAACAAATTGCCATTATTTTCAAAATGTCATAATTTCTTCTTTGCAACACTCTGATTTTCTTATCAAATATCCTAACTGCATATCAGATACTCATGTTCTTTTTCCATTGAATCAAATCTAATTTTTTTACCCAATAATATTTAACCCTTGCTGACCCTGTTTTAGGAAGAAACCCTTCTCCATTTGATAGGCTGTTCTTGGAATTCTTTGGCTTCCATATCCATTTTGTTCTGGAATTTTGTTTTGATGAGCAGTGTTTGTGTGTACTCTGTTTCCACAATCTTCCTGTTCTGATGCCTTGATGCTTCTGACTACTCCATAGCTGCCCCCTTTCTTCTGTCTTTTCACCATCCTGTGTTCTTTCAAATTTATCCTGTTTTTTATTGAATGAAGCTTGATCATAAAATGGTTGTATTGGTAATGCCTTTGTAACTTCTAATGAAAAAGTAAATTCGTCTAGATCTGAGTCATGAATCTCCTGTTGCTCTTCCTGTTCTTCAGTACTCCACAAAAACATTAAAAACCTTTTGTCATTTACTGTTAACTTAAGCTTCATTTTTTCAAAATCCAATATTACTTTACCTTGCCATAGCCATGGTTGTCCCAAAATCAATTTCTCAGTCATCATGTGGTCTGGCCATTCTTCACAATCTATTCTCATATATTCTTCATTGAACTTAACTTTAATAGATGGTGAAGACAAGCTTTGTATTATCTTCCCTTCTAAAGTTTTGATAAATGTCTTGCTTTCAGTCCTTTTACACTTAAACTTATTCAACAAAGCTGAACTGATCAAATTTACCTGTGCTCTTGAATCTATCAAGACTTTGATTTTTTTCATCCTAAAAATTCATTGTGATAACAGGCAAATGTTCTCTTTCTTTTAGAGGTGTTTCACACAAAAGGACTTCTCTAAGATCTTTGGTTTTTCTTATCCTTTCCTTTGCCTCCTGTTGAGCCTCCTTTCTTATATTTTCCTCTTCTTTTTTCCTATTTTGAGCTTGATGTATTCTTCTCCATTCAGAGACTGTTAATGGAAAACCATACCTTTTAACTCTACATCCACTTATGAAGTTTGGCATGATTTCTCCATCTATGTTAGCTAGTTGGATAGCTCCACTGTTACTTATTTGATGTATAATATAAGGCCCATGTCCTTTTCTTTGAAATTTCTTCTGATGTTCCTTTACTGTGTATGCCAGAACTAGATCTCCTTCTTGTAGATCTTTTTCTTTAATATGAACATCATGATAAGCTTTTTGTCTTTTCTTGTCTGCATATATGCTCATAATTGCTTGGAGTCTAGAAGCTCCCAGTTTTTCCAATTCCATCACTCTCTCAGATAATTCATGTCCAGTCCATTTGTATTGACTTCCCACCTTTAGTGTTGGAATAAGGAATTCTATGGGCAGAACTACATTTTGTCCATATACCAGATTGAATGGTGTGGTTCCTAATGCAATTTTGTATGACACTCTATAGGCCCATAGGACATGATTAAGTTGTAAATCCCAATCATTCCTGTTTGTGTTTACCAATTTTGACAATACAATGCAAAGTACTTTATTAGTACTTTCTACTAACCCATTGGCTTGTGGGTGATATGGGGCTGACTTTCTATGACTAATCATGAAATATTCAGTTACGTTTTCTATGATTTGGTTCAAAAAATGAGTACCCCTATCACTACCATATCAATTGGTAGTCCAAATCTGGTAATGATATTTTCATAGAGAAACCTTGCAGTAGTCTGAGCATCATTTCTTTTTGTAGCCTTGGCATCTGCCCATTTGGTCAGGTAATTTGTGGCTACTAGTATATATTCAGCATGGGATTGTTTTGTTGGAGGATGTATGGGTCCAATGAAATCCAACCCCCATTTACTAAATGCTCTTGCTGAAATCAATGGAACTAATGGCATATTGTCTCTTTTATTTGGTTGACTCATCCTCTGACAAATGTCACATCTTTTTACATATGTTCTTGCATCAACAAATA
This sequence comes from Ceratopteris richardii, assembly GCA_020310875.1. Lineage (NCBI taxonomy): Eukaryota > Viridiplantae > Streptophyta > Polypodiopsida > Polypodiales > Pteridaceae > Ceratopteris > Ceratopteris richardii. The sequence continues at coordinate 70,027,000 of CM035412.1, forward strand.
GGGTTGGCCACCAAAAACCAGAATATAATATGAGTTTAGCAGTCCGTTCACTTGAGAAATGTCCTCCTGCCACTCCAGAATGTGCCATTTCTAACATTTCCACATATTTATCTTTAGGAACACAAATTCTTAAATATTCATCCATCCCTCTCTTATACAATTGTTCTCCTATTAGTTGATACTCTTCAGAAATCATTGTAGATTCTTTGAGTCTGCAGTAACTCTTACTTGTTTTCCTTTCTTGTTTCTTTTCAATTCCTCAATTATGTTCAAACTCCATTTTGGGTTTTTCTGAAACCAATATAGAGTTACAAGTTCTGAATTTTGCAAGGATTGGCATTCCCAGCAGTTAGCAATATATTTTGTTACATCTTGAATCTTATTAGGCCAATGTACTCCCATCCTATTGAGATTACTTAGGGTGACTATTATGGAGGGCATTAGCTAACCCAAAGGGCATAATCGTAAAAGCATAAATTCCCCATTCTGTGGAAAAGGCAATTTTATGTTGGTCTTCCAAAGCTATGGGTACCTGATTGTATCCTGAAAAGCCATCCAAAAAACTATAAACCTCCTTCCCTACAACTCTTTCTAGAAGATGTTCTGGTATAGGCAATGGGTAGCTATCCCTTATAGTTGCAGCATTCACTTTTTTCAAATTAATGCATACCCTAAGTTTCCCATTCTTTTTTGGTACTACAACTATAGGAAATATCCACTCTGTGTATTCAATCTCATAGATGAAATTGGCAGCCAGCAGCTTATCAATTTCTTCCTTTATTTTAGCAGAGTATTTATCATTGAATGTGTAATGTCTTTGTTTGCTAGGCTTTGTATCAGGTGTAATAGGATTCTTATGCTCACAGATTTTAGGATCAATACCTTTCAAATCCTTGTAGCTATAAGCAAACACATCCCTATAGTTTCTGGCCAAATTTCTTAATGCTTCCTCCTCTTGATTTTTCATGTCATCAGCTATTACAATATGTCTTTCTTCCCCCTCTTCCTGGGTGATCATTACCTTCTTAGTTTGTTCTTCATTGTCATATGCCTCCCCTTTTTTCTTTTCTCTATTTGGTTTCATTTTTAGAAGTAATCTGTCTTCTACTTCATAAGTCTTGAAATTTGCAGGTACATCAAACTGTTGATCCTTCTTTGTCATTTTCTCATTTTTTTCATCCTCTTGATCTTTTTCTATTTCCTTATGTTTGTTTTTTCTATATTTGCCTGAGATTTTATCTTTTATTGCATCTGCAGCTTTTACCTTTTCCAAATATTGTGTTTTTCCATTTTTCAATATCATTTCTTTTTCCTGGTCCTCTTCTATTTTTGATACCTTTATCATTTGTATTCCTATGTGAAAAACATCATATCCTTCTTCATTTGGAAATTCACTCCCACATACTCATCATTGGCTAGATCCATGGTAGCCAAAATCTGGTTCCAACCATAAGGCTCAAATTCTTCATCTTTGAATTTTTGTGGTACATAGCTCTCATCTTGTAATTTCCTCCCTTCTACACAATCTTCTTTTCTTAATCTTCTTTTTCTATTTGTAAGATTTATTAACACATTGCACTTCCATATTGATGATTCTGTTTCATTCTGATCTTCCAACTCTGATTCTTCCCTTAATTCCTGATTTTGATGTATTTTGAACCATTCTTGAGGGGACATGTCACAATAATGACCATTTCTTAGATTCACTCTGGTTATCCTTCCTTTGCTCTGAAGATATAGGCAATCATTACCCCAATCTTGCACAATTCACATTTGTCTCATAAATGGTCTTCCTTGGATGATTTCATATGAAGTGGATTGTGGAAATTCAACTATGGCAAAAGTATGCTCTATTTCTATTCCACATATATCCACAATCACCTTCTCCCATATTCCTAGGGGTTTTTCTATGTGTCCATCTGCAAGTTGCAATCTCATTTTAGTGGGTATTAATTCAGTTTTTCCCCATCTTTCCCAAGTTTGTTTAGTCATGATAGCCACACCTGATCCACTATCCAATATAGCTTGGGCATGATTTGTACCAAATTGTATTCTCATAGTTGAGTTCCCTTCTTCTCCTTCACAATATCCTCCTATTTTATCAATAGGAATGTACAGCAACTCTTCCAATTCTTGTGGCTGTGGATCAAAATTCTCTGGTATTGCTTCCCATTTTGTATTGTAAGTGAGGATTCTGTTTTACCAATTCCTCCATTGTGATGCGGTATAAGATTGTACATTGTTTGTCTATATTTACCTCGAATGTTATTTGTGAGTTATCTTCTTGATCAATAATTTCCCTTGTTCTTGTTACCTTTGTTTCTCCAGCTGTTGTTTGAGAATTATCTAGTTCCCCTAGTTTAAGTTGAGCTTCTTGTATGATTTGTTTGCATTTTTGCATTCTTTCATGCTCTATATCCGGTATAGGATAAGCCATTACATGGTCTGTGGGATTTGGTCCCTCTTGAATTCTTCCCTTGTATGCTTTTATCATAGTTTCCAAACTTTGTGAATTTCTTATCTCTTGCTGGGTTTGTGTCTTTTGGGGTGGGCTATGTTTTGGCAGTTCCATATTTTCTTCTTCTTGACTTTTACCCATTCTCATTTTTCTCTCCCATCTCCCTTTTTGTCCTTCTCCTTTGGAGATGAATTCTTCTTTTGTTCCTTAGTTGTTTCTTGTTGTTTGGCTTGTGCCCTTGTTATAGCATTTACATTTACTTGTTCAGGGTCACTCAATTCTTCTTGCTCCATGATGTTGACTGCTTGTAATGGTATGTTATTAGAAGTGTTTTGTTGTTTTTGAGGATTTCTTGGAAAATCCTTTATTAAATGTTCCCTACCACAATCCTTGCAACAGGCTCCTTCTACTCTTAGTGTGGGAGGTTGTGGACAGTCTCTAATGAAATGTTCCCCTCCACATCTATAACAAGTTATTTTTTTACTCCCTTTGAACTGAGGTCTCTGATTAGACATGTAATTATTGGTTATGTACATGAATGTAGCTGTATCCATTTCAATTCTCCCATTTTCCAAATCTATGGCTTGCAGTTCTAGTTCTCTCAGCTCATATCCTTCCCACTCTTCCTGATATCCTTCATTCCAATGATAATCTTCTTTGTATGGTGATCTTATTCTTGAGTTTCCCTCTTCTATTGGTGTGTATTTGACTGGTACCACATTTGTTGGTAATGGAGGTTGTTGCCCAAGTACCGGTCTTGGTTGCTCAATAATTCCAGATTCTCTTTGGTTCGCATATTCTCTCTCCTTAATGGGTTGTTTATTGTAAAAGCATTCTTCTCTAGTATGATTTGTCCATTTTCTTTCTAGTGTACAATATCTGAGTGTTTTCCTATCTTGCAAATGTTGTGGTTTTTGATATGGACATTGTTGTACCAAATGATTTTCTCCACAATTATAGCATTTTTTATTTGTTGTTATCTTGGTGTTTATCGAATTTGTTTTGGTGCTAACTTCTAGGGCTTTAGCAATGGCTTGTGCCAATTCTTCTGCTGGTGGGATTTTATCTTTATTTGTTCTAGGTTGATCAAATGCTAACAGGTCTTGTCCTCTGTTATCCTCCAAATCTATTGCCTCTTTCACACATGCTCCTAGATCAGGGCACCTCTTATAATACACCAGGGTTCTTAATTGGGCACTTCTCAATCCTTCTATGAATAGGGATACTTGTCTTGCCATGGAAGGTACTTCTTCTCTAGGACATCTGTCAATATATTGCTTAAATCTCCTAGCTTCCTCTCTAACATTTTCATCTTTTTGCTATTTAAAGCTATGTATCAAGGTAGCTGTGCTATGTTTTATTCCAGTTTTTGAGAATTCCCTGATGAAGGCTTCTAGGAAAGATTCAATATCCAGATACATTTCCTTTCTCAAGGGGATGAACCAAGATAGTGAGACCAAATGCTTCAAATTGGACTTTGTAATCCTCAACTTCTTCTGCTCTAATTAATTGTCGAAATTCTGCAGCATGAGCATGAGGATCAGAATATCCTTCATAATGATTCTTCATGCATTTGGCTACTTGATAGGGCCTAAGCATTCTTCCCTGATTTTGCCACTGATGTCTTCTTCTCAATGGAAAATCATTAAGTCCTTCTGCTTCTCTCTCAAAAGGGTTTGGGGAAGTATGTAGTCTCCTACCTTGTTGTTGTTCACTATTATTGTGAGTTTCATGTTGTCTTGGCAAGTTTGGTTGCCCTAGGTTTTGTTCCCAAGGTCTCTTGTCTGCACATTGCCCTAGGTCATTAGAATTTTCTGGGTCTTCTGAAAAGATGTATACACATCCTTGTATATCCTCATATCTACCATCCTTGAGCTGTGCTACTGGTGTTATATTCAGGGGAACTTCTAAGTTTCTCAATCTAATGAGAAACTTATGCATCCCATCCTGATATACATAGGTTCCAAACCTATTTGTGTACATGTATTTGAGAATGTTTCCATAATCACCAGTTCAGAGGATTCATTAGTTTCATTTATTCTCCATATTAATTTCTTGGCCAAAATCTTTTTCTCGTAATTCTCCTATCACTGGCTCTACCTCCTTCCTTCCTAACTCTTGCTTGGAATGTGTGTTCAATTTATTACCAGATCTAAGAATCATTCAAATAATTCACGATTCTGTGGAGGGAATCGTGTTTTTCACGATTCTATGTTTGAGAATCGTGTTTTTCACGATTCTGAGGAGGGAATCGTGTTTTTTTTCACGATTCTGTGGTGAGAATCGTGTAATTCACGATTCTGAGTTGAGAATCGTGTTTTTCACGATTCTGTGGTGGGAGACGTGTTTTTTCACGATTCTGTGGTGGGAATCGTGTTTTTTCACGATTCTATGGTGGGAATCGTGTTTTTCACGATTCTGTGGTGGGAATCGTGTTTTTTCACGATTCTATGGTGGGAATCGTGTTTTTCACGATTCTGTGGTGGGAATCGTGTTTTTCACGATTCTGTGGAGGGAATCGTGTTTTTCACGATTCCGTGTTGAGAATCGTGTTTTTCACGATTCTATGTTGAGAATCGTGTTTTTCACGATTCTGTGGAGGGAATCGTGTTTTTCTTTTTCACGATTCTGTGGTGAGAATCATGTAATTCACGATTCTGTTCCCAGACCATCGTGATTGCTCACAATCGTTAGAAACACGATTTTCTTAAGAAAATCATGCTCTAGGAATCTCGATTTTTTGTGTTTTGTTTCAGAGAATCGCGATTTTGTATTTGACTACAGAATCGCGATTCTGTGCAGATTTTTGAAATTTTTGAGGTTCTTGTTTTTTAAGTTTTTATTGCTTCAATAGAATCGCTTTATTAAACTTTTAACATGTAATAAAAGAATTTAGCAAAATTATTATTTTTTCACTGAAAAATAAAAAATCTAAACATCGCGATTTTGTGTTTTTGTGCTTTAATCATCATATGAAATTTGAAGAAATGCAAAAATTGTATTGAGAATTCCTTACCTTGCTTGCTTGATAAAGAAATCTCCAAAAACTTGTGTTTGCAGGAAATCGCGATTCTGATTGCTCTCTCTCTCTCTCCCACTCAAATGAGCTTTTTTCTGAGATTCCAGGGTTTTATAGACTTCACACAATCGCGATTTTGTGCAATTTTCTCAGGATTTCCACTTTTTACTTGTTCAATTTTTATTCTTCAACAATTTTATGGTTTTAATTCACAATTCCTAACTTTTCATCACAAGTTACTCCCTTTATCCTACTAGTGAAAATCACGATTCTGTACTTAATTTTCAATTTTACTCATTTCATGCTCAATTTTTCTGATATTTTTGAAATTTGAATTCCTTACCCCACTTTATGAAATTCTGTTACAACCTCTTACCTCTATACCCAAATGTGCAGAAAATAATTCAACTTCTTTTTCTTACAGAAAATCGCGATCCTGTGCAGAGAATCGTATTTTTTCTAAACTTCCTGTTTTTTGCAATTTTGATTCTTCTTTCCTCTTAATCTTCTTCAAGATTCTTCACCAACTCCAAATCACTTGTCACCTGCAATTTTACACCATCAACAAAAATTAGGGATCCTATGAAGAGAATCGTGTTTTTCTGAACTTCCGATTTTTTTCAGTTTTTGACTTTTCTTTCCACTTGGTCCCCTTTACTCTTAACAACAACACTTCAGTCCAACTTCCTAAGGAAAAAAAAAAATTGTTTGAATTTTTTAATGGATTTTATGAATTCTTTTAGTATTTTGCCCTAAATTAAGGTAAACACTTCACTTAGGGTTTCTTGTTTAGTGATCTATTGATCCTGTGTTTCCTGATTGGTTATACTCCTTTATGCTTTGCTATCTAATCAGTTCATGAGCAAAACTTCCCAAAGAAAAATGTGCTAAGAAGTGCAAATATCAATTTATGCAAAGATAAACTCAAACATTTTTCTTTTCAAGATGCAAATAAACTTTTTCTCAAGATTATTGCTTTGCCTTGGTTAACAAATGGATCTTATCTACTTGCATCTAGCTACTTTACTTGACTTTCCTCAATGCAATCATGTTATCTATCCCAAGATCAACAATTTTGCTTGGTACTTGGTCAAAAAGCACTCTACAAATGCGAAGATAGACACATTTTACCTTATCTTCAGATTTCTTGATTCAGTTTTTCACACACCTGCACGTTACTTTCAAAAAATGATATGAGCAACTATCAATTTGCAAGAATTTCAACACTTCTTATTCTCAAAAGATTATCTATTGTTTTCTTTTCCCAAAAGACAAACAAAGAAACCTACCTTTTTCATGTTTCCGTTTCTTGATTAAAGAGTATTACCTTTTCAATGTGTTCAATACCATCAACTATAGAAGATCCAGCAAGGTCCAACTTCAATGAAGCTTTTGCTTTATTCCCCGGCAACGGCGCCAAAAAGAATGTTTGTTGTTACCCTTTGGAGTTGTCCTCTCCAATCATTTTAGCATAAAGAATCAACAATACATCTTATATTTGTCAATCCTGGAAGTATACAAGAGAGCACAGCCCCTTCTAGATGATAGAATCCAAAAAATAAGAGAAAACTGGCTGGATTTCTGAGAAATAATGAAGATGAAGAGGAATTTCTAGGGTTTTGATTATCTTGAGCAATACTACATCATTTCCAATGATCTTGGTGTCTAAAGTGTGTTATTTTCTCAGCATATGGGTGCCTAAGATCTGCTTCATGGCTCAAATTCCCTTTTATGTACTCTCATTCCTTTTATGATCTTGAGCATATGGGTGCCTAAGATCTGCTTCATGGCTCAAATTCCCTTTTATGTACTCTCATTCCTTGGGATGATTTAGCTTCCCACTCACCTCCACCTCAGAAAATAGCTTTTGTATTTGAGTACCCTTGTAAAATAGCTTCTCAAACTCCTTGGAATAGGGTGCCTAAACTGTTGGTGCATTTTGCCCAAGCCTACATGCTTGATATGCTTGATATTATCCTCATTTGTAAGTCACATGAGTAGTCATGTGAACACCTCTTGTAAAAGAGTACATTTTATCTCTTGTAAATGGAAAAAGAAAAAAGTAAAAGGATGGCTTACCTCATCCATGATGTAAAAGCAAATTCGTGGCTCCAACTACCAAAATCACGAATTTTTGAGCTGAGGGAATCTCTCCTAACTTTGGGGATCACTTTTAGGTGGAGCCATTCGAATTCGAATTCAAAACTCCCTCCAAGAATAGCTATAAAAGGAGCAAGAAGGAAGAGGCGATTAGCAAGCCTTGTACGTGACCACTTCATGTCATTTTGTAGAGATTGAAGAGCTTACTCCATAGCTCTATCATTCTACTCCCATTGTGCAAAGATTCATTGCCAATGTGGTTGTAATCATATGTGAATCTATACATTTATTATCATCTACCTCTCTGTTTTGTTCTCTGCTATACTCACTCAGAGCAGTAACTTCAGAAGGTCATATCTCGAGTTTTACTGAACATTTTTCAGTTTTTTAAAGTGCGTTGGATAGCTCTCACTGTCTAGTTTCTACCTATAAATTTTCAAGGTCATTGGATTTATACTTTTGGAGATATCTGCATTTTACTGCTTACTGGTCTATCTCTGCAGAGCCCCGAGAATTGTGGGAATGTTCCAGAACTTGATGAAACTTGTTCTCAGTGCTCAGTCCATCATTTGAAGTGTTTTAACTTGGAATAGGAAGCTTGCTAAGTCTATTTGCTATGCCCAAAAGGAATTTTTCTAATTCCTTCCAGGTTGAGAGCATTGTTCATTTTTTCTAGCAGGTGTATGTCCAAAAATAGCAAGTTTTGGGAGCTAGTCATTTCGCAACTTGTCGGTCTTGACTTAAACTTTTGGGATACATGTTCCAAAGTACTTGGCTGATATTTTGGTGGATTTAGGAAGCTCAAAGGGTCTACTAATCAACTCTGAATTCTCAGTTGGCTGGTGTGAAGCTGGTTGTAGCGGCACCTACTCATCTTTGGATTGCATCCACCATCTCTCTTCACATAAACAGCCCCAGGACCAACCACTCCCACAAACCGTGAATCAATTGTATCATTTAAGAACCACATTTTGACATTCCTTAACTACATCCCTCATAAGCAAGCAAACGGTTCTTCCCAAATTCATAGATGGGAAAGGTGTGCTCAAACTTTAGACCACAAATGGTGAGAGTAATGCCTTTTAGAAATCCCAAAGGCTTCTCTATATGTCCACTAGCCATTTGCAAATTCATCCTAGTATGTCTTAGATCTAGCTTGCCCCATCATTTCCATAAGGAAGCGATGGCAATGGCAACTCTTGCTCCTAAATCTAAAATTGCCTTTGTGGTATACCCTTGGTAGGCTATAGGTAGATATGTATTTCCTTCTTCTCCTTTGTTCATGTATCATATCTTATCTATGGGTATCTCTGGCACCTTTCTTTGTGATCCTTCTTGAGAGTGGAAATTAGAAACATTTGGTAGTTGGTTTACTACATGCTTGCACAACTCAAGTTTGACTTTCAGTAATTCTTCTACAATGAGATGGCACTTCACTTTAGTGTTCTTTACTATACCCATGTTCCTAGCTAGAACTGAATCATTATTTTTTATCAAGACAATGAGAGCTCTCATCTGAATAGACTTTGATTCCCATGGGCATATTAAATGGGGCCATTCCTACAAGGAATTGGATTCAAAATCTAAACGTTCACTCAACTACACATCTTCTTGCTCTCCATATATGGAAGGGATATCTTGAGGAAATATATCATGAAGATCATCTATCTTGTGAATGGATGGTGGAGTCCCTTGCTCCATTCTCCATTTGTCTTATTGAATATCTCTTAAGAGTGAATACTTGTTGAATGAGGGAGAAATTCCTCACTATGTAGAGTTAGGAACCTATGATATGACTTATATAATGAGCCTCCTTTGGTGCCAAATGATCTGGTTTAGATGCAAATCGCTCTAATCTCTCTAACCGTCCTTGGAAGTGCATCTAGCTTTGTAGCGTTGGGTCCTTCTCTCACTCTAGCTTGAAAGACTTTGAACATCATATGTAAGCCCTCTGGTATAGGTTCTGCTAAGATTGATCCTGGCTTCGGCAAAGAGGGAATTTCTAGTGATTATTATGATGTTAATTCTAGGATTTGTGCTTTGATTTCTTTCAAACTCCCTTCAACTTTTTCTAATTTCCTATTCCATTTTCACTTAAATATTTCTTGAGAATCTTTCCATGACTTAGCGTTCTTTCTACTTGATTCTCGTACTTCACTAGATTATGAGGATTCCATCAAAACATACTACCTCTTCGTGTAGTTCCTTCCCTTCACTAGAGGATAACTATAAGTGGGAATATTATCACATGCATGAAAAATCATCTTTTAGTATTATGGGAGTTGATAATATCATCCTTGCTATCACATCTAGTTCTCTAGGTTTACCAAACTGTTTATATGATCCAAGGACCAAAAGGAACTCATTTGTTATGTCAATATTAGCCAAGATTAGCCAGTATTGAAATTTATTAGGGAAAAGTTCATGATTTGATGGTAAAAAGTAAGTTCTCATGGTATGCTACATCATGAGCTATATAATCTCATAACTTATGAAAAAATTATGGTCAATTCAATCCATGGTTCAATATTGTCACCATGTGCATCCTCCAAGTGATCCGAAGAAAGTCCACTAGGTGGATCCATTGGATGATCCTTAGATAGACCATTAAAGAGATATACGGATGAAGTAGGATCTCCCTATACAAGATTTTTATCATACCATTTGGTATCAAGAATCCATGTGATTCATTTAAGCAAGAATCTCTAAGGTCTTGGTGTATCCAATATAACATGTATATCACCATGAAATAAACCCTACTTATATAAACTATAAATCATGAAGCAATAAACCATAATAGAAAGATAGTATGAAGCTAGAAATTTAGCCTCAATGGAAGATGTGATTGTTGTTACAATTTAATCATCATGTAGAAAATCATAGTTGTGATATCCCCTTGTGAATCATAGAGTGAAAGGCTGGGAAAAAAATTTGAGTAGATGCTAGATGAAAGAATGATGAATATATGCAACTTGGAATAATGCCACAAATCTTGGCAAAATATCATGTGACTCTATATCTACTCTTGTCTCATAATGTTGTTGCATCTTGGGTAAAAGAAGTACTTTTGTTTATATATATCCATGTCGATGAGTCACCAAATAGACACCCATAATTCAACCAAACAACATGGAAACCAATTGCAGGATTCGCCAGTTGAAAGGAAATTGAGTGTTTGTAGGAGAAAAATGGAGAAGAAGAAGAAAGACAAATTACACCCCAAGCCTTTGCACCTTGATTAACATAAAAGATTCCAATAGCTTTGTCTGGAATAAGACATGTTCTTTGTGAATATCATCCTTTTGCACTCCTTGCACTCAAGCTTCCAATAAGGTTCAAGACTTGGTCTCTTCTATTGGTGACCTACAACACCTCCTTGATGATATTTTGCCACACTTTAGTTGCTCTGTGTGCACTCTCTACATACTTTGTCACCTTCTTTGGACTCTCTCTCTCTCTCTCTCTCTCTCTCTGTCTCTCTCTATCTATCTATCTATCTATCTATCTATCTATCTATCTATCTATCTATCTCTTTGTGTGTGTGTGCACACTTTGTCTCTCTCTTTACACACTTTCTCTCTCGACGCACTGTATAAGTGTGTGTGTATTGCTCTCTCTTGCTCTTATAGTGTAGTGTATGATGTTTATCTCTTATTTTATGTCCCATAATGCTCCTTGTTGATGCAAGGAGCAAGCCTAAGAGCTTTTTCTATGCTCTTGGAATTCTCTTAGAGTTATCACATGAATGTAATTCACTTTTGAGCTAATGTTTATAGAGTCTTTAACTTATCTCGACCAAGTAGAAGAGCAAATGAAGGAGAAAAACTCATGATCTAATCGGAGTTGGACGCAAATAATATTTTTTAATTCAAATTCAAACTCATCCTAAGATTTAGGACTATCTTTTAGGTAGAAGATTCAACCACTCTCAAGCCAAACAAAGTGTATATATACACTATCTTGTAGTCACGGTCAAGAGAGAGCATTATAGTGAGATTTGAGCTAAGCTTGTGAGCTTAAACTATAGTTATTAGAGGTGAGAGAAATCATCCACAACTCATTTGTATCATATGTGTAATATCAATACGCATTATGATTCATTTACACTGATTTTGTTGCTAGAATACTTTGAGTTCCACAGTCATCTTCTCTGGTTCATTTCTCAGCATGTGTGGAAAAGCATATTTATGATATCCCCTTGTGAATCATTGAGTGAAGGGCTTGGAAAAAAATTGTGTAGATGCTACATGAAAGAATGATGAATATATGCAACTTGGAGTGATGCCACAAATCTTGAAAAAATGTCATGTGACTATACATCTAGTCTTGTCTCATAATGTTGTTCCATCTTGGTAAAAGAAGTAATCTTGTTTATATATATCCATGTGGGCAAGTCACCAAATAGATGCCCATAATTCAACCAAACAATATGGAAACCTATTGGGGGATTCTTTAGTTTGAAGGGGCTTGAGTGTTTGTAGGAGAGAAAAAAGAAGACAAAAAACAAATTGCACTAGAAGCCTTTGCACCTTGATTAGTGTTGGCATCATATGGAGAGTGTTGGCAGATGAAGCAAGTACGAGCATACATGCAGATCTAGCACTGAGGCAACCCATCATTTTTTCCTATCATTACATCATTTTAAAAGTGATTCTCATCACTAACAACCATTGTAAATACCGGTTCATCTTTTTGTAGCTCCATTTTGTGCAAGCCGAGGAGTCCTCGAGCTTGGGGAGCCTTAGAAGTAGTTGCCTGCCAATTTTCATATTTTTTAGATCTCGTTTGAGTCCTCAAATAAGCCCTGGAACCTAATTTTTAACTAGACCGGACACTAGGTCTGGACAGGGCCAAAGCTAGTCAAAAACTATAAATAGAGCTAGAGAGCTCATTTTTGGGGCTAGCTTCTTGTAGTTTTGAGCTTGTATGAGAACTTGGTTATAATAGAAGTGATTCCATTGTCTTACTCTCTTTGTTTTTGTTGTGTGTGCGCGTGTGTGTGTATGTGTGTGCATGTTTGTGTGCTTCTCACTCACACATTTGTGCCTTCACTTGCTCGAGGTCTTCATACCATCCTCATGTCTTCCCGGATTGACATTAAAGGAGGTGCTACTCATCACTGAGCTACACCAAATTTTGGCACCGTTGCCGGGGAATTGAGCTTTGAGGACGAGCGTGTGATGGTAAGACGTAGAGAGGATGCGTTGGAATGGTAAGTAGTAGGTAAATTTCTGATTTTTTTTCCATCTCCATCTCCATCTTCATCTCCATCTTCACCTCCATCTTCATCTTCTTCACCACCTTATATTCCCACTTCCAAATCATTTCCCTCATTTGCTTTGTGCGAGTTTGAGAGAGAGCGAGTGTGTGTCCTTGTTTGTGTGTTTTTTGTATGTTTCTTGCAGGTTTCAGCTCCATCATCATCTCCAGCAAGCTCAGCAGGTACGGATTTTTGTCTGCGCAAGCCCCAAGGCATCGAGCTCGAGCTATCGTGACACTCCGAAAACTTCACCCGATCACAATTCTGAGTGCACCACGACACTGCACAGGCCTAGAGCTCCTAGGATCACTAGATAGAACAGCAAAATTCACCATAACCCGATCTATCGCGACACCTCGAAGTATCGCGATACCCACGACTTATCGCGATACCTCGAAGTATCGCGACACACCAAAGTATCGCGACACTCCCGACCTATCGCGACACCTCGAAGTATCGTGATACCCATGACTTATCACGACACCTCGAAGTATCGCGACACACCGAAGTATCACGACACTCCCAACCTATCGCGACACCTCAAAGTATCGAAACACCCCGACTTATCGTGACACCCCGACCTATCGCGACACCTCGAAGTATCGTGACACACCGACCCCACCTATCGCGACACCCCGACTTATCGCGACACCCCGACCTATCGCGACACCCCGACCTATCGCGACACCCCGACTTATCGCGACACCCCGACTTATCGCGACACCCCAACCTATCGCGACATCCCGACTTATTGCGACACCCCGACCTATCGCGACACCCCGACTTATCGCGACACCCCGACCTATCGTGACACCCCGACCTATTGCGACACTTCAACCTGACCTATCGCGATACATGGGCTTAACGCATGAGATTTTAGAGTGAATTGGTTGAGTGAATTGAGGTATATTTGGGCTTAATTTTGGATACATTAGGATAACATTAGAGCCTTAGGAGTGGGCAAAAGACCTAGAAACCAGGGAGAAAATCTCCTGAACCCAGAGAGTCTGTTTTGACCCCTAAGTGCCTGATTGGTCATAACTTCACCATACGAACTCCGATTGATGAGATTTTGGTCTCGTTGGAAAGCTGGTTAGAGTTTTAGAACATGTATTTTTAAGTTGACCATTAGGTGGAACTAGGTGGTCATAAGATTTTGGGGGTACAGTGAGTTACTCCAAGGGGGGCCCATAATTGATGATGTGTGTCTTTCAATTCATTGTGGTAAATGAGCTATATTAACTTGTGAAATTTTGCAGGAACATTGCGTGCACTCAAGGTATTCCAAGGCAGGCTAGCAAGGGTGAGTACCAAGCTTGGGAGAAGGCTTCCTGGGCTGGTGTAGCAGTCTGAGCAACCAGAGTATTGAGGTTGGGAGTTCTCTCAACCCTCCTTTGTCAATTCCTAGCCTAGGCTAAGTACGACTTAGGTGTGGTAATTAATTAGGTCAGCTTCAGGCACGAAATAAGTCTAAGAGAACTAATCAACCAAGTGCAAGCATTAAGTAGGTCTTAAGTGCGAAAACCCTAAGGGACAAAAGTAAACTTGAATCGATCACTTATCAAGTGTGAAATTCACTTTAAGTATTCTTGACGACGTGATATCAGACAAGATCATAAACATAATAATCAACTAAAAAGAACAAAGTGATTGGTGCCAATTAACCTGCAACGAGAGTGTACTTGGGACCAAGGGGGTAGAGAAACCAGGCATATGAACCTTAGGTCAGGCAGACACTTAGGCCGAGACAGACAAAGCCTCAGATCTTCTGAAGCTAGTGTCAATCACACTGCTAGGTCTTGGGCCCAGCAGTTGAGTGATTACCCATACACTCCTCGATCATAAACAAGTGATTCTGAGATGTCCTATAACATGGAGAGACCTGTAGGCAGTTCAGGGGTGGCTTATCTAGAAAAGCCAGAAGGACCTTACAAGACTCAATTGGAATACATCAGGACTAATTGTCTAGGTGCTCGCATCTACGAAGACGGCCTGAGAAGATCTGTGGTCCAGATTAAGAACCCCGATCAACCCCATGGACTAGAACACCCGGTAGTCAAGTTCGAGAATGGAGCATACCTAGATAAAGAGGGGACTATATATGTAGTCACCACTCTTCCTGATAAAACAGATGAGTTTGGAAATGTGATTACGGAGACTGACATGGGTGATATAGAGCAAGGGAATTTAGAGAGAGAGCCACAAACTCCCCGTGGTAAATCCATCTTGACCAGAATCATGACTCCAAAGTGGATTCCACAGGATAATAAAAGCATAGATTTGCTTTTAAACCGAGAAACGGATGAGGCTTTTTGGAGGTATAAAACTGCCCAGCCTCATGAAGTAAGTGCTCTCACAATCTATGAGTTTAAAGACCCTGATAGCCCAGGCAAAGTAACGTACCTAGACAATACATCAGAGAGGATCTTCGTGGTCACCGAGCATGGAAGACATGCCTACACATGGAAGGGTGAATTTGTTTTTCCCCAACCACGGTCCAATATGTCCTACAATCACCAAGGAGCTGGCACCTCCCAAGCTCATGGAGCTCAAGGAGATAGAAGTAGAGATAGACCTGAAGTAAGCTTTGCCAACCCCCAAGGAAGAGAAAGAAGGAGAACAGGGATGGATAGAGAAGAAACCGAGAGATTTAGAGACCCAAGGAACCAAAGAAATGCTGATGATTTTCCTTTGCCAAGGCCGAGAGAACGCACTAGGACCCTGAGGCCAACTCAACTGGTGAAGTCCATGAAGAATTACTTCGATGGCACTGGAGACCCTTATGACCATGTGGCAGAATTTAGGCAAGTCTTGAAAGCTGAACAGGTAGAGGAGCTATTCACACAATATAATGCTTTTGGTCTAACCCTTATGAACACTGCCCTTACGTGGTTTCAACCACTAAACGAGAGGCATTTCAGAAACATAGACCAGCTCCTAGAGGCATTTATCATTGAGTTTTCTAAAAGTGGCATAAGGCACAACACTTCCTCACTAATTCATAGCTTCAAGCAAACACCTCAAGAGATGGTCAGACTAGCAGGAAGACGGTTTAGGCAATACCTAGAGAGGTGCCCGATGCCTGAGTTACCCACACCAGCCAAGCAAGTGGCTTTGTTCTTAGATGGCTTGTTGAGCACAAAGCTTAGGTCATATGTGTATTTGAAGGACCCCAGAACTATAGAAGAATGTGTGCGCATGTGCATAGACATTGAGGATAATCTAGGCGAGGTGTTAGAGCTATCAAAAATCTATAAGGATTCAGATATCTCTAGTAGTCTCACATCTGGTCAGTCCACATCCATTGAGGAACTTGCAGAGAAGGTAGCTCAAAAACTAGGTGTCTCTAGCAAACAAATTCCAAGATTTGCCCCAGTTAAGCGGTGCTACACTTGTGGAGGTGACCATATGGCAAATGTATGTCCCATTATGGCCCAACCCCAGGTGAATCCTAATAGCCAGTACTGCACCATAGAGCGAAGGTACACCAACCACACTGCACAGGACTGCCCATATAACAAACAAACTATTAGGAAAAATTACCCTCAGCCATATCCACAACGGGGTAGATACCAGAATCAGTACCCACCACAACAATACAACAGGCCACAGCAACCTTATCAGCCACCTTATCAAGGGCAGCAGATACCTCAACCAGTCCTAGTGCAGCAACCCCTGCTCCAACCAATGTGATCCCAGTGAAATATGCATCTGCTGAAGAAAATCCGAACAGAGCCATAGTTCCAGTCACCCCATTGCTATCAGACAGTGATCCAAGTGACCATAGTTTTGACTCCATACATATTGATAGCCCACAGGCTTACTACATGCAGTCACCCGAGCATAACGAGTCATACTATTATGAGGACCCAAGTGAAAATAGTGTGGAGCCTGAGTATGCTAATGTCATGTACACAAACCCCAACTCTAGACCTCAACCTAGGCAGGTATGACCCCCATTTCCTAGAGGACCATGCTTCAGATGTCAGGGAGATCACCTTATACGTGATTGTCCATTGCCTGCCCCTACATAACCCCAACCAGTGACAATTCAGGGTTTCTATCAAGACTGCGGAAAAGAGCATCTCCTACGAGATTGCCCAAAGAACCCTAATAACATGCCTAAAATCACTCCTATCAACGTCATTGGGTTAGTGGTAGACTCTACGGGAAGTATAACTTCCACAGCCCCAGTGCATGTGGTCACTAGAGCCCAAGCCTTGCAGCAAACTCAAGGAGTAGGGCAGGAAAAGAGTTCTGAGGTTAGTGAGACAGAGAGTATAACCAAGAAAAGGACAAGAGCATGGAGAGATAGCCGGGA
Organism: Ceratopteris richardii; assembly: GCA_020310875.1. Classification (NCBI taxonomy): domain Eukaryota; kingdom Viridiplantae; phylum Streptophyta; class Polypodiopsida; order Polypodiales; family Pteridaceae; genus Ceratopteris; species Ceratopteris richardii. The sequence goes on from CM035412.1 coordinate 70,044,158, forward strand.
GAGAATGAAAAGACAATGGTCACAGAAAATGAGCGAACTTGAAGAAAGCTTGAGAGAAACCAAAGCAAAGATAAGTGAACTCGCATCTCAAAACCACTTTCACACCACCCCTCCACCACCTTCCCCTTTACCCGCCAATCCATCTTCTTCCATTCCCCAACCTTTCAATACACCACCCTTAACCCACCCACCACCCAGAGTAGGATCAGTCCTAACCGATCCCACTCCTGAAGATCTAGACATGATGCTTAAAGCATATCAGGCCAGAATCCAAGAAGGGCCCAATGTAACAGATCATGAGAAATGTTACCCTAGAGCCGATCTAGAGATAGAGCGAACAAAGCTTTGTGCTAAAATGATCGAATTGGCGCAAGCCATGTTTGAAGCCAGTCTCTTGTTCAATGGCTCTAACCCCATCAGAACACCATTGCACTTTGATGGTCTATTGGATAGATTGGAGAGGTTACTTGCAAAGTCTGGAAAAGGAGCCACCTCCCAGGCTAAGGAGAGGGCAAGTGATAGAATAAGCATTCCTCCCCAGGGAGCTTATGTGCCTAACTCCAATGAACCAGACACCTCTTCTTCTATGAATATGTATTCACCAAAGTTCCTGAGAGAGATTCAAGAAGAGAAGTGGGCAAAGGAGAGTGAAGTCCCTCCTCCCATTGGACTCGTGGATGACGCACATGATCAGTTCCCACAGGACATCCCTTCTATTTATGAAGAACAGGAAAGTGTCCACTCTCATGAGAGGTTAGACTTTGAGTCTAATTCCTTGCAAGAGTTACCACATTTCGCAGGCCCATGGGAAACCAAGTCTACTTGCCTGAGAGCACCCACAGTCATGATAAGAAACGAAGATTCAATCATACCTAGGAATACAGAGGTAGTAAAGAACACAAAGTGCAATGCAATCTCACTTTAGAAGAGCTACTCAAAGTTAAGCCAAAAGTGTGGAAACACGTAGCCAAACAAGTGCCAGACATAGCGAAATCGCGTTCCCACGTAGGATCTCATAGAACAGTGCCTGAAATACCATTGGATAAGATAGGAGACATGAGTGAAGGAGAAGAAGGAAATACCTATCTCCCAGTTACCCATCAGGGATACACAACCAAGGCAATTTTGGACTCACGTGCAGGAGTTGCAATTGCTACCACTTCCCTATGGAAGCGTTGGGGCAAGCCAGCACTCCGACCGACGAGAATGAAATTGCAGATGGCCGATGGTCATATTGAAAGGCCCTTAGGATTGCTAGAAGGAATAACTCTCACTACATGTGGTGTTGAGTTTGAGCATACTTTTGCTATATGCGACTTTAGCAAAAACCAAGCCTACGAGATGATTTTGGGAAGGCCATTTATGCGGCAATTGCAAGTGGTACAGGATTGGGGAACCAATTCCTTGTATTTGCAACATCTAGGTGTTACAACCAAAGTCAATCTCAAGGATTACTCTCATAGAGACGTACCGCCTATTCAATGGAATCCCATCTATAGAGCCAAAGATGAGACTGAATCTGTGCATTCCATAGGATCCGGATCCTCGTGGGTGCATGAAGACACTCACTTATGGATGTGTAAGGTAGCAGTAGAAGAAGAGAAGAGAGAGAAAGCCAGAGAGGTAGGTGCAAAAGAAACCCATAGATCAATTCAAGACCCAGCCTATGCACCGGTAATTTTTCCTGACGAAGAGTTTGAGCCTCACAGCTGGGCTGAAATTTTAGCAACAATGGATGTAGCCATCAATGAAGAGCAGTGGACACCCCACTGTGATGAGGATGGCTATGGCATTTCAGTCTTCTCAATAGAGCCAATCATGGGAGATGCAGTTTTAGAAGAATGCGAACCTAGCCCTGATACATTTGAGGATGCAAGTGACTCCGACTTAGAGTCAATCATTATGGACCCACCTTTTGTATCAGATGAAGAATACTTCTATGAAGTTGAAGCTTACCCCCAGAGACACGGAGAAATCACGAATGAGGTGAGGTTAGCCACACAAGTAGCCACTGAGAGTGGAGGAAAGAAAAGGAAGAAGAAGGAAGTCACTCCGGAGGCAGAAGAATCCTTGTTTGAGGTCCCTGAAAACTTCAAAAAATATGAGGTAGACGATAGGAGAGTCATGATAAGAATGCCTAAACGTGAGGCACAAGCAGGAGAGGCCTATGATAGCAAGGAAACTACCAAGAAAATAGTTGTCACCATAGAAGAGGGAGAAGAAAGGTGCACCTACATAGGGCATGACCTGACGGAAGAAGAAGAGCAAGAGTTGGTAGCTTTGCTAAGAGAGTACAGAGATGTATTCGCTTGGAGCTACAAGGACCTGAAAGGTGTAGACCCTGACATATGCTCACATACGATACCCATGACTTCAGAGGCTAGGCCCCATAAGCAAAAGCCATACACATACAATGACAACTATGCGGCCAAGATCAAGGAGGAGATAGATCGCTTGGTTGAAGCTGGATTTATCTATGAAATTGAGCATACTGAATGGGTATCCCCCATTATAGTGGTGCCCAAAAAGAATGGCAAATTACGTGTATGCATTAATTTGAAGAAGGTTAACGCAGCCACTATCAGGGATAGTTATCCGCTTCCTATCATCGAGCATTTATTAGAAAGGGTAGCCGGCAAGGAAGTGTACAACTTCCTAGATGGGTTCTCTGGCTACAATCAAGTAGCCATTGCACCAGAAGATCAGCATAAGACGGCTTTTGCCATAGAGTGGGGCATATTTGCCTTTCGAGTAATGCCATTCGAGCTTACCAATGCACCTGCTCCCTTTCAAAGATTAATGTGTCACGTGTTTAAAGAGTTCTTGAGGAAGAATTTGGAAGTCTATGTTGATGATCTTTGTGCTCATTCCAACATTAGACAGACCCATATACCTGAACTCAGATAAATTTTTGATAAATGCAGAGAATATCAAGTCTGCCTGAACCCAGAAAAGTGTGTTTTCATGGTCAGGCAAGGCAAAATTCTAGGACACATAGTGTCTAAGAACAGCATATCCACTGACGAAGAGAAAGTGAGAGCCATCGCAGAACTACCTAGGCCAAAGAACGTCAAGGAAGTAGAGGCTTTCATGGGGCATTGTGGTTACTACCGCCGGTTCATTCACATGTATGCTGTCATTGCAAAGCCCATGTACGGACTTCTGACTAACTTTGAGTGGACTGAGGAATGTGAGAATTCCTTCAATGAGCTTAAACGGCGCTTATGTTTAGCACCAATCTTGACCACACCAGATTGGAATAAGCCTTTTCATGTTCATGTGGATGCCTCCAATTATGCTATTGGATGTGTACTTGCACAACCTACACGTGAAGGTAATATGGATCTCCCTATTGCCTATGCCAGTAGACAATTGAATGCTGCTAAACGGAACTATACAACCACCGAACGAGAAGGATTAGGCATGGTGTACGCGGTCAAAAAGTTTAGACACTATTTGCTTGCAAATAAGTTCAATTTTTTTACTGATCACCAAGCTCTACTGTACCTGGTAAACAAGCCGTGTAATACACGCAGATTAGTAAGATGGTTTCTCTTACTAATGGAATATGACTTTGAGGTAGTAGTGAGGAAAGGAAGGACTCATTTGAGAGCAGACCATCTCTCTAGGCTCACATCTGGAGAGGCCCCACAAGGAGTATCAGATGACTTACCTGATGCTTACTTGTTTAATTTGGAAGTTGTACCTCAGTGGGCTAAGCCATTAGTGCCAGTATTGACATACGGTCCTAATCACCCGGTAATGCACACAGAAGATAGAGAGATAGTAAGAGCTCAAAAGTATCATATCTTGGCAGTAAGTATGTACAAACATACGGAGCAAGGAGTATTGGCCTGTTGTGTGGAAGAGGACGAGTACGCTAAGTGGTTGCAATTAGCGCATGTAGGTGCATTAGAGCAACACTACTCAAAACAACGAACCCTACAGACCTTGAGGAGACTAGGAGTGCATTGGCCAACCATGGAAGTTGATGTCCATAGAATGTGCAAAGAATGCCCAATCTGCTACACTAAACCACCAGTGGAACACGCCACTCTTTATCGAGTGTCTTTAGTGCCAGATTGGAGTGAACCATTAGTAGCCTTCTTGAGGACGAAAACATTCCCTCAAGATATGACTTTGGCCAGACAAAGAAGTTTGGAACAAGAGGCCTTGGATTACACCATCATTGGTGATAATTTATACAAACGGGGTAAAGATGGTTACCTAAGACTGTGTGTTCATGAGAGTGAATACCTCAAGATATTAGAGACTGCTCACCAAGGTGTAGTAGGAGGACACTTCGGTCCAGATAGGGTGATCAAGGCAATTCTATTTGCAGGATTTTGGTGGCCCACCCTTCACATGGATGCACACACCTATGTGAAGAGGTGTGAGGTTTGTCAGCGAACCCAGTATCCCATACGCAAGGATGAGATGCCATTGAAGCCTATGGTGGACGTGCATTCTCTAAGTGGGGAATAGACTTTGTGGGTCCTATTAATCCCCCAGTTAAGGGTTGACATGCTGAGTATATCATCGTGGCCACAGACTATCTAACCAAGTGGGTAGAAGTGAAAGCCACTACAAAAAATGATGCTCAAACAACAGCAAAGTTCTTATTTGAAAATGTGTTCACGAGGTACGGATTTCCAATAGAGTTGGTGAGTGATAGAGGCACACACTTCTTGAATGAAGTCATAGAAAACGTTCTCCAAGAATTCTTGGTGATACATAAGAAGTCTTCTCCCTATCATCCACAAGCTAATGGCCAGGCTGAGAGCACAAATAAGATCTTATGCAATGTGCTGACTAAACTGGTGAATAACAAACGCTCTGATTGGGACAAACAGCTACACCACGCTGTTTGGGCATACCGAGTGGCCTATAAAACGGTACTCCAAGCCACACCCTTTCAGATGGTGTTTGGTCAGAATGCGGTGCTACCATTGGATTTTTTGATACCTACATTACGAGTAGCACAAGAGCATGACTGGACTGGCCATGAACTATCCTCTAGAATCTTTGATCTTGAACGTTTAGGTGAGACACGATTGAGAGCTGCAGCAGGAATCTATGCAGCCAAGAAGAGGCAGAAGGCGTATTTTGATACACATGTGAAGGATAAAGGATTGAAAGCAGGAGACCTAGTCCTAGTCTACACACTGAAGCAGCATGCACGAAAATTAGAGAAAAGAGGCTATGGACCAATGATTATCAATAGGATCTCCACAAGTGGAGCAGTACAACTAGCCACCTTAGAGGGTGAGGTACTACCAAGTTACATAAGCGGATGTAGAGTCAAGCTATATCAAGAACCCTTAACTGAAGAAATGCTCAATCGACTTAATACTGCCAAGAAACGTAAGGAAGAGGAAAAGCAAATTCGTGAAGAAACACAGGCCAAAGCTTTAGAATGCATTCGACGAATGAAACTGCGAAGGCAAGGTAGAGATCAACCCATGAATGAAAATCATGAAGTTCATGGTTATCACATTGCCATGTGTGAGGCTTCTGGTAAGAGGACCCATAAGATAGTGGATCGACGACCTTTCATGATCCTAGAAGTTGGACAAGGAGACAGTACAAGGACCGTAAGAGCTTTAATTGATTCAGGAGCAGCCACTAGTGCAGTTCGGCTTTCTTATTGCCAGCAAGTTGCAATTGGAGGTAAAACCCCTAGAAGCATATCTGATAGGATTAGGAGGTGTTGAAACCCCTTGCATGGGAGAGGTGGAACTTCCCCTCTACATTCAAGAGGTCCTCATGCCAGCAAAAGTGCTAGTGTGTGAAGACGAGGATCTTACCGAACCTCTTGTCTTGGGCCAAGACTGGATCTATGATCACGCAGTCAACCTCAACCTAAGAAGTGGACTTCTTCAGGCTTGGGTAGGCCAAAGCCGTCTTACGATTGAATTAGAACATCAAGCACTCAAACCATTAGAACAGGCACCAACTCCTGGTCCCTCCAAGAACCCACATGAAGATAATGTTATTCTTGTCCAAAGTTCTATGGTGCAGAGGATTGTCACTCTTGCCAAAGTTACAGAAGTCAAGGAGGAACTCCCATCTGTTCCAGAGAAGAATCTAAAGGGGAAGGCTTAGCAACACCCGACACTGAGGAGACCGATAAACAAGAAGCATGAGCACCAACTCCGGCAACATGAAGTACCTCACGGCATGAAGCAGATCTGGATACGCAAAGGGGAAAAAACCACGACTCCAGAGATAGGTTCTCAAAAAAGCATCAAGCGAACCTCACCATCAAGGACCAAAGTGAAGGAGCTCCCTAGGCAACACCCTAGCTATACCATTTCTATTTGGGTCCCCAAGCGGTCAATGAAGGCCATCCCTAATGCTAGACAGATATGGGTGCCCAAGGCCTGCTTACAAGCCCAAATTACTTCACATCCAGTCACTAGAATAAAGCAACACTCACAAGCACTCGTGGCAAACAGCTCAGGGAAGATACCTACACCTTCCACTATCACACCTTCCACTGTCGCACCTTCCACTGTCACACCCCCAGTCAAACCTAGGAATGTCTGGAAATGGGTACCCAAAAGGTACCAAATCCAGCACAATCTAGTTCATCGACCTTTACATGTCATCAGCTCTAAGAACCACGAATCCTTAGTCAAATTTTGGAGACTTAAACCCTGTATCAAACCCCCAGACCCAATTTTGTAAATCCATCCACTCTGATGTAGGTGCATTCTGAGTACTTTGCATGTCCACAGTATGCATTTAGGAGGACACTAATCACTAACCACCACTTACATCTAACACGAACACTTCACCCTAACCACTAACCTTCTGGACTGTCATGTTATTATTGTGAAGGGAACACCATTACGTCTTGTTTCCTATGCAACACTAATGTGTCGTTCTTCTTCTAGCAGATAAGCACCCGATTCTCATGGCAGCAGCAGCAGGCACAAGCTCTCAGGCAGGCACTAGCACTCAAAGCAATTGGGATACCATGCCTGTGGAGGCCCCACTGATAGCAAGGCCTGAAGAGCTTTTGAATGTGAGAAGAATTCCCATTCCGGATCCACCAAGTGGCCTGGCAGAAAGAGTAAAGGGGCATTCTCATTGGTTCAATGAGATGCTAGGAGATTTGGGAGACGCAGATCATATATGGGAATCCAAGTTGGAATGTGGAGAAGTGTGGTGGAACTTTCAGTTCTTCTCATGAGAATTTGAAGCATTGCAAAATGTTGCCCCTCTTCAAGATATTTGGCAAAAAGCGGGATTGCAAGATTATTTTAGTGCAACCTTGCCTAGACCTGATTTTCTTTGGTGCTACTACTTGATTGCAACTCTCAAGGCGACAGGAGACAAAGATCATTCAGGCACATTCCTGGTGCCCTCTCTATCAAACCAGGAAGAAATGAAGAAGTTTGAGTTGAATATCACTTTAATCAGGGAGGCCCTTCAGATGTATAGCACCCATGTACCCTCCGATCGAGATCCTTTGATACCAGAGTCGATGAAGAACAACAAAATCAAGAAGTTGAAAGAAATGTGTGCCCTCACCCCCAACATCGCCATACCACTGCGGATGTGCCTTCAACACTTCGCATTTCCAACGCAAGACCGGTTCACCCAACCTCATAAGAAAATATGGTATGGATTATACCTAGTAGAGACTGGAGGCTTGCCAATTAAAATGCCCGTATGGATCCTGGACAAGTTATATGAAGCAGGCAAGCGAGGAGTGTGGAAGCCTACTTTGAATGGTTGTTGTGCCATTACAAGAATTATCTACAGATGCCTTGCCTATGATGTACCGATCGCAAGGGCCCTTAAGTACTCACAACTGGAATTCTTCAAGGGGCGGAAGTCAGGGGTGCAACCTACAAAAAGAATGTGTGGTTCGCTTTCATAGGTTCTAATCCCTCGTGAGGCCACCATAGAAGCCTCCCTCAGAGAAGAGGAACAAGTAGCCCCTTTCACTATCCATCTCCAAGGAACACAATCAGGGGGTATGGTACAGCCCACTCCATCTGCCCCTCCACTACCCACAGATGCTGAGTTTGCATCCATGGCCACTTTGGCAGAGGATCCAAATTTTGACTTTGAAAGCTTCCTGCAGACAGCCCACTTATCTGAGAGTGAGTGTTTTTTCTGAGACCGACGGCCCTGAATCTCCATCCCACGACCACATGGTGAAGCACAAAGAGTACATTGGGAGGATGAGGCACAATGCACGCAGGCGGGAGGCACACATGAACAAGTGGAGAGGCAGAGGACTGAACAGGAGGAGAGTAAGGAGGAAGCCCCAGCTTACACTGCACAACTCAAACGGCTCTACAAAACGATCAAGCAGGTACAAAAGAGACATAGGCTATCAAAAGAAGCAAATAGAGCACTAGTGAACCAGATGCTGCAAGCGGAGAATGTGGACCCACATTTTGTAGAATCATTGAATCTTTTGGCAGATACCTGTGGGATAGTGGAAGCCATGAGGACCATGGTACAGCGCACTACCCATCAATATGACCAACGAAGGATCGATACGCGACCGCGAAGGGGAAAAATGATTCAAATGGAAGTCTCTACCACCCTGCCTACCACCACTTCAGAAGATGTTCACATGGCCAGCCCAACTCACAGTGAGGAACAAGATGTAAATACACAGATACCATCTCCACCATCACCTCCCATCCAGCCCTCAGAACCCTTCCCCACTAGCCTTCCTCAACAACCAGTATCCACCCATGGTGAAACCGTTATACACACCACCATTTCTCCATCCTCCCCTTTACCTACATCCACCACTTCCACCCAATTTTCTGAACCCCATATAGGTCATCCTGCCACCTATCAAACTATAATAGGTCACCCTTCATATCTCCCAGCCCTTGGACAGCCACTTGCCACTAGCCAAACCTTAACACACCCATTTCCATCCACCAATACATTTCCTCCCTCCCAACCCCTATCCACTGTACCCCTTTTAACCCCCTCGGAATCAACCCAAATCACCCAAGCTCCATTCTGGACACACCTTGTAAATATACTCCAACAAGTTGAGAATTTTAATAAAAGGTCCCTTCCCCAACCCAACTCCCCCACATTCACTGCCACCACTAACACACCACCTACCATTCCCGTATTCACAATTCACACTTCACACACTATCACGTCCGATCCCATGGAAATTTCACCACCCACAGGAGCACCCACCACCACGTTTGTTCCAACATCATCACATTTCACTTCACTCATAGGCACATCATCCACTTTTCCCTTTCCCATTTCCCGACCCTTTGCATTTTCCACCTCTACCCCTGCATCCACATCATTTAGTAATGCACTAGACACCATGTTCAAAGCGGCCACTCAACTTAAGCAAGGGTATAGGTTACTGGAAGAAAATAACACAGAGCTGTGCAATCTCTCAGCTCAACTCCAGGCACGTGTCAATGCCTTGGAGCTAAGTAATACAGCACTACAACATGAAGTGACCACCCTCCAACAATCCCAGGTGGATCTCGAAGCCAAACATACAGAGACGACTAGGGTAATGGAAGAACAACTCAGGGATCAGCTGGGCCGCAATGCTAGACTACAAAGAAACATGGCTTTACTTCGTCGCCACTTAGCAGCGGCTCAAGAAGAGAACAAAAGGCTACAGCAACAAAACCAGGAGAATCTAGAAGCAGCCATGGAAAATACCCCTGGAGCATGTAGACCCTGCCAAATTCCAAGTTGTTCCCTCAGAACACATTCACCAGGTGTTAGAAGATTATGCAACCCTCTTGGAGGCACATGACCAGTTGGCAGACCAGGTAAAGGAACTACAAGGATCCCAAGTGCCTACACCACACCCACCAACACCTAAAGAGATGGCCAATGTTGCAACTTCACTAGAGCCTGAATCATCAATGACCAATGAGATACTTGAGCTACGACAGCAGGTGGCTGAATTAAAGATCAAATTGTTACAGTATGAACGACCCCCCTCTCCATCGGATCAGCCACTAGAAGAAGAAGCAGTAATCATTCCAGTGGAGGAAACATTTGAGGACAACTATGAGCCTCAACCACTTCCAGGAGGACGAATCACGGAGGAAGGACAAGATAAATATGAGGAACCCCCTTCAGCATGGATGAAACAGGTAGAAGAAATGGGGCCAACTCACGAGGAACGTATATCTACTCAGATGCGGGCAATGCGGACCATTGAAGAAACCATACTTCAATCAGAGTATTTCAGAAACCTGGCCCCTAGAAGACTGATAACTAGTTCAGAGTTACAGTATAAACCCTATTTTGTACTGCTAGCTGACTATAATGCTGAGATCAAATGCCTCACCAGCAAGTACCCTACCTTCGCAACTCAGTTCGAACCAGAGGATATCCCAGAGGCAGCCAAAAAGGGGGCCATATTCCAACCCATCTGGAGGCAGAAATTACTGGAAACCTATCCGGAAATGCTACAGACATGGGACCATGCTCCCATGCATTTGAAATATAACCCTTGCTTCGGACCAGTCCAAAGGAGACGATCATGGAAAGCATTTGCTATAAAGGTTCAGAACAACACAAACTGCAAGCAATGGTTGAATTACCCCTCGATCGCACCACCAATAGGCACACCTACAGTAGCATATATGATGGCTACTATCAGACATTGGCTTCCACGACTTCACCCCATGCCAGACGTAGCTGCCCAGATGATGCTCAAAATCTTGGATATGATGCAAGTAGTGCTCAAAACCTTCCGCAATGTATGTCACATTCAGCCTCCGATTCTCGGCTTCATAAATGGTAATTATGACCTACTTTATGATATGAGCACAACCCCGAGCATACGAGTCGCTTATGCATGGCATGCAAGAATCAGATATCTCCCTGCCTGCTACAAGCAAACCTTTGATGATATGTTCACCACGGGGTTCTGGGAAGCACACTCAGAAGTGTTCGTGCCACGGCCCACTCATTTGCTACAACTCTTCGCGTGCGAACAAACGATGCATTCAGAGCTCTACACAACGCCACAACCGGACATACCGGGATCAGTCAATTGGGATGCCCTTCAACGAGACCTGATCAGGGAACTACGGATCAAAGAACAAGAAGTGGCAACCGACTGCAACACTACATCGATCAGACCGCGGAGCAAAGGTCTATCAGAGGCGATAGACGCTAGGGGGGGAGAGTGTTGGCATCATATGGAGAGTGTTGGCAGATGAAGCAAGTACGAGCATACATGCAGATCTAGCACTAAGGCAACCCATCATTTTTTTCCAATCATTACATCATTTTAAAAGTGATTCTCATCACTAACAACCATTGTAAATACCGGTTCATCTTTTTGTAGCTCCATTTTGTGCAAGTCGAGGAGTCCTCAAGCTTGGCGAGCCTTAGAAGTAGTTGTCTGCCAATTTTCATATTTTTTAGATCTCGTTTGAGTCCTCAAATAAGCCTTGGAACCTAATTTTTAACTGGGCCGGACACTAGGTCTGGACAGGGCCAAAGCTAGTAAAAAACTATAAATAGAGCTAGAGAGCTCATTTTTGGGGCTAGCTTCTTGTAGTTTTGAGCTTGTATGAGAACTTGGTTATAATAGAAGTGATTCCATTCTCTTACTCTCTTTGTTTTTGTTGTGTGTGCGTGTGTGTGTGTGTATGTGTGTGCATGTTTGTGTGCTTCTCACTCACACATTTGTGCCTTCACTTGCTCGAGGTCTTCATACCATCCTCATGTCTTCCCGGATTGACATTAAAGGAGGTGCTACTCATCACTGAGCTACAATTAGCATAAAAGATTACAATAGCTTTGCATGGAATAAGACAAAATGTTCTTTTTCCATAGTGCCCTTTTGCAATCCTTGCACTCAAGCTTTTGATAAGGTTTAAGGCTTGGTCACTTGTATTGGCAACCTAGAACACCTCCCTGATGATACTTTGTCACACTTTAGTTACTCTCTGTGCACTCTTTGTGCATACTTTGTCACCGTGTTTGCCCACTTTGTCTCTCTCTTTGCACATTTCTCTCTCTCTTTACACACTTTGTCTCTCTGTGCACTATCTAAGTGTGTGTGTCTTGCTCTCACACTGTAGTGTATGCTCTTGATCTCTTAGTCTCTCTCCTAGAATGCTCCTTGTTGGTGCAAGGACAAAGCCTAAGAGCTTGTTCTATGCTCTTGGATTTCACTTAGATTTACCACATAAATGGAATTCACTTTTGAATTTATGTTTACAAGGTTCAAAGGTTCAAGACTTAAACTTATCTCAGTCAAAAGAAAAGGAAGGAGAAAAACTCATGACCTAATGGGACTCAAACTCCACAAATCTTTTTGAATTCAAATTCAAACTCATCCAAAGATTTAGGAATACCTTTTAGGAAGAAGCTTCAACCACTCTCCAGCCAAACAAAGTGTATTTATACACTATCTTTTAGTTGTAGTCAAGAGTGAGCATAACAATGAGATTTGAGCTGAGCTTATGAGCTTACATTGTAGTCACTAGAAGTGAGAGAAATCCTCCATGTGGTAGTAGCTCAAGGCATCATCATAGAGGAAGCATGGGAGAAGCATGGCAAGGAGATCAGAGGGGTCCCACTCGTTAATTTTCGAGTGCTCATTCATTCATAACGACTAAACTCTAATAGAAACATCAACAATCATCTTAATCACTAACCATTGTAATATAGAATCATGCAATATTGCCTTGAGATGCTCCAATTTTTCCAAGTCAAGGAGTCCTCAAGCGTGAGGAGCTTAGGTAGAACATGCATACCAATTTTACACATTTTTTGGATCTCTTTTGACCCTCCAAAACTAGCATAGGACAAAAATTTAACTAGGTTGGTCACTAGATGTGAAACCGGTCACTTCACCTCAAAAACTATAAATAGAGCTAGAGAGCTCGTTTTTTAGGTTAGCTAGTTTTGAGGTGTGAAACTTAGAAGAGTTCTTGTAATTTGTGTAATGCAAAGAAGAGTATTTCCTTCCATTGCCTCTCCTATTGTCCCTTACATGTGTATGTGTGTGTGCACTAGCGTGATTCTCACCTTCTCCTTTGTGCACTTCACTTTTTCACAATCTTCATATCATCCTTACTCTTCCGTGGATTCACAATTAAGGAGATGGAGTTCCTCAACATGGTACTTACCCTTGTCTAGAGCAACACCAAATTTGGCATTGTTGCCAGAGACAAGCTCAAGGATGAACTTGTGATGGTAAGAGTGTTAGGAGATAGGTATTGGAAGGTATATAGATAGTGTTTTTTGTGGTAATTTTTTGTTGTTTTGCATTGTTTTTGCTTCATTTCACCTCACCTACATCCACCATCCATATCTCTTCCCCATCAATTCCCAAAATATTAACTTTTTCACCATATCCACCCACCATTCCTCATTCGTGAGAGAGAGAGAGAGAGAGTCTTGTTCTATCACAATGGCCAGTACCAATGTGAGGAGATCCACCTCATAAATGTGGAGACGTGAGGAGTAGTATGATGACTATGAGCAAGTGAACGCACAAGTGCCTGATTGAGAAGCACACAAGCATGCACACACATACACACACACATGCACACACACAAGGCAAGGACAAGGAGAGGAACAATGGAATGATTTCTATTACTCAAGAAATCTCTTACAATAGCTCAAAACTCTAACAAGCTAGCCTCAAAAATGAACTCTCTAGCTCTTTTTATAGTTTTTGACTAGCTTTTGGCCCTGTCCAAACCTAGTCTCTGACCTAGTTAAAAATTAGTTCCAAGGCTTATTTGAGGGCTCAAATGGAGTCTAAAAATTATGAAAATGGATACTTAGGTGTTTCTAATACTCCTCAAGCTCCAAGACTCCTTGGATTGAACGAAATGGAGTCTAATTGACCAAAAACGATATCTACAATGTTTGCATAGTGATGAAAATCACTTTTGATTAAAAATAAGTTTTGAAAAAAATGGTTAGGCCTCTTTTGTGTCGGAATGTACTTGAATGCTCTATCTTCTTATTGCTTGTAGGCCAACACTCCCCCCTCTAACATCTATCGCACCTAACAAACCTCTGTTCTATAGGCTGGTTGTTGTAATATTGAATGACATTGGTGGCCAACTCGTGTTCTTGGATCCTTAATCCTTTTGCCAAATCATCTTGCAATGCATCCCAATTGATGGAACTTGGGATATTCGGCTCTAGTGTCATATAGTGCTCTGAATACATAGCCTGCTCACATGCAAATAAGTGAAGCAGGTGTGTTGGTTTCGATGCAAACACCTCAGAGTGATATTCCCAAAAGCCTATAGTGAACATATCTTCAAAGGTTTGTTTGTAATAGGCTAGGAGGTATTTGATACAGGTATGCCAAACATAAGCTACTCTGATGCTTGGGTTTTTACTCATGTCGTAAACCAAATCATAATTACCATTTGTAAAACCCGGTAGAGCTGCTTGTGGTGCTTGTGTATTTCAAAAGGTCTTGAGAACAATCTACATCATATCCAAAATTTTCAGCATCATTTTTGCCGCGACATTTGGCATTGGCTTCAATCGAGGGATCCAGTGTCAGATTGTGGCCATCATATATGCAATAGAGGGTGGTCGCTATGGTGTTGCAATATATGGGTAGTTAAGCCATTCCTTGCACTAGGCATTGTTTTGTTCTTCAACATTAAATGCTTTCCATGATCTATGCCGTGGAATTGGGCCATAACATGGATTGTAGATAAGATGTAGAGGTGCATTATTCCATGGACGCAACATTTCTGGGTAAGTTTCTAAGAGCTTTTGCTGCCATGTCGGTTGATAGATTTTGCCTTTTTGTGCCTCCATGGTATGTCTTCGAGTTGGAATCAGATTGCAAAGGTGGGGGTCTTCCCCATGACTCTCTTTATTTCTGCATTATAATCCGCGAGAATTACAAAGAATGGCCAGTATTGAAGTTCTGATGATGTGATGAGGCACCTTGGTGCCAAATTTTGGAAATAGCTAGAGTGCAGCATAGTTTCTTCTATGATTTTCATTGCCTAATTTTGCACCACCGTGTGATCTTCATAAGTATGCCCGATTTCTTCCACTTGATTTAACCATGGGGGGTTGTGGAACTGCGAATGTGTCCTGACCTTCTTCTGTTATCCATCCACCCAAAATGGGTTGAGGGTCATAGTCATCTTCAAACATTTGTTCTTCTGGAATTGAGATTGTTTCTTCTTCTACGGGAGCCTCTACTGGGGATTGTGGCCTTTCGTATTGTAGTAACCTTGTTTGCAATTCTCCGTCTTGTTTTTGTAGCTCCTGTAGGGCATTTAAATCATTGATGATTGAGGAGGTTGGTATGGTGGTTGGTGGTATAGTGTTAACTATGTTTATGGCTGATTTTTTGGCGTTAATATGTCTCCATTGTGTGGAATAGATATTTGACTGTAGGTACTATGAAGATGGAAAATGTGTGTATGCGAAAGAGAAACATTAGAATTTTGCTAGGCTTATGGCTATTCCCAGGCAGTTACAGTGTGAATTGGCGGATAGTTTTTTTTTAGTCATGCCACTACTTTGAGCAAACACTTATGAAGAAAATGCAAGTCAATTCAATCAGGCTTGATGCACTTTATGAGAGGTGTCAATTTCTTATGAGTCACTTACCAAGATATACCATGCAAGAGGGACATTATAAGCAAAGGTATATAGAAGATCTTCAGAACTTGCAAAAAGCTGAGACAAAGGTTGGCATGCTTGCTGATGAAGAGATCCAGTTATGAATTGATCTGAAGTATGGAGTATGAGAGAGCTTCACCAAGTTATTTGTGAATATGGATGCAAGTTTCAACAGGCAAACTCAGACTTTGAATTTTCATTTAGAAATGCACATAGTAAATCAAATGTTTCTCAGATTTGTTGGGTGTGTGTTGATGTCTAGCAAGGATAGGTATAATACAGTCCAGCTAATGTATGAAAGATATGCTACCCCCAAAGATATTGGGGATTTAGTCCGACTTTAGTATGTGTTCCTGACACAAAAATACAAGGATGATACAAATTTCTTAAGACGTAGAGAGCAAGAGCATGTCTACGACAATTACATTATGTATAGCTATGTCTATCATTTCGGGCATGTATGGGAAGTGTGGCATCTTTGGAAGCGCATATGAAACCTTTAATGGTCCTGCTACTCCTGAGGAAATTTTATGGAACCCATTAATTAAAGGAATTGCACTGCATAACTTTGGTCCTAGTGCACTTAAACCGGTTCAAGTCCCTGGACGACGAAGTGAAGGAGATGGCCACGGGCTGGGTGGCAGTTTGCCTGCCCTCTTTTAGGTAAGGGCGGGAGGGTTATGCCCTCCTAAATGGGCAAACGAGAGAGGTAGGAGTCATTTTTTTCCATATGCAGAAGGGGGGGACTGCCTCTTAAGGGGACTATGGGGTTTTTGTTGTCTCTCTCTCCCTCTTCTTCTGGATGGGTTCGCAGCTCTCTCATGTTTGGTTGCTTCTCGCAGAGCAACAAGGAAGCATATCTATACCCCTCTGAGGGATTTATTGCAGGGTGCTCTTGATGGAAGGAGAGAAATAAAATACCCACCAGGGGGGCTGCTTTGTTTTGTCTTTTGTTCGCCAGGGAGCACAGGAGGAAGGGGGAGATCTTGCGAACCTATGGTGAAAAAGAACATGAAGGGGTGGGATTTTCCTGCATGGAAATTGCTATGAGGGAAGCGACAATGGATCATCTCTCTCTCTATAGCATGTGCATGTCTAGCCATGAATGCTTCTAGCAGAGTCACAAATACACAGTAACCGTTGTGAGAAGGCAGATGGGCTCGTCAAATCGTGCATCTCTGCTGATGCGGGGTGTCTAGAACATATTATAATTCGTCCCTTTGCAGAATCTGAGCTTCTTTTTTCCCTCTCCTTCGTCATTCTTATCTTTGTAGTTAAAGACCTGGTATGGTTCTTCTATAACTGCAAGTGGAAAAATGCTTTTCTCATTGCAAATGTATTAGAATGTTGAATATGATCTTGATTTCCTAATCGCCAGCAAATTGGACGTATTGTTGCATACATCATTTTCTGTATTCATCCCTCGACTAAGGAGAAATCTTCTGAGTTAGCTCGATCTATTCACCTCTGAATCGTACTCGATCCTTTCATGCAAAATAAACTTTCTGTTCTCTCCTGCTTTTTACTCGGAGGAAATTGTGCCCAACTTATAAATGGTGTTGGTCTCAACGGGAAATATCCAGTATTACCGCCTTCCTAACGTGGGTTGTGATCAGTATTTCAACAAATTCTATTGTAAACACTCTATAGAGTCATTGGGGGAGATTGTGGCGGTTTCTGTAGCCATCTGATACTCAGACGATTCATTGTAGAATTTTGTTTTTATGGCTCGGGCTGGAAATTTCCAGTCTGCTATCACAAGGCAATGCACATGGTGCAGCCAGACATACCTTTTTTCAAAACCCTGTTTAGTTTGAGGGGACTCTTGTGGGAAATCCAATTAGATGTGATACAGGTCATGCGAACATGAGGGTGAAAAGAAATTGTTCGTGACTGCATGTCTGTTGCCTATGAGAGATAAACCTATGATTTTTAGAAAAATTCTTGGAGTCTATGTTCTTATGCAGCATGATCGTTTGCTTTATGCAGCTACAATCGGAAGTTTTTATAGATTTAGATCTCTAGGGTTCATGTGTATCAGGATTGTGATACTTTGAGAACTAAAATGTGAAAGCTTGCGTTTTCCTCTGTGTCCTTCATCCCTTGTGGTTTTTTAATTATGGATCTTCCGGAAATTGGAAACTAAAGTATAAATCTGTTTTTTATGAGAGAGAATAAGGTTTAATGTATGGGCATTTAAGTGCGTGCATGATAGTAAGTGATAGAGAGGGGACACGTGTGTGTTTGAGCATAGGTGTTAGAATGAGTGAGGAAGTGGATGTGTGTATGTGTGTATGAACGCAAGTGTGAATGTGCGTATATGTTAAAGTATGGGTGACAAAGAGGGTGGATGTGAATGAGCAAGCATAGGGGCATGAGGAGATGGGAGTGTGCGAGAAAGAGCGAAGAGGAGACAAGGGAGGAAGGGGGTTATGTGTGTTGTTATGTACTCAAATGGGGGCAAAAGAAATGTGAATGTGTGTGTGCAAGAATTCCTGTGGAATGCATTAGTAAGTGTACGTGGATGAGTAAGTGTGATAAAGTAAGCAAATAGGAAGTGTGAGCAAGAGGTAGAGAGTGCATCCAAGAGCCAACCTCGGGAACGAATATTGGGCCACCTAAGCATTAGGGTCTTTCCTCTTTTCCCCTCTACAGTTACATTTGAGTATGGTTGTGGGTGTAGAGAAGTGCAAATAGTCCCAATCTAAGCGATTCAGGTAAATCTATTGCGTTTGTGGGCACCTTTTCCCTCGGGTTTAGGTCTTATCATTTTGATGTGTTTGCCGGGAAAAGCTTGGCACATCTCTATAAGAGAGTGCCATAGGTTCGCCTAGCACCACATGTTGGCCGATCTTGCGGACCCCGGATCCAGTACATGCGCGAGGGGACCTCGTCCTCAAGAGGAACACGAACGCAAAGAGAAGAGCGCGCTCAGAGAAGAGCCCTTGAAAGAGAAAGGAAGAGGTGGGAGTCGCAAGGTGAGTCGACCTCGACTAGCTTGAAGAAATCTGCCAAAGAAGTGTACTCCCATAGGAGAGTCGCGAATCAAGTGCAAAAATTTGAAGGAGGGATCTTGAGGCCACGTGCACTAAACTTCTAGGATCGTGAGGACATTGACATTATGCCACTCTTTGAAATGGCACAACGAGTCCAAGTGCATCTTGGAGACTTTCCTAAATTTTCAGGATTGTGGGATGAGGATCCGGATAGTTTTATCCAATTGTTCGAGGTCATATGTGAAGCAAATGAAGTGGTCGACCAAGCGCAAAGACTTCGAATCTTACCAGCCATATTTAGAGATGAGGTCGCCAACTGGTACGAGAACTTGGAAGAGCCGTGAAGGCGAACTTATCAAATGCTAAAGGATGCCTTTTTAGCTAAGTTTTGTAGGCAAGGTTTCCAAGATTGTCTAGCTCAACAAATGCATTATCTCGGGCAGGGGGTAAATGAGAATATAGACCATTATATCCAACAGATGGGAACTTTGGTAAGAAAGATGGGTGCAATTGCCCCAAATGAAGATACCTTGAAATGAAGATTTATTGTGGGACTTAGAGATCCAAGTGCTCAAGAACATATCAGTTTGAGCCGACGACGATATTGGTGGCCGCCAAAGATGTTGCTCGCGTGTGGGAAGAGGTTCAACTTGGCCAACAACGAAGGCAAGAACTTTTGTTTGAACTGAGGAAAGGTACGAACATTGGGCCTACAAGTGGCATCACTCAGGCAAATCGTGCTGCAACTCCGCCAGCATTTATGGCCACTACAAACACGCCCCAAGAGGTGAAGCCGGCATTGACCGAAGAAAGGATTATCAAAATTGTGGCTCAGGCAGTGAAAGCGGCCACTCTAACTCATGAAACATATGATGTAAGGCAGGAAGTGGCACCCGAACCAAGTCAAGGAGTGTTTAGGTCGAACATTTTTTGCACAAAATGCTGAGGATATGGGCACATTGTCACAGAATGTCCTACAGTCTCAAGATTATATGTAGAACCGAGAATCTTTTGCAACTTTTGCAAGAGGAACAATCAACTGAAGATCAGTTTCGTGACAAGGGAAGGTGGCTAAACAATAGGAACTATGCTTATCAGGGATTAACGGGCCAAAGTGAACCTCCTGTGCCTTGATGGGGGCCTAGACCCATGTATGCTTATGGAGGCCAAGGCCAAGTAGGCAGATATCAAAGGTGTGAACCACAAAATCAAAGGAGAACGGGACCGCCAAAGTGTTGGCAATGTGGGTGCCTTGGGCATATACAAGCACATTGTCCGAATGAGAGAAAGCATGAAGACTTCACACCTGTGTTGATATTGTAGTAGGGAGGGCCACTATGATGGTGATTGCCCACGACAAAGAAATGATTATGGCCAAGGACAAAGAGGGGCTCAGACTTCCACCTACGCACAGCCGCAACCACAACAGGCGATGCAACCTCAAGGAAGAGTGCCCAATATTGGAGTAGTAATTAGGGAATTGGATCCCGGAGCTAGCACCTCTACCCACCTTGTAGAGGCAAATCAAGGAAAAGGGAAAGGTAAAGAACCGATGGTGGCTGTGGTCACTCGTGCACAAGAGTACACCCGAGGGAACCCAGTTCAAGTGAATGACGATGACGAGATTCAAGGGATTTGGATGAAGAAGAAGAGTGGAGGTCCTTCCACCAATTACACAAAAGTTTGTACCGGGTGTTCCACCATTTCCAGAAAGGCTAAAAGTCCAGGAGAAGTTGCCAAAAAAGAAGCAAGCATAAGAGGGAATGGACATTGTACAAAGGCTTTCCCAGACCGACGTCACCTTGGATTTGGCCACGTTACTAAGGTGTTCGCCAACCTGCAGAAAGCAATTCTACAATGAGTTTATCAAGAAACCAAGGAAAGCGAAAAGAAGAGAAAAAGTGGACGATGTGTTCTTAAGGACGATCCAAAGTATTACAACTCAAGTGTACTCGAATGCCCCTGCTGTCACAGTGGAGATAAATGGATATGCGGTCCCAAGCACGCAATTGGATAGCAGAGCCGTAGTGAAGCTAATGACAGAATACATGATGAAAGCGTTGGGATTAACACAACTAGAAGATAACCCAATGTCTCTCCGAATGGCTGACCAGATGCAGGTAAAGCCTGCAGGATTAATATGAAATGTGCAAATTATTGTTGGTGGGATCGAATTCTCCGTTGACTACTTGGTTGTGAGACCAAGATCCACCGAAACTACATTTTCTATACTATTGGGGCGACCATGGCTGATGCAGGCTGATTGTGTACATGACTGAAGAATGCGGTTGATCACTATTGGGCCCAAGACCGATCGAATACAAATCCAAGTGACCCCTAAAGAAGATGCCAAGAAAATGATCTCGATCAAAGAGCCAGAAAAGAGGGTGGCTGAAAAGGATGTGTGTAGATGGGTGAATATGCGCTTCCGACCTTGTATGATGATGACTCAGATAAGGAGCTATTAGGTTTTTTTGAAGGAGTCAGTGAATTTGAGTGTTACACGACAAGCATGGACTCAGAAGGTAAGAAGACGAAGGGAACACAAGGCTTGTCTGAAGAAGTGAAGAGTCAATCGGCCATGCAATGGAAGGCGAAGAAACTTGGAACAGAGGTGGTTACTTTTCGAACTAAAGTTCCAAGGAAATGCCAAGAACCGGTGAAAGTCAGAGGTAGTGAGACTTATGTGTCAAAGGCAGTCAAAGAGATGAAATTAAAGAATGCAAGACTAAAGGACAGAAGGGGAATCAGTGAACTATTAGTTCGCGACGTATGCACACTAGAAAGCGAGAGCATGGACCAAGAGACTTGGGCAATGGACTATGATGAGAAAGTGGAGTTGGAAAAAGAGAAACTGATCCTGTTAGGTGCAAAGGAAGGAAAGTGGTGTGAAGGGGAACAAATGGTTAGGAGTTGCGATGAGCCTCTAGTGGTAGTTGCAAGGGAAACACAAGTTCGAGTTGGTGAAGAAAGCTATGAGAAAAGCCCAGGCAAGGAGTCAGGGAAGGACGAGCCTAGAAGGAGTAGAAGTACGAATGAAAGAGCCAAGCACGAGTGAGGTCAAGGCGATCATGATGGCGACGATGCAACATACAAGAGCATTAAGAGTATGCATAAACAGAAAACTTCGAGAAGATAGACGAAGGACATGCTAGGACTAGTGAGAGTATGGTGAAGGATGAATCTCGTACCAAGGACTCCACTAGATATTGCACAAGGTCCCAAGAGACGGTGGTTTTTGTTTTGAGGTTGCTTCAAAAGAGATGTCATCAAAAGAGAAGCGAGCGAGCTAGGTTGAAGAGTTTCGAGAACAGGACATAGGAATGGACGTTGAGGATACGAAGTCCTTTTTTGACAAAGAACATTGTACAAGATCAAGCGGATAACCTAGAGCACAAGGACCTATATATATACATGATCCTTTTTGTCAAGCATCTACCTAGAATAGAGTTGCGAAGAGCTAACGTTGAGTGTCATTTTGCAGATAGGTAGCAAATAAGAACACGATGGCTGACCGGGTGCAACAACGAGCACAGTTCAAGCTAGTACTTTATTTTGCAGATCAGATCTTTTTGAGTATGGAGACATATGCGGAGAACTTGTTCACGGAATATGACGTCGAGGAAGCACATTGGTTGGTCCAGCTCCTCAATCAAGGTTTGGGTGTCGAATTTCCATTTGTGCAGTTCAAGCAGTATTTGATGTATTGGATAGGAATCACCGAGGATAGATATTTTTATTACGATTCCACTAGAGATACGTCGGTAGACGAAGAGGGTTTATGTTGGGCTTGGGCGGACCAATTGGTAATAGGCAGCGATGACGAGGCTCTTGATTCGGAGTCGAATTCGCCTTCCTAGAGAGTATTGATTTCCGAGAGGTGGATGTGGCTAGGTAAGAGAGTCCCAAGTCGGTC
The DNA here is from genome assembly GCA_020310875.1 of Ceratopteris richardii. Lineage (NCBI taxonomy): Eukaryota > Viridiplantae > Streptophyta > Polypodiopsida > Polypodiales > Pteridaceae > Ceratopteris > Ceratopteris richardii. Next base: position 70,066,685 of record CM035412.1, read on the forward strand.
TTACAACAGAGTCATTGGAAGAGAGGCCTCGTGAGGGGATGAACAGCTAAGTGTCAGTTAGTTAGGTTGTAGGCAGTCAGGTATGCCATTTGAGTGTCGTGTCTGAGGAAGCAAAGACAACAGGAAGATTGATCTATCAAGAGTCTGTTTTGGTTGTGTTTTTTTTGTATGCTTTCCGTGTGGGATAGGTGGGGAAGCGCTCCTTTCTACCTCTCCCTAACTCTCAGGGTTCTTTTGAGGGGAATGAAAAAAAAATAAAAAAAAAGGAAAAAAGAGAAAAATACAAAACAAAAAGAAAAGGAAAAGTATTGTGTCTATACATGTGCCAACATACTATGCCGGGCTAGTAGGCGCGCAAAGTCCACCTCGCCGCACGGTCAGGACTGCGAACCAACGCTAGTTTAGGTGCTAGAGTTTGTGTGTGTGTTTTGGTGCTTTCCGCCATAGTGGGTCGATAGGTGAGTGGAGCCATCTCGGCCGGGCGGACGAGACCACAAGCCGCACTCGGCTTCGCTATGGGCAAGCCCTTCCGTGTGTGTTCATACATCGTGCATCTGTGTTGTTGCGCGCTATGCTCTGCCGGTATAAGAAAAAGAAAACAAAGATTTTGTGTTCCCATCCCTGAGGGGGAGAGACAGAAAAGAGGAGGACGATGATAATCCGGATGGGTGTGCCATGCATGTATATGTTTGTGTGATCTTTTTGTGATTTTTAATAGATCGATCTACCTAATGTCGATGCCGACGAGGACCGGTATTCACATGTTTATTTGACTTGCTTGCTGCTTGCTCACTGTATTTGGATTTTCTATTCTTGTCAACAAGTTCTTTCTGAAGATGGCAATGAGGTATACCACCTTGATTCTTTTACTTGGGTCACGTTCTATTTTTGGAGATGGTCTCTTTTTTATTGTGCGAGTTCGGTTTTGTGTCGGAATTCATCTTGTTTGCGTATGATCAGTTAGGAAGGATGCCTATATGCATGCGGATTATACATGATGATTTTGGTTTTGACACATCTTTTTGGTACTTACATTTTTGTTGAGATGTGTGAGTTAACAAGTGCAATGGAAAAGAAGGATTCCGTCATGTATGTTTATACATGGCAAGTCTTTTTGGTGATGGTTGAATTCTGTTTTGATGGATAGTGCAGGAATACAGGTGAAAGGCCAAAGGAAAAAGAGTGCCATGGATGGTAAGTAAGGTATGAAGTGATCGAGTCAACGAAATGGCGACAAGGATGTAAGCATGATTCTTGTGATTCTATGTTTGGAAATAGGTTTGTGAAAGGAGTGTAAGTATATCGATATGGTTGAGAAGATGGTATGCGGCATGGTTCATATGTGTCTTTGCATAGACTTGCATGTGGCATGATGAAGAGGAGATATGAGATAGAGAAGAAGTAAAAGGTGATTGCATGAGGACATGGAAAGGAATGTGGTTGGCATGTGTCTTTCTTGGAATGCATGAAAAGGTGAGCGAGCACGAGTAAGAGTGTGTATGTGTGAGAGTGTGTAATTCATGATGTGGATATGTGTGTGCATATGGTATGTGCTTGGATGTGGGAAAGCATAGACGAGGAGAGTGAGTGAATAGGAGAATGGAAGTGAGCATGATTTATGTAATCAAGCGCATGTGTGGTTAAGGGGCACGGCATATAAATGTGGAAGCGTGTCATCAGTGATGATAAACCGGTTAGATGTTTTTGAAAAGAACTAACCCTTGGCTTGAGTGCAGTCACACATTGGCTCGTCAGGGACGACTTCGCAAGAAAAAGAGGGGAGTATCTTAACTATGTTTATGGCTGATTTTTTGGCACTAATATGTCTCCATTGTGTGGAATAGATATTTGACTGCAATTACTATGAAGATGGAAAATGTGTGTATGCGAAAGAGAAACATTAGAATGTTGCTAGGCTTATGGCTATTCCTAGGCAGTTACAGTGTGAATTGGCGGATAGTTTTTTTTGAGTCATCCCACTACTTTGAGCAAACACTTATGCAGAAAATGCAAGTCAATTCAATCAGGCTTGATGCAGTTTATGAGAGGTGTCAATTTCTTATGAGTCACTTACCAAGATATACCATTCAAGAGGGACATTATAAGCAAAGGTATACACAAGATCTTCAGAACTTGCAAAAAGCTGAGACAAAGGTTGGCATACTTGCTGATGAAGAGATCCCATTATGAATTGATCTGAAGTATGGAGTATGAGAGAGTTTCACCGAGTTATTTGTGAATATGGATGCAAGTTTCAACGGGCGAACTCAGACTTTGAATTTTCATTAAGAAACGCCCATAGTAAATCAAATGTTTCTCAGAGTTGTTGGGTGTGTGTTGATGTCTGGCAAGGACAGGTATAATACAGTCCATCTAATGTATGAAAGATATGCTACCCCTAAAGATATTGGGGATTTAGTCCGACTTTAGTATGTGTTCATGACACAAAAATACAAGGATGATACAAATTTTTTAAGACGCAGAGAGCAAGAGCATGTCTACGACAATTACATTATGTACAGCTATGTTTATCATTTCGAGCATGTATGGGAAGTGTGGCATCTTTGGAAGCGCATACGAAACCTTTAATGGTCATGCTACTCCTAAGGAAAGTTTATGGAATCCATTAATTAAAGGAATTGCACAGCACAGCTTTGGTCCTGGTGCACTTAAACCGGTTCAAGTCCCTGGACGACGAAGTGAAGGAGATGGCCAGGGGCTGGGCGGCAGTTTGCTTGCCCTCTGTCAGGTAAGGTCAGGAGGGTTATGCCCTCCTAAATGGGCACATGAGCAAGGTAGGAGTCGTTTTTTTCCGTATGCAGAAGGGCGGGGACTGTCTCTTAAGGGGACTACAAGGTTTTTGTTGTCTCTCTCTCCCTCTTCTTCTAGATGGGTTCGCCGCTCTGTCATGTTTGGTTGCTTCTCGCAGAGCAACAAGGAAGCATATCTATATCCCTCTGAGGGATTTATTGCAGGGTGCTCTGGATGGAAGGAGAGAAATAAAATACCCACCAGCGGGGCTGCTTCGTTTTGTCTTTTGTTCGCCAGGGAGCACAAGAGGAAGGGGGAGATCTTGCGAACCTATGCTAAAAAAGAACATGAAGGGGTGGGATTTTCCTGCATGGAAAGTGTTGTGAGGGAAGCGACGATGGATCATCTCTCTCTATGTAGCATGTGCATGTCCAACCATGAATGATTCTAGCAGTCACAAATACACAGTCACCGTTGTGAGGAGACAGATGGGCTCGTCGAATCGTGCATCTTTGCTGATGTGGGGTGTCCAGAACATATTATAATTTGTCGCTTTGCAGAATCTGAGCTTCTTTTTTCCCTCTCCTTCGTCATTCTTATCTTCTTAGTTAAAGACCTGGTATGGTTCTTCTATAACTACAAGTGGAAAAATGCTTTTCTCATTGTAAATGTATTGGAATGTTGAATATGATCTTGATTTCCTAATCGCCAACAAATTGGACGTATTGTTGCATACATCATTTTCTGTATTCATCCCTTGACTAAGGAGAAATCTTCTGAGTTAGCTCGATCTATTCACCTCTGAATCATACTCGATCCTTTCATGCAAAATAAACTTTCTATTCTCTCCCTCTTTTTACTCAGAGGAAATTGTGCCCAACTTATAAATGGTGTTGGTCTCAATGCAAAATATCCAGTATTACGGCCTTCCTAACGTGGGTTGCGATCAGTATTTCAGTGCATTCTATTGTAAACACTCTATAGAGTCATTGGGGGAGATTGTGATGGTTTCTCTAGCCATCTGATACTCAGAAGATTCATTGTAGGATTTTGTTTTTATGGATCGGGCTGAAAATTTCCAGTCTGCTATCACAAGGCAATGCACATGGTGCAGCCAAACATACCTTTTTCAAAACCGTGTTTAGTTTGAGGGGACACTTGTGGGAAATCCAATTAGATGTGATACAGGTCATGCGAACATGAGGGTGAAAAGAAATTGTTCGTGACTGCATGTTTGTTGCCTATGAGAGATAACCCTACGATTTTTAGAAAAATTCTTGTAGTCTATGTTCTTATGCAACATGATCGTTTGCTTTATGCAGCTACAATCGGAAGTTTTTATAGATTTAGATCTCCTGGGTTCATGTGTATCAAGATTGTGATACTTTGAGAACTAAAATGTGGAAGCTTGCGTTTCCTCTGTGTCCATCCCTTGTGGTTGTTTAATTATGGATCTTCCTAAAAATGGAAACTAAAGTATAAATCCGTTTTTGAGGAGAGAAAATAAGGGTTAATGTATGGGCATTTAAGTGCGTGCATGATAGTAAGTGATAGAGAGGGGACACGTGTGTGTTTGAGCATAGGTGTTAGAATGAGTGAGGAAGTGGATGTGTGTGTGTATGAATGCAAGTGTGAATGTGTGTATATGTTAAAGTATGGGTGACAAAGAGGGTGGATGTGAATGAGCAAGCATAGGGGGCATGGGGAGATGGGAGTGTGCAAGAAAGACCGGAGAGAAGACAAGGGAGGAAGGGGTTTATGTGTGTTCTTATGTACTCAAATGGGGCAAAAGAAGTGTGAATGTGTGTGTGCAAAAATGCCTGTGTGAATGCATTAGTAAGTGTACGTGGATGAGTAAGTGTGATAAAGTAAGTAAATAGGAAGTGTGAGCAAGAGGAAGAGAGTGCGTCCAAGAGCCAACCTTAGGAATGAATATTGGGCCACCTAGGCATTAGGGTCTTTCCTATTTTCCCCTCTACAGTTACATTTGAGTATGGTTGTGGGTGTAGAGAAGTGCAAATAGGCCAAATCTAAGCGATTCAGGTAAACCTATTGCGTCTGTGGGCATCGTTTCCCTTGGGTTTAGGTCTTATCATTTTGGTGCGTTTGTCGGGAAAAGCTTGGCACATCTCTATAAGAGAGTGCCATAGGTTCACCTAGCGCCACATGTTGGCCGAGCTTGCCAACACCGGATCCAGTACATGGGTGAGTGGCGCTCATCCTCAAGAGGAACACGAACGCAAAGAGAAGAGCGTGCTCAGAGAAGAGCCCTTGAAAGAGAAAGGAAGAGGTGGGAGTCGCAAGGTGATTCGACCTCGACTAGCTAGAAGAAATCTGCCAAAAAAGTGTACTCCCGTAGGAGAGTCGCGAATCAAGTGCAAAAGTTTGAAGGAGGGATCCTGAGGCCACGTGCACTAAACTTCTGGGATCCTGAGGACATTGACATTACGCCACTATTTGAAATGGCACGAGTCCAAGTGCATCTAGGAGACTTTCCTAAATTCTCAGGATTGTGGGATGAGGATCCGGATAGTTTTATCCAATTTTGAAGCAAATGAAGTGGTCGACCAAGCGCAAAGACTTCGAATCTTACTGGCCATATTTAGAGATGAGGCCGCCAACTGGTACGAGAACTTGGAAGAGCCGCGAAGGTGAACTTATCAAATGCTAAAGAATGCCTTTTTAGCTAAGTTTCATAGGCAAGGTTTCCAAGATCGTCTAGCTCAATAGATGGATTATCTCTGCCAGGGGGTAAATGAGAATATAGACCATTATATCCAACAAATGGAAACTTTAGTAAGAAAGATGGGCTCAAATGCCCCAAATGAAGATACCTTGAAACGAAGATTTATTGTGGGACTTAGAGATCCAAGTGCTCAACAACATATGAGTTTGAGCCGACCGACGACATTGTTGGCCGCCAAAGATGTTGCTCGCGTGTGGGAAGAGGTTCAACTTGGCCAACAACCAAGGCAAGAACTTTTGTTTGACCCGACGGAAGGTACGAACATTGGGCCTACAAGTGGTGCTACTCAGGCAAATCTTGCTGCAACTCCGCTAGCATTTATGGCCACTACAAACATGCCCCAAGAGGTGAAGCTGGCATTGACCGAAGAAAGGATTATCGAAATCGTGGCTCAGGCAGTGAAAGAAGCCACTCTAACTCATGAAACATATGCGGTAAGGCAAGAAGTGGCACCCGTACCAAGTCAAGGAGTGATTAGGTTGAACATCTTTTGCGCAAAATGTCGAGGATATGGGCACATTATCACAGAATGTCCTACAATCTCAAGATTATACGTAGAACCGAGAATCTTTTGCAACTTTTGCAAGAGGAACAATCACACTGAAGATCAGTGTCGTGACAAGGGAAGGTGGCTAAACAATAGGAACTATGCTTATCAGGGATTACCGGGCCAAAGTGAACCTCTTGTGCCTCGATGGGGGCCTAGACCCACGTATGCTTATGGAGGCCAAGGCCAAGCAGGTGGATATCAAAGGCCTGAACCACAAAATCTAAGCAGAACGGGACCGCCAAAGTGTTGGCGATGTGGGTGCCTTGGGTATATACAAGCACATTGTCGGAATGAGAGAAAGCATGAAGACTTCACACCTATGTGTCGATATTGTAGTAGGGAGGGCCACTATGATGCTGATTGCCCACAACAAAGAAACGATTATGGCCAAGGACAAAGAGGGGCTGAGACTTCTACCTACGCACAGCCACAACCACAACAGGCGATGCAACCTCAAGGCAGAGTGCCCAATATTGGAGTAGTAATTAGGGAATTGGATCCAGGAGCTAGAACCTCTACCCACCTTGTAGATGCAAATCAAGGAAAAGGAAAAGGTAAAGAACCGATGGTGGCTGTGGTCACTCGTGCACAAGAGTACACCCGAGGGAACCCAGTTCAAGTGAATGACGATGACGAGATTCATAGGCAAAGGGATTTGGATGAAGAAGAAGAGGTGGAGGTCTTTCCAAAAATTTCACAAAAGTTTGTACCGGGTGTTCCACCATTTCCAAAAAGGCTAAAGGTCTAGGAGAAGTTGCCAAAAAAGAAGCAAGCAAAAGAGGAAATGGACATTGTACAAAGGCTTTCCCAGACCGACGTCACCTTGGATTTGGCCACTTTACTAAGGTGTTTGCCAACCTACAGAAAGCAATTCTACAATGAGTTTATCAAGAAACCAAGGAACGTGAAAAGAAGAGAAAAAGTGGACGATGTGGTGTTAGGGACGATCCAAAGTATTACAACTCAAGTGGACTCGAATGCCCCTCCTATCACAGTGGAGATAAATGGATATGCGGTCCCAAGCGCGCAATTGGATAGCCGAGCCGTAGTGAACCTAATGACAGAATACGTGATGAAAGTGTTGGGATTGACACAACTGGAAGATACCCCAATGTCTCTCCGAATGGCTGACCAGACGCAGGTAAAGCCTGCAGGATTAATACGAAATGTACAAACTATTGTTGGTGGGATTGAATTCTCCGTTGACTACTTGGTTGTGAGACCAAGATCCATCGAAACTACATTTTCTATACTATTGGGGCGACCATGGCCGATGCAGGCTGATTGTGTACATGACTGGAGAACGCGGTTGATCACTATTGGGCCCAAGACCGATCGAATACAAATCCAAGTGACCCCTAGAGAAGATGCCAAGAAAAGGATCTCGATCAAAGAGCTAGAAAAGAGGGTGGCTGAAAAGGATGTGCGTGAAAAAGTACATGAAAAGTTCTCTCTAAAAGTAGAAAACTACAAAAGTCTTTTGCAAGATGGATTTAACTTACAAGCAACAAGGAAAGGTCGAACCAAGATGGGTGAATATGCACTTTTGAGCTTGTATGATGATGAAGGCACTCTTAGTCCAAGGGAAAGTGCACATACACAGTGATATTTTGCCAAAACCTTCTGATGCTAGGTTAGTTCTGATCACCCTAAATCCACAATTACACTCCAATGTATTGTTGGAGGAAATGGGAAAATACATGCACAAATGGGAACCCAACTCTAGTGGTTACCTTTTGGCAAACTCTCTTCTCTCACTCACACATACATATGCCTTCACACACTCTCATGCATTCACATACTCTTTTTCCCACACGCTCATCCCTTGCTTCCACACTCTCATACTCTTATACCTACACACCCTTGTACACTTTTACTTCCCCTTTCCCCCTGTTCCTTTCCTTTTACCTCTTACACACATGCAACATACCTACTTACACCCACATTCACAACCACACACACTCGTGCATTCTCTTCCTCTCATGCCCTTCTATCCTCATCTCGTGCACATTCTTTCCCTTACCCTTACCCACTCATACACACACACTCACACCTACCCACTTACACACTCGATCCCTTCCTCTCTTCCTTGCTCTCCCTTTCTCTCTCACTCACCCTTCTCTTACACCCAAACACACACATGCACTTACACACCCATACATACGTTCATATGCTTCTACCATCCCCCACACATATACATCCGTCCATACATGAGTACTTCAACTACCAACTTATCCCTTTCTTGGCCCTTCTTTTTCCCCCTTTTGTATCACTCACATACATTCACTCCTCGTTCCCAATTACTCACGACCTAAAGCCCACGTTCATCCCTACCCTTTTATATACCCCTAAGCTTTCCTTCTCTCTTTCACTCTCTCTTTCTCTCTACTTACCTCTCCTCAACCTCATGCACGTGCTTACTTCTGCTCACTCATCGGCTCAAACACCCTCACTCCTTTCCACATCGCCCCCTATGACTTCCTTGTATGTGCACACGAACCCACTCACTCCTTCCCTCGCACCTCCAACCCACTCATGCACTCTCCCAGCTTCCTTTCTCTCCCTCTATCACATGGACACTCACACACACCCTAGCATACACCCTCTATTCTCCTCGCTATCCCTCCTTTTTCACTCTAGTATCTCTCCACTTACCTTCCTTTGGTTGAGTCTACTCACTCTAACATCCTTCCTATCCCACTTTCACACCCTCTCTTCCCCGTTCTCTTCCTCCCTTTTTCGCCCCCTTCTTTTGGAAAGTCATTTACACTTTTCATTCTGTGGAAAAATAACATTGTAGAATCCCTATCAGATAAGCAATCAGAACACCCACTTATGATCGCATTATGGGGAGAATTAGCGATACGTACCTATTTATGCATAGCTAAATTCTTTCCAAAAAAATTTCTCAAAGCACAAACATGCAAGCTTTACAATTTACAAGCTTGCATTAATCTCCACATGAAGTTCTGCCAAAAAAATTACTTCTATTCTATAAAGGCAGACCCGAAAATATGCATTCTGTGTTTGCATCTTAGAGCTTCAAGAACGGTTGCTGCTCGAAATCCATGACTGTAATAAACATCTAACCAATAATGAGGATGTATCCGTGAAGAAAAAAACAGTGGGTGTTATTCCCTACCCAGCTCCAACATGTTCTTCAGAACCCAGGAACTAGGCCAAAGCGCATAGATTAAGCATCCATCAAGAACGATCCCATTCTGATCAAATCGCACCCAGCCCATTAAGAACTCAAATATTGCATGAGGATGAGCATCCTCTACCTCTACAGTTCCGGTCTGGTTTTTTGCATCAGAAATTACCCTTAGTCTAGGTTTCGTTCTGAGTGACTCCTCTCAATGGTCCACTAAAAATTCATCGGCGGTTTCTGCTAAGTCTAAAATCAGTTCGAATTTGTTTTTCCTGTGCAACTTGAGTTTTCTTTCCATTATCATTACTAATACCCTGCTCCCTTGTTCTACGAATGTTCCACACACATTTTATCAACCACATACACACATTCTCACACTTGCACACATTCCCGCACAGACCATCCTACACACACAATTCAACATACCTCCCTCATACGCACATTAGTGCATGTATATGCAAGGGCCTACATGATCGTAATGAATCTCTCTCACCCTTTTTTGAGCATTCATATACACGGCAACCAGTTTAAATAAAGATGATGAGAGAGTTCAAGTGCTACCATCCCCTTTAGGTGATGTCTATCCTTAGAACAAATACCAGCAAGCGCCCAAACAGTCTACCGGTCTCCACGAAAATAGTTTACTTTCCATCAAACCCCTATTCTATTGCATACACTGAAACACGTCTGGAAAGGTGAATACATACAAATTCCAAATGAAAAAAAAACCTACGACAGTGAGGCAATGTCGCAACTCAGTATCTCCGTTATAGCTTAAATAGCTTACCAAGAAATTTTTCTCAGCCCAACACCAATGAAGTGATTAGCACAATACTTCTGCATGTCCCTTTGTATCCTCACCAATCAACACAGTCATTGTTCAGATTTGGGTTCTGATATATCTGCGCCTCATTCAAATTCCTCTCGCGGCCTTCGACCTACTCCAGCGTTCTTCTCAGAACATCCCCACAATTGTCCACTTCAGCTTGGCACGTGCTTTGAGTTATCCCTTGAAGCCCTCTCAAGCGACGATTCATCCAGGTTTCTGTTCTTCACACTCTACGAGTCACCACAACAGAGGCCATGCTAATCTCCCCTCATCACTCCAAGGCCTCCGACTCTGTTACATGAAGAAAGAATAGAGGTGTCAAAATATAGATGAATAGCCTTGTACTGCTGCTTCCCAGCTTCCCTCTGAGATGCCACTTCGGGAGCTGATTACCTTCCCCTCTATTGGGGTAGCTGACTGAACCACGGTGACCACCAATAGAGCAAAACTCTCCTTCCTTCTTGATTTAACTACAAAGAACTCTGTTGCAACAAAACTCCACGACTCCGATTGAGCGCACCTCCAGAAATATATCAGAAAAGAGTCTCCCCTTCTGTAGCCGCCCTCCTCTCTGCTTTGCCCAAAAAAATGGAAAACCCCAACTTCTCTAGTCCTCTTCGCAGGGCGCGGACGTGACTACTCTGATTCTCCCAAAAAAGGAAACTCCATACGAAGCTCTCAACGTTTCTCTTTCCTCAGATCAACTGTGAACGCCCTCGACTACACCCTCCTGCCTAGAACAAAAACGAACCAAACCCCCCTTTAAGGATGAACAAAAACCAACAGCAGCGGCCTTTGATATCGAAAAAGAAGCAGACCCTTTCTTTTCCCCCCCCGGCGCATATATGGTTTACCCCCTGTCTGCATTCAGCAGACTGCTGACCCTCCTTGGAAAAGAGTCAGCTGTGTGAAGATAATGGGCCATAATCTCTTTTTGTATCGTCGTCCAGCTCCCAGAGGTCGTTTCTCTGTACCCTCTTCATTACCTTGACATGTCAGGGGGCATTCCCCTCCGCATTATGGTACTCCCCTGCAGAGGGCGGGCAAACACTGCCCAACCCCCCCCTTTCTCGTGTTTCTTCTTGCCCAAAAAAACGAACAGAGAGTCCCCTGCGAACCCTTGTTGTCTGTATATCAAAATTGAATGCCCCCCCACCATTACTCTTCAGCTTCGCTATCTGCCCCCCCAACTGTGGTACTCTACATGGCCGCCTGTAAGGAACCCTCCAAAAGATATTGAACTTCCCTTTTCTTCATCAAAACCTGCCCATCTACTTGGAGGCTCATTTGATTGTCGTTCAACTCCATTGACAACCATCTTCCCGTGCAAAATACCTGCAATCAAACATTTGCTTTACAAAATGGAGACCAAAAAACAACCCTTTTTAAGGTTAACATACTCCCCCCAACTGTTCGTGAAGTCGTCCCCGACGAGCCAACATATGCATGCACTCAAGATGAGGATTAGTCTTTTCAAAAAACATATGACCAGTTTATTATCAATGCTATGCTTTCACATTTATATGTAGTATACTTCCATTCTCCTACTCTCTTACTCACCTCAACTAGGCTCTCCCATGTCCACGCTCATACCATCATGCACACACATATCCACATCATGAATGCACACTTTCACACTCGTGCTCACTGATCTCTCCATGCATTCCAAAAAACACATGACAGCCACATTCAAGTCCTCATGCAATCACCTTTTTACTCCTCTATCTCACCTCTCCTTCATCACGCCACATGCAAGTCTATGCAACCACACATATGCACCATGCCACATACCATGTCCTCAACCATATCCATATACTTACATTCCCTTCACCATCCTATTTTCAACCATGGAATCACAAAAACCATGCTTGTATCCTTGTCACCACTTCATTGACTTGATCACTTCATACCTTACTTACCATCCATGCACTCTTTCCTTCGGCCCTTCACTTGTGTTCCTGCATCATCCATTAAAACCAATTCCAACCATCACAAAAAGCTTACCATATATAGACGTACCAGACGGGATCCTTCTTTTCCATTGCACCTGTAACCTCACGCAACTCAACAAAAAAGGTAAGTACCAAAAAAGATGTGTCAAAACCAAAATCATCATATCTAATCCGCATGCATATAGGCGTCCTTCCTAACTAATCATATGCAAATGAGACGAGGTCCGACACAAACCTGAATTCGTGCAATCAAAAAGAGACCATCTCCAAAAAATAGAACATGACCAAAGTAAAAGAATCAGAGTGGTATACCTCATCGCCGTCTTCAGAAAGGACCTGTTGACAAGAATAGAAAAGCCAAATACAGTGAGCAGGCAGCAAGCAAGTCAAATACACATGTGAATACCGGTCCCCATTGGTGTCGACGTTAGGAAGATCGATCTATCAGCAATCACAAAAAAATCACAAAAAACATATACATGCATGGCACACCCATCCGGACGGTCATCCTCCTCCTCCTTTATGTCTCTCCCCCTCAGGGATAGGAATACAAAATCTTTTTCTTTTTCTTTATTTGTATTTATTTACACGCGAGTTGGCCTATGCGGAAACCGAATGCGACTCGTGGCCCTAACCGCCCGGCTAGGTTCGTTCCACCCATCTACCGACGCAGCATAGCACGCAACAACATAGATACGCGATGTATGAACATACACGGAAGGGCTTGCCCATAGCAAAGCCGAGTGCGGCTTGTGGTCTCGTCCGCCCGGCCGAGATGGCTCCACGCACCTATCGACCCACTATGGTGCGAAGCACCAAAACACACACACATACTCCAGCACCTATGGCGAAACTAGCGTCAGTTCGCAGTCCTGACCACCCGACCAGGTGGACTCTGCTCGCCTACTAGCCCGGCATAGCGTGCTGGCACACATATAGACACGATGTTTTTGCTTTTTTTTTCTGTTTTGTAATAATTTTTTTTTTCTCTTTTTCTTTCTGTTCTTTTCTTTTTCTGATCCCCTCAAAAGAACCCTGAGAGTTAGGGAGAGGCAAAAAGGAGCACTTCCCCACCTATCCCACACAGCAAGCATACAAAAAACGCAAACAAACAGACTCCTGATAGATCGATCTCCTGTTGTCTTCGCTTCCTCAGACGCGACACTCAAATGGCATACCTGACTGCCGACAACCTAACTAAGTGAAACTTAGCTGTTCATCCCCTCGCGAGGCCTCTCTTCCAACGACTCTGCTGGAAGACTGACTCGAGACTCTCTTACCTAGCCACGTCCAATTCCCAAAAATCAATACTCTCTAGGAAGGCGAATTTGGCTCCGCCTCAAGAGCCTCATCGTCGCTGCCTATGACCAATTGGTCCGCCCAAGCCCAACATAAACCCTCTTCATCTACCGGTGTATCTCTAGTGGAATCGTAATAAAAATATCTATCCTCGACGATTCCTGTCCAATACATCAAATACTGTTCAAACTACACAAATGGAAATTCAACACCCAAACCTTGATTGAGGAACTCGACCAACCAATGCGCTTCCCCGACGTCGTATTCAGTGAACAAGTTCTCTACAGATATCTTCATACTCGAAAAGGCCTGATCTGCAAAAATAAAGTACTAGCTCGAACTGTGCTTGTTGTTGTGCCCGATCAGCCATCATGTGCTTATTCGCTACCTATCTACAAAATGACACTCAATGTTAGCTCTTTGCAATCCTATCCTCGGTAGATGCTCGACAAAAAGGATCATATGTACATATAGGCTCTTGCGCTCTCGGTTATCCGCTTGATCTTGCACAATGGTCTTTGTCAAAAAGGGACTCCGTATCCCCATCGTCTATTCCTATGTCCTCTCCTTGGAACTCTTCAACCTAGCTCGCTCGCTTCTCTTTTGTTGACATCTCTTTTGAAGCAACCTCAAAACAAAAACCACCGTCTCTTTGGACCTCGTGCAATATCTGGCAGCATCCTTGGTACGAGCTTCCTCCTTCACCATACTGTCACTAGTCCTAGCATGTCCTTTCCCTATCTGACTCCTTGAAGTTTTCTCTTCATGCATACTCTGAATGCTCTTGTCCGTCGTATTTTCGCCATCATGATTGCCTTGCCCTTGCTCGTGCTTGGCTCTTTCATTCGTACTACTCCTCTTTCTAGGCTCGTCCTTCCCTGACTCTTCGCCTCGGCTTCTCTCGTGACTTTCTTCACCAACTCGAACTTGTGCTTCCCCTGCACCTACCGTTAGAGACTCATCGCAACTCCTAACTAATTGTTCCTCTTCACACCACTTTTCTTCCTTTGCACCTAGCTGAATTAGCCTCTCCTTTTCCAACTTCACTTTCTCATCATAGTCCATTGTCGAAGTCTTCTGGTCCATGCACTCGCTTTCTAGTGTGCACACGTCCCGAACTACTTGTCTACTGACTCCCCTTCTGTCCTTCAGTTTTGCATTCTTTATTTCATCTCTTCGACCACCTCTGACACGTACGTCTCATTGCCTCTAGCTTTCACCGGCGCTTGGCATTTCCTTGGACCTTTAGTTCGAAAAGTAACCACCTCTATTCCCAGTTCCTTCACCTTTCGCTACGTGGCCGATTGACTCTTCACCTCCTCGGGAAATCCTTGTGCCCCCTTCGTCTTCTTTCCTTCCAAGTCCATGCTTGTTGTATAGCACTCAAACTCATCGAATCCTCCCAAAAACCCTAATAGCTCCCTATCTGAGTCATCATTGTACAAGGTCGGGAGCACATATTCACTCATCTTGGTTTGACCTTGCTCTGTTGCTTGTAAGTTAAATCCATCTTGCAAAAGGCTTTTGTAATTTTCTGCTTTCAGAGAGAACTTTTCACGTACTTTTTCACGTACATCCTTTCCAACCATTTTCTTTTCTGGCTCTTTGATCGAGACCGTTTTCTTGGCATCTTCCCTAGGAGTCACTTGGATTTGTATTCGATCGGTTTTGGGCCCAATAGTGATAAACCCCGTCCTCCAGTCATGTACACAATCAGCCTGCATCAGCCATGGTCGCCCCAATAGTATAGAAAATGTAGTTTCGGTGGATCTTGGTCTTACAACCAAATAGTCAACGGAGAATTCGATCCCACCAACAATAGTTTGCACACTCCGTATTAATCGTGCAGGCTTTACCTGCGTCTGGTCAGCCATTCGGAGAGACATTGGGTTATGTTCCAATTGTGTCAATCCCAGCGCTTTCACCATGTATTCTGTCATTAGGTTCACTGCAGCTCCGCTATCCAATTGCGCGCCTGGGACCGCATATCCATTGATCTCAACTGTGACTGCAGGGGCATTCGAGTCTACTTGAGTTGTAATACTTTGGATCGTCCCTAAGACCACCTCGTCCACTTTTTCCTTTCTTTTTGCTTTCCTTGGTTTTTTGATAAACTCATTGTAGAACTGCTTTCTGCAGGTTGGCGAACACCTTAGCAATGTGGCCAAATCCAACGTGACTTCGGTCTCGGCAAGTCTCTGCATGATGTCCATTCCCGCCTCTCCTTGCTTCTTTTTTGGCAACTTCTCATGGACTGTTAGCCTTTCTGGAAAATGGTGGGATACCCGGTACAAATTTTCGTGTGATTGGTGGAAGTACCTCCACCTCGTCTTCTTCATTTAAATCTCTTTGCCTATGAGTCTCGTCATCGTCATTCACTTGAACCGAGTTCCCTCGAGTATACTCTTGTGCGTGAGTGACCACAGACACCATCAGTTCTTTACCTTTCTCTTTCCCTTGATTTGCCTCTACATGGTGGGTAGAGGTGCTAGCTCCCGGATCCAATTCCCTAATTACTACTCCAGTGTTGGGCACTCTACCTTGAGGTTGCATCATCGGTTGTGGTTGCGACTGTGCGTAGGTGGATGTATCAACCCCTCTTTGTCCTTGGCCATAATCGTTTCTTCGTTGCAGGCAATCAACATCATAATGGCCCTCGCTACTACAATATTGGCACATAGGTGTAAAGTCTTCTTGCTTCCTCGCATTCGGACAATGTGCTTGTATATGCCCAAGGCACCCACATTGCCAACACTCCGGTGGTCCCGTTCTCCTTTGAGTTCGTGGTTCAGGCCTTTGATATCCACCAACTTGGCCTTGACCTCCATAAGCATACGTGGGTCTAGTCCCCCATCTAGGCACGAGAGGTTCATTTTGGCTTGGTAATCCTTGATAAGAATAGTTCCTATTGTTTAACCACCTTCCCTTATCACGGCACTCATCTTCAGTGTGATTGTTCCTCTTGCAAAAGTTGCAAAAGATTCTTGGTTCTACATACAATCTCGAGACTGTAGGACATTCTGTGGCCATGTGCCCATATCCTCGGCATTTCGCACAAAAGATGTTTGATATAAACACTCCTTGACTTTTCTCGGGTGCCACTTCTTGCCTTACCGCATATGCTTCATGAGTTAGAGTGGCAGCTTTTACCGCCTGAGCCGCAATTTCGATAATCCTTTCTTCGGTCAACACCGGCTTTACATCTTGGGGCGTGTTTGTAGCGGCCATAAATGCCGGTGGAGTTGCAGCAGGATTTGCTTGAGTAGTGCCACTTGTAGGCCCAGCGTTTGTACGTAGCATTGGTTCAAATAAAAGTTCTTGCCTTCGTTGTTGGCCAAGTTGAACCTCTTCCCACACACGAGCAACATCTTTGGCAACCACCAACGTCGCCGATCGACTCAAACTGATATGTTGCTGAGCACTTGGATCTCTAAGTCCCACAATAAATCTTCGTTTCAAGGTATCTTCATTTGGGGCATTCGCGCCCATCTTCCTTACCAGGGTTTCCATCCTCTGGATATAGTTATCGATGCTCTCGTTAACCCCCTGGTGGAGATAATCCATTTGTTGAGCTAGACAATCTTGGAAACCTTGTCTACAAAACTTAGCCAAAAAGGCATCTTTTAGCATTTGATAAGTTTGCCTTCGCGGCTCTTCCAAGTTCTCATACCAGTTGGAAGCCTCATCTCTAAATATGGCTCGCAAGATTCGAAGTCTTTGCGCTTGGTCAACCACTTCATTTGCTTCACAGGTGACCTCGAACAATTGGATAAAGCTATCCGGATCCTCATCCCACAATCCCGAGAATTTAGGAAAGTCTCCTAAATGCACTTGGACTCGGTGTGCCATTTCAAACAGTGGTGTAATGTTGATATCCTCACGGTCCCAGAAATTTAGTGCACGTGGCCTTAGGATCCCTCCCTCAAACTTTTGCACTTGATTCATGACTCTCCTACAGGAGTACACTTTTTTGGCGGGTTTCTTCCTGCTAGTCGAGGTCGACTCACCTTGCGATTCCCACCTTTGCCTTTCTCTTTCAAGGACTCTTCTCTGAGTGTGCTCTTCTCTTTCCGTTCGTGTTTCTCCTAAGGATGAGCTCCCCTCGCTCATGTACTAGATCCGGGGTCCGCAAGCTCGGCCAACATGTGGCGCCAGGCGAACCTATGGCACTCTCTTATAGAGACGTACCAAGCTTTTCCCGGCAGATGCACCAAAATGAAGGCACTCTTAGTCCAAGGGAAAGTGCACATACACAGTGATATTTTGCCAAAACCTTCTGATGCTAGGTTAGTTCTGATCACCCTAAATCCACAATTACACTCCAATGTATTGTTGGAGGAAATGGGAAAATACATGCACAAATGGGAACCCAACTCTAGTGGTTACCTTTTGGCAAACTCTCTTCTCTCACTCTCACACATACATATGCCTTCACACACTCTCATGCATTCACATACTCTTTTTCCCACAGGCTCATTCCCTTGCTTCCACACTCTCATACTCTTATACCTACACACCCTTGTACACTTTTACTTCCCCTATTCCTTTCCTTTTACTTCTTACACACATGCAACATACCTACTTACACCCACATTCACAACCACACACACTCGTGCATTCCCTTCCTCTCATGCCCTTCTATCCTCATCTCGTGAACATTCTTTCCCTTACCCTTACCCACTCATACACACACACTCACACCTACCCACTTACACACTCGATCCCTTCCTCTCTTCCTTGCTCTCCCTTTCTCTCTCACTCACCCTTCTCTTACACCCAAACACACACATGCACTTACACACCCATACACATGTTCATATGCTTCTACCATCCCCCACACATATACTGTCGTCCATACATGAGTACTTCAACTTCCAACTTATCCCTTTCTTGGCCCTTCTTTTTTCCCCTTTTGTATCACTCACATACATTCGCTCCTCGTTCCCAATTACTCACATCCTAAAGCCCACGTTCATCCCTACCCTTTTATATACCCCTAAGCTTTCCTTCTCTCTTTTACTCTCTCTTTCTCTCTACTTACCTCTCCTCAACCTCATGCACATGCTTACTTCTGCTCACTCATCGGCTCAAACACCCTCACTCCTTTCCACTTCGCCCCCTATGACTTCCTTGTATGTGCACACGAACCCACTCACTCCTTCCCTCGCACCTCCAACCCACTCATGCACTCTCCCAGCTTCCTCTCTCTCCCTCTATCACATGGACACTCACACACACCCTAGCATACACCCTCTATTCTCCTCGCTATCCCTCCTTTTTCACTCCAGTATCTCTCCACTTACCTTCCTTTGGTCGAGTCTACTCACTCTCACATCCTTCCTATCCCACTTTCACACCCTCTCTTCCCCGTTCTCTTCCTCCCTTTTCCGCCCCCTTCTTTTGGAAAGTCATTTACACTTTTCATTCTGTAGAAAAATACACATTGTAGAATCCCTATCAGATAAACAATCAGAACACCCACTTATGATCGCATTTTGGGGAGAATTAGCGATACGTACCTATTTATGCATAGCTAAATTCTTTCCAAAAAAAATTCTCAAAGCGCAAACATGCAAGATTTACAATTTACCAGCTTGCATTAATCTCCACATGAAGTTCTGCCAAAAATTTACTTCTATTGTATAAAGGAAGACCCGAAAATATGCATTCTGTGTTTGCATCTTAGAGCTTCAAGAACGGTTGCTGCTCGAAATCCATGACTATAATAAACATCTAACCAATAATGAGGATGTATCCGTGAAGAAAAAAACAGTGGGTGTTATTCCCTACCCAGCTCCAACATGTTCTTCAGAACCCACGAACTAGGCCAAAGCGCACAGATTAAGCATCCATCAAGAAGGATCCCATTCTGATCAAATCGCACCCAGCCCATTAAGAACTCAAATATTGCATGAGGATGAGCATCCTCTACCTCTACAGTTCCGGTCTGGTTTATTGCATCAGAAATGACCCTTAGTCTAGGTTTGGTTCTGAGTGACTCCTCTCAATGGTCCACTAAAAATTCATCAATCGTTTCTGCTAAGTCTAAAATCAGTTCGAATTTGTTTTTCCTGCGCAACTTGAGTTTTCTTTCCATTATCATTATTAATACCCTGCTCCCTTGTTCTGCGAATGTTCCACACACATTTTCTCAACCACATACACACATTCTCA
Organism: Ceratopteris richardii; assembly: GCA_020310875.1. Lineage (NCBI taxonomy): Eukaryota > Viridiplantae > Streptophyta > Polypodiopsida > Polypodiales > Pteridaceae > Ceratopteris > Ceratopteris richardii. The sequence goes on from CM035412.1 coordinate 70,086,137, forward strand.
CACTTGCGCACATTCCCGCACAGACCATCCTACACATACACAATTCAACATACCTCCCTCATACGCGCATTAGTGCATGTATATGCAAGGGCCTACATGATCGTAATGAATCTCTCTCACCCTTTTTTGAGCATTCATATACACCCCAACCAGGTTAAATAAAGATGATGAGAGAGTTCAAGTGCTACCATCCCCTTCAGGTGATGTCTATCCTTAGAACAAATACCAGCAAGCGCCCAAACAGTCTATCGGTCTCCACGAAAATAGTTTACTTTCCATCAAACCCCTATTCTATTGCATACATTGAAACACGTCTGGAAAGGTGAATACATACAAATTCCAAATGAAAAAAAAAAAACTGCCACAGTGAGGCAATGTCGCAACTCAGTATCTCTGTTATAGCTTAAATAGCTTACCAAGAAATTTTCCTCAGCCCAACACCAATGAAGTGATTAGCACAATACTCCTGCATGTCCCTTTGTATCCTCACCAATCAACACAGTCATTGTTCAGATTTGGGTTCTGATATATCTGCACCTCATTCAAATTCCTCTCACGGCCTTCGACCTACTCTAGCGTTCTTCTCAGAACATCCCCACAATTGTCCACTTCAGCTTGGCACGTGCTTTGAGTTATCCCTTGAAGCCCTCTCAAGCGACGATTCATCCAGGTTTCTGTTCTTCACACTCTACGGGTCACCACAATAGAGGCCATGCTAATCTCTCCTCATCACTCCAAGGCCTCCGACTCTGTTACATGAAGAAAGAATAGAGGTGTCGTAATATAGATGAATAGCCTCGTACTACTGCTTCCCATCTTCCCTCTAAGATGCCACTTCGGGAGCTGATTACCTTCCCCTCTGTTGGGGTAGCTGACTGAACCACGGTGACCACCAATAGAGCGAAACTCTCCTTCCTTCTTGATTTAACTACAAAGAACTCTGTTGCCACAAAACTCCACGACTCCGATTGAGCGCACCTCCTCCAGAAATATATCAGAAAAGAATCTCCCCTTCTGTAGCCGCCCTCCTCTCTGCTTTGCCCAAAAAAATGGAAAACCCCATCTTCTCTAGTCCTCTTCGCAGGGCACGGACGTGACTACTCTGATTCTCCCAAAAAAGGAAACTCCATACGAAGCTCTCAACGTTGCTCTTTCCTCAGATCAACTGTGAACGCCCTCGACTACACCCTCCTGCCTAGAACAAAAACGAACCAAACCCCCCTTTAAGGATGAACAAAAACCAACAGCAGCGGCCTTTGATATCGAAAACGAAGCAGAAAAAAACCAACAAACCCCCCCCCCCCCCGGTGCATATATGGTTTCCCCCCTATCTGCATTCAGCAGACTGCTGACCCTCCTTGGAAAAGAGTCACCTGTGTGAAGATAATGGGCCATAATCTCTTTCTGTATCGTCGTCTAGCTCCCAGAGGTCGTTTCTCCGTACCCTCTTCATTACCTTGACATGTCAGGGGGCATTCCCCTCCGCATTATGGTACTCCCCTGCAGAGGGCGGGCAAACACTGCCCAACCCCCCCCCCCCCTTTCTCGTGTTTCTTCTTGCCCAAAAAAACGAACAGAGAGCCCCCTGCGAACCCTTGTTGTGTGTATATCAAAATTGAATGCCCCCCCACCATTACTCTTCAGCTTCGCTATCTGCCCCCCCAACCGTGGTACTCTACATGGCCGCCTGTAAGGAACCCTCCAAAAGATATTGAACTTCCCTTTTCTTCATCAAAACCTGCCCACCTACTTGGAGGCTCATTTGATTGTCGTTCAACTCCATTGACAGCCATCTTCTCGTGCAAAATACCTGCAATCAAACATTTGCTTTACAAAATGGAGACCAAAAAGCAACCCTTTTTAAGGTTAACAGATGATGACTCAGATAAGGAGCTATTAGGTTTTTTTGAAGGAATCAGTGAATTTGAGTGTTACATGACAAGCATGGACTCAGAAGGTAAGAAGACGAAGGGAGCACACGGCTTGTCTGAAGAGGTGAAGAGTCAATTGGCCACACAACGGAAGGCGAAGAAACTTGGAATGGAGGTGGTTACTTTTCGAACTAAAGTTCCAAGGAAATGCCAAGAACCGACGAAAGTCAGAGGTAGTGAGACGTACGTGTCAGAGGTGGTCGAAGAGATGAAATTAAAGAATGCAAGACTGAAGGACAGAAGGGGGATCAGTGAACTATTAATTCGGGACATATGCACACTGGAAAACGAGAGCATGGACCAAAAGACTTGGGCAATGGACTATGATGAGAAAGTGGAGTTGGAAAAAGAGAAACTGATCCTATTAGGTGCAAAGGAAGGAAAGTGGTGTGAAGAGGAACAATTGGTTAGGAGTTGCGATGAGCCTCTAGTGGTAGTTGCAAGGGAAACACAAGTTCGAGTTGGTGAAGAAAGCTATGAGAAAAGCCGAGGCAAGGAGTCAGGGAAGGACGAGCCTAGAAGTAGTGGTAGTACGAATGAAATAGCCATGCACGAGCAAGGTCAAGGCGATCATGATGGCGAAGATGCAACATACAAGAGCATTTAGAGTATGCATAAAGAGAAAACTTCAAGGAGTCAGATAGACGAAGGACATGCTAGGACTAGTGACAGTACGGTGAAGGATGAAGCTCGTACCAAGGACGCCACCAGATATTGCACAAGGTCCCAAGAGACAGTGGTTTTTGTTTTGAGGTTGCTTTAAAAGAGATGTCATCAAAAGAGAAACGAGCGAGCTAGGTTGAAGAGTTTCGAGAACAGGACATAGGAACGGGCGTTGAGGATACGAAGACCTTTTTTGACAAAGAACAATGTGCAAGATCAAGCAGATAACTGAGAGCACAAGGGCCTATATATATACATGATCCTTTTTTTCAAGCATCTACCTAGAATAGAGTTGCGAATAGCTAACATTGAGTGTCATTTTGCAGATAGGTAGCGAATAAGCACACGATGGCTGATCGGGTGCAACAACGAGCACAGTTCAAGCTAGTACTTTATTTTGGAGATCACATCTTTTCGAGTATGGAGATATATGCGGAGAACTTGTTCACCGAACATGACGTCGAGGAAGCGCATTGGTTGGTCCAGTTCCTCAATCAAGGTTTGGGTGTCAAATTTCCATTTGTGCAGTTCAAGCAGTATTTGATGTATTGGACAGGAATCACCGAGGATAGCTATTTTTATTACGATTCCACTAGAGATACGTCGGTAGATGAAGAGGGTTTTTGTTGGGCTTGGGCGGACCAATTGGTCATAGGCAGCGATGACAAGGCTCTTGCGGTGGAGTCGGATTCGCCTTCCTAGAGAGTATTGATTTCCGGGAGGTGGATGTTGCTAGGTAAGAGAGTCGCGAGTCGGTCTTACAATAGAGTCATTGGAAGAGAGGCCTCACGAGGGGATGAACAGCTAAGTGTCAGTTAGTTAGGTTGTAGGAAGTCAGGTATGCCATTTGAGTGTCGTGTCTGAGGAAGCGAAGACAACAAGAAGATTGATCTATCAAGAGTCTATTTTGGTTGTGTTTTTTTTGTATGCTTGCCGTGTGGGATAGGTGGGGAAGTGCTCCTTTCTACCTCTCCCTAACTCTCAGGGTTCTTTTCAGGGGAACGAAAAAAAAAGAAAAGAAAAAAGGAAAAAAGAGAAAAATACAAAAAGAGATGGTCTCTTTTTTATTGTGCGAGTTCGATTATGTGTCGGAATTTGTCTTGTTTGCATATGATCAGTTAGGAAGGATGCCTATATGCATGCGGATTATACATGATGATTTTGGTTTTGACACATCTTTTTGGTACTTACATTTTTGTTGAGATGTGTGAGTTAACAGGTGCAATGGAAAAGAAGGATTCCGTCATGTATGTTTATACATGGCAAGTCTTTTTGGTGATGGTTGAATTCTGTTTTGATGGATAGTGCAGGAACACAGGTGAAAGGCCAAAGGAAAAAGAGTGCCATGGATGGTAAGTAAGGTATGAAGTGATCGGGTCAACAAAATGGTGACAAGGATGTAAGCATGATTCTTGTGATTCTATGTTTGGAAATAGGTTGGTGAAAGGAGTGTAAGTATATGGATATGGTTGAGAACATGGTATGCGGCATGGTTCAAATGTGTGTTTGCATAGACTTGCATGTGGCATGATGAAGAGGAGATGTGAGATAGAGAAGAAGTAAAAGGTGATTGCATGAGGACATGGAAACGAATGTGGTCGGCATGTGTCTTTCTTGGAATGCATGAAAAGACAAGCGAGCACGAGTAAGAGTGTGCATGTGTGAGAGTGTGTTTTTGAAGAGAACTAACCCTTGGCTTGAGTGCAGTCACACATTGGCTCGTCGAGGACGACCTCGTGAGCAGAAGAGGGGAGTATGTTAACTATGTTTATGGCTGATTTTTTGGCGCTAATATGTCTCCATTGTGTGGAATAGATATTTGACTACAGGTACTATGAAGATGGAAAATGTGTGTATGCGAAAGAGAAACATTAGAATGTTGCTAGGCTTATGGATATTCCCAGGTAGTTACAGTGTGAATTGACGGATAGTTTTCAGGGGGGCTGCTTCGTTTTCTTTTTTGTTTGTCAGGGAGCACAGGAGGAAGGGGAGATCTTGTGAACGCATGGTGAAAAAGAACAAGAAGGGGTGGGATTTTCCTGCATGGAAATCATTGTGAGGGAAGCAACGATGGATCATCTCTCTCTATGTAGCATGTGCATGTCGAGCCATGAATGCTTTTAGCAGAGTCGCAAATACACAATCACCGTTGTGAGGAGGTAGATGGGCTCCTCGAATCTTGCATCTCTGCTAATGCGGGGTGTGCAGAACATATTATCCTTCGTCGCTTTGAAGAATCTCAGCTTCTTTTTTCCCTCTCCTTCGTCATCCTTATCTTCGTAGTTAAAGACCTGGTATGGTTCTTCTATAATTGCAAGTGGAAAAATGCTTTTCTCATTGTAAATGTATTGGAATGTTGAATATGATCTTGATTTCCTAGTCGCGAGCAAATTGGACGTATTGTTGCATACATCATTTTCTGTATTCATCCCTCAACTAAGGAGAAATCTTCCGAGTTAGCTCGATCTATTCACCTCCGAATCGTACTCGATACTTTCATGCAAAATAAACTTTCTGTTCTCTCCCGCTTTTTACTCAGAGGAAATTGTGCCCAACTTATAAATGGTGTTGGTCTCAACGGGAAATATCCAGTATTACCGCCTTCCTAACGTGGGTTGCGATCAGTATTTCAACGAATTCTATTGTAAACACTCTATAGAGTCATTGGGGGAGATTGTGACGATTTCTCTAGCCATCTGATACTCAGAAGATTCATTGTAGGATTTTGTTTTTATGGCTCGGGCTGAAAATTTCCAGTTTGCTATCACAAGGCAATGCACATGGTGCAGCCAGACATACCTTTTTTCAAAACCATGTTTAGTTTGAGGGGACACTTGTGGGAAATCCAATTAGACGTGATACAGGTCATGCGAACATGAGGGTGAAAAGAAATTGTTCATGACTGCATGTCTATTGCCTATGAGAGATGACCCTATAATTTTTAGAAAAATTCTTGGAGTCTATGTTCTTATGCAGCATGATCATTTGCTCTATGCAGCTACAATCGGAAGTTTTTATAGATTTACATCTCTAGGGTTCATGTGTATCAGGATTGTGATACTTTGAGAACTAAAATGTGGAAGCTTGCATTTCCTCTGTGTCCTTCATCCCTTGTGGTTGTTTAATTATGGATCTTCTCGAAATTGGAAACTAAAGTATAAATCTGTTTTTGATGAGAGAGAATAAGGGTTAATGTATGGCCATTTAAGTGCGTGCATGATAGTAAGTGATAGAGAGGGGACATGTGTGTATTTGAGCATAGGTGTTAGAATGACTGAGGAAGTGGATGTGTGTGTATGTGAACGCAAGTGTGAATGTGCATGTATGTTAAAGTATGGGTGACAAAGAGGGTGGATGTGAATGAGCAAGCATAGGGGGCATGAGGAGATGGGAGTGTGCGAGAAAGAGCGGAGAGAAGACAAGGGAGGAAGGGGTTTATGTGTGTTCTTAAGTACTCAAATGGGGCAAAAGAAGTGTGAATGTGTGTGTGCAAGAATGCCTGTGTGAATGCATTAGTAAGTGTATGTGGATGAGTAAGTGTGATAAAGTAAGTAAATAGGAAGTGTGAGCAAGAGGAAGAGAGTGCGTCCAACAGCCAACCTAGGGAACGAATATTGGGCCACCTAGGCATTAGGGTCTTTCCTCTTTTCCCCTCTACAGTTACATTTGAGTATGGTTGTGGGTGTAGAGAAGTGCAAATAGGCCAAATCTAAGCGATTCACGTAAATCTATTGTGTCTGTGGGCATCTTTTCCCTTGGGTTTAGGTCTTATCATATAGCTATAGTGTCTGACTTTTGTTGCTGTTGCAGGTGATCCGATTCTTTGGATAATTTGTCATGGGCTTCGAGGAGGTTAGCATAATCTTCCACTATGATTCTGATGTTCTCCGAGGGCACAGCTTGAAATTTTGAGGGACTGATGGGTGCCTTGGGTGTGCTCTCGATGGCTGCTTCTAAATTTTCTAAAGTTTCTCGATGGCCTTGGGTTCCACTGCAAGGTGCCTTCTCAGGAGTTCCATATTGCACTAGAGTTTGGAATTATGTTCCATCTAAGTTTGTAGATGGCCTTCAACTTGTTGCATGGCTTCTACATCTACGTTCTACAACTTTGCTTCCAAGGTGCTATGGGCCTCTTGTAAACTATGTTTTTAGACTCTCTTTGTCTTCCTCGAGGGTAGCTATTCATTTTTGTAATTTGCTAGAGTGTGCTTGTAATCTCTTGTTATGTTCCTCTACCTAATGGTACTCTATCCTTAGTTGCGACATACATTGACGCATAGTATCAAATGCATTATTTATAGATGAAGATGCAATTTGTACGGTTGTTGATGCAAGGGAATGGAAGTGGGGAATGGGGAGTGTGAATTTTGTGTCTAATAGAGAGGTGTGTGCAGGTGAAGTTGGTGGTGAGGAATGGGGAATGGTGGAAGTGTGGGGGGAGGGGGAGGTATTGTGGGTGGTGAAATGTCCATGCTATCAGACGTGGAGGTGAGTGTGGTGTCTACCATATACAATGGAATGGTAGGTGATGTGTGTGAGGTGGTGGTGAATAATTGTGGTGTTGGTGTTGGGAATGGGACTGACAACGAGGTTTGGGTGATGGGTTGAAATAATCTAGAAAGAAAGGCATGGGCGGGTTGAAGTATTGGTGGGACGGAGGGAGGAAAGTAAGAGCTTGGAGTTGGGAATGTCATGGAAGGAGGCTCGGAGATAGGGAATCCTAGAAAAGTGGATCTTAGGTCTAGGTGTCCTATGGCTGACATTGTAGAGGCAGGATGTCCTACAACAGGATCAATGAGGGGTTCTGATGTAATGGTGGTAGTACGATACAAGGGATTTTCAAAAGAAGAAAATAGGATTGAAGTAGAAGTGGGGATACGAAAGATGAAGGGTTTCTCTTGGGTATTGGTGGTAGGAATAATATTTACAACCTCGATGTGAGGGGGTGATGGTGGAGGTGTTGGAGGTAGTGGTTCTGTTGTATCACCATGGTTGACCATCGTTTCATGTCCAGGAGTTCTAGTTGCTTGGGATGTTGTCGCCATTGGTTCGGTTGTAGTGGTAGTTGCCTCCACAATGGTGATGGGGATTTGAATGCTTTTTCATGACCTTGGTCTTGTTTGGAATCTTCGTGGATCATATTGAATGGGAGCCCTCTACGATGTGGATTGGATGACTTCCACTATTCCATAGGCTTCTGGGAGCAATAATAGATTTTCACTAGTTTTTGAGTCGACACTAGCCTCTTCCAAGAGCTCGGCCATTAGCACTCTGCTGCTTTCTTCAAAAAGTAATTGTTCTGCCCACACCCTTTCCATGATATGGTATAATGTACGGAGTTTTGCAGTATAAGTTGGGGCTTTGGTAGTTTCTTCCTCTTCTCCTTCTTCTTCCTCTTTTTCTTCTTCTAGCCATTCTAATTGTTGAGATAGTGTTCCTTGTCAGTCATCTCCCCAGTGGACATGCTGGCCTTCTATAGATTTATCCCTTCTTTGGGAGGATGTGCTAGGTCCTTCTATATTAGAAAACAACTCTACAGCTCACAATTCAGTTGTCTGTAAAAAAGATTCAAAGTCAAAGATGCTCATCCCTTCAATGTCTCCAATGGTACCGAATTCGAATTTGGAAGGTATAGGGGATGCAGAGGGAGCTTTTTGCGAAGTGTCTCTAGAGTCAGATCGGGGAATTTGAATTGTAAAGGGAGGCATTGTGGCTTCCCCTCGTGGTGAGACCTCCAAGGTGGTAAGGAATTCTTGTGTTTGGACACATGGAATAGTGCCCCTCATTCGTTTGGATTGGTGTGTTGAAGCTTTTTGTCCTTTAAATAGCTACAATTGTGACCAAGTTAGTGCGTGCTTGATGGGCATATCATATGCTAAACACCTATATATTATATGAGTGATTGCACAACAAGCATTCACCACTAGCTTCTTGATCCACCTTTTATTAGCTTCATACAACTGCTCCATGATCCATACAGGAATCTTAATTGTTAATGAGCCTGTTTCTGCTAGGTAAAGACTCAACCAGATTCTTTTGTGTGCTGAGTGAATCTATCTTGTCCTAGGAATGCAAAATGTTGCATGCACATTCAAAGAGGGATGGAAACATTAGATGTAAGTGTTGCCATGTCTGCTAACTTCAATAGCTTTCCATTCTTCATGTTATCAGGTATCAAAGGATCTTTTTCTGACTGTACATGTGTGCCATGCATGTTTAGTGCATCCCTTACCAATTCTAGGGTGAGTTCAAACTTCTTTAGCTCTTTGTTGCATGATAGAGAGGGAATTACAAAGGTACCTAGTCGATCTTTTACACTTCTAACCTTTAGAGTAGACACCAAATAATAGCAACGTTGGAAGTCTAGCTTTGGTATGGGTGCCTTGAAATATTCGGATAATCCTACACATTGCCAAATTATCTGTAGTTTTGGGGTGTTCTGGAGAATCTCAAACTCTTTTGAAAAAAATTGAAATCATCCCCACACGTTGCAAAATTCATACTTGGACTCCCATATATATGATGCATCCCCTAGTTGCCTTAGCATCCCATTGAACTAATGAGAATGGTCACTAACCTTCTCTGTGAGTATTATAGGTGGATCATGAATTGGTATTTGCTGGAGGTGACATAGCTCTGCGGGTTGTTCAGTTGGTAGCACTTCAATGGGTAGGTTTTCCATGCGAACTCCAGCTTGAATTGTCCCTGCTCGCGAACTAGTGCCTGTTGTGTCAGCCATGATGTGAGTAGTGCTATTTCTCTTTGAATCTGCTAGAAGAGGAGATCATATTAGCATTGTAATGAAAACATGACGATACTTTGTCTCCTTCACAATACCAACATGATACTCACATTGGTTAGAGAGTTAGTCAGTGAAGGGTTTGTAGTATTTGTGAGTGTGGGTTAGCAAGTTAGTGATTTCCCTAGATGCATACTTTGTATGTGCACTGTACTCAGAATGCATCTACTTTTGTGCATATTCAGTTATGACATTGGGTCAGGGGGTTTCTTATAGGTTTTAATTCTCAAAAATGTTATCGTGGGATTGTAGCTTGTGGTAGTGATGACCTTTAAATGCTTCTAGACTAGATCTTCTTGTATTTGGGACTTTTTGGGTGCCCACTGCCAGATAATCGTCTGTTAGCTTGTGGATGATAGGGGGAAGACTTCTTACGTATCACCAAGAATTCTTGGAGAAGGTTGTCAATGACTTCATTCAAGACGTTTGTGCCTCTATCACTTTACTAACTCGATTGGTAATATATATCTGGTGAATACATTCTTGAATAAGAACTTCGCGGTCATCTGAGCATCATTCTTCATTGTTGCCTTTACTTCTACCCATTTGGTTAGGTAGTATGTGGCAATAATAATGTACTCAGCATGTGAACTCTTAGTTGGGGGGGTTAATAAGACCTACAAAGTCTATTCCGCACTTAGAGAATGCCCATCCTCACATCATGGGTTTCAATGGCATCTCATCCTTGTGTATCGGGTACTAATTTTGTTGACAAATATCGCACCTCTTCACATAGGTATGTGCATCCATGTGAAGAGTTGGCCACCAAAGACCTGTGAATATGATTGCCTTGATCACACGATCTGGTCCAAAGTGTCCTCCTACCACACCTTGGTGAGTAGTCTCTAAGATTTTTAGGTATTCACTCTCATGGACACACAATCTAAGATATCCATCTCTTCCGCACTTGTACAAATTATTGCCAATGAGAGAATAATCTAGTGCTTCTTGTTCTAAGCTCTTCCTTCTTGCCAATGTCATCTCTTGAGGGAATGTCTATGTCCTCAAAAATTTCACCAATGATTCACTCCAATTTGGAACTAAAGACACTTAATATAGAGTGGCATGTTCTATCAGTGGTCTTATAGCATAGATTTGGCATTCCTTGCACAACTTGTGGATGTCTGCCTCCATTGTTGGCCAATATACTCCTAGCTTTGCAAAGTATGTACGGTTCAATGTTTGGAGTGATGTTGTTGTAGTGCACCTACATGTGCTAATTGAAGCCACTTTGCATGCTCATCTTCATCTACACAGCAAGCAAGTATGCCTTGGTTGGTGTGCTTATACACACTACCTATCATTATGTGATATTTTTGGGACCACTACTTCTTTATCCTTGGCTTCTAGTATAGAATGTTTCATCCCAAAGGTGATAATAGGCACTATAGGTTTGGCCCATTCTGGCACTACCTCTAGATTGAACAAATAAGCATCAGGAAGATCATCCGATACTCCTTGAGGAGACTCGCCAGAAGTTAGTCTGGAAAGGTTATCTACCCTAAGGTGAGTCCCACCTTTCCTAACCACAAGTTCAAGGTCATATTCTATTAGTAAGGGCAACCATCATACTAATCTGCTAGTATTGCAAGGTTTGTTCACTAGATACAGAAATGCTTAATGGTCTGTAAAAAATTTAAACTTATTTACAAGCAAACAATGTCTAAACTTTTTCACCGCATATACCATGCCTATTTCTTCTCTTTCCATCATGGTATAATTTTGTTCAATTGTGTTCAATTGTCTACTGACATAAGCTATTGGAAGATCCATATTTGCTTCCCTAGTAGGTTGTGCGAGTACACACCCAATAGCATAATTGGATGCATCCACATGAACATGGAACAGCTTGTTCCAATCTGGTAGTCAAGATTGGTTTTGAACATAGTTGTCCCTTAATCTCATTGAAGGACTTTTCACATTCTTCGGTCCTCTCAAAGTTAGTCAACAAGGAGTTCAAAGACTTTGCAATGATCGCACACATGCAAATAAATCATCGATAATAGCCACAATGCCCCATGAAAGCTTGTACTTCCTTGACATTCTTTGGCCTAGGTAGCTCTGCAATAGCTCTAACTTTATCCTCATCAGTGGATATGCCATTCTTTTCCAGCATGTATCCTAGAATCTTGCCTTGTCTGACCATGTAGTGAGAATTATCTTACCAACTCCCATTACATGATAAGAGGAGTTTTTAGCGCATGTGAAAGCATTCCCTATAGGGGCGAGCTCAAGTGAACACAAGAAACTACGTTGTAAGATAATATGTTTGGCTGCCCCATGTCAAAAGTACCAAACATCTGAGTCTATTACAGACATACACTACTCATGAGAAGATGGGTCATAGATGCAAATAGTAGTAAACCTCCATTCATCATTTTGCACAAGATTAGTAGACTCTATTTTAGGTGTAGATGCCTCTATAACAACGATTCTAGCCTCTTTCTTCTTTGCCTCTTTTGTAGCCAATTTTGGACAAATCTTTATGTTGTGATCATTTTCTTTATAGTTGTTGGAGTTTGAGGTATGTAGAAGCACATAAAGAGAAGAAGGAAGAAGAAGAAGAAGCTTGGAGCACAACACACAATACTGAATGTATTACCAAGTGAATGAACAAAGATTAGTGACCCATTAGGGTTATCGGCGTATAAACAAGCCGAGGGGAGGCAGGGGGGACTTCTAAAGAGGGAAAAAAATGCCTCGATGATCTTAAGTGTGTTCACACACCTCACTACCAGAATATATCAACAAAGCCCCCCCTCGAAGTGATGCGGTGAACAATGAGATAGCACTCATGTATAAGGAAGTTCCAAGCTATGTGGAAAGAGATCAATCCACAAAACGAAGTAAGCCCAAAGCTTTGCGGAAAGCGTCAACTTCTCTCAAGCTAGAGCCTTTCTAAAAAGATCTACAATGTTATCCTATGTGGCCATGTATGCCAAACTGATCTCTCTAGTAGAGAACCTCTCCCTGACATAATGATAATGCACCTCAATGTGCTTTGTGCGAGCATGGAACACTAGGTTCCTTGAAACTCCCAATGCGCTATGATTGTTATTAAAGATGGTGGTGACAAAAGACTAACCAACACCCAAATCAGCCAAAAAGGCATTTGAGCCACACACTCAATAGTTGTTGTGAAAGCTACCCTATACTCAGCCTCACAACTAGAAGTGGCCACAATAGGCTGCTTCTTGCTCAACCAAGATATGCATGAGCTACCAAGCATGAAACAAAAACCACTAGTGGACATGTGAGTGTCATAGCAACTGGCCCAATTAGAGTTAGAAAAAGCATGTAAATTTGGCGATAATGATCCCCCCTTGGGATAAAATAATCCGAAGTAGCAAAAGATGTTCTTAACCACTTGCAAATGCTTGACACTTGGGCAATGCATAAACCTTCTCATCTAAGAATCATTTGAAACTCTAGATCTATAATATTTGAGTGTTGCCGAACATAACACAAGTTGCAATTTTGCAAATTCACCTATTTTCTCTATGGGCCACACCTTACCAGCTCAAAACAAAGTTCAAGATGGCTCCAAAACTAAAATTTGAGCAAAACAAATGATCCTAAAGGGCTAACCCTCAAAAATATTTTGATGCTTTCTACCCCTCAAACCAAATTTTGTAGAAATCTAAGATCATTTTTGAAGCATGCATTATCCATGCCTTCTCACATAATCTTCACTATTGGCCTTCTCCACGAGTTCTTTACAGCCAACCTAGCTCTGATACCATGTCAAGAGAAAGGAGAAAGGAAGAGAGCTCTCACACAAAGAGAGAAGCACACCCACATTGATGCAAGGAAGAATGGTCTTCTTCTTCTTCTATTATATATAGAGAATATACAAGAATTACCTAATACAACAATACAACTAGTGCAATATATAAAGAATAGTACATAAGAAAAATCCTAATGTCCATGAATGAGTGAGCAAGTAAGAAAAAAATGTGCCATCACACTCGATAGATAAATCTAGTAAACATCACTAGAAGTATCCCTGACATATACCTGTATGAATAGTATACACTGTGTAGCTCATATTGAACCATTTTTTAGGAAGGAGGAATGTTGAATTTTGCCCAAAATACAACCTTTCACATACATGTTTACCAAGTGCCTCAAGTTTGGTCAGAAGGGACACCATTTCAAATTTCTGTAGGCATAGCAAACTAGCAAAATTCAGGTGACCAAAGCTTTGCATCTGAGGTAGCTTGAGAATCTTGAACTACACATGCTAAATCATTCACACATTTTGCATAGTCTATGAGCTTATACAGCCCATGACATAAAATGCTAGAAGCAATAATAACATCACCATTTGACATATCATGAACTGTCAATCTGTCATCAACGAATTTGAAAACCAAGCCAATCTTGGCTAATGCTAAAACTAACGATAGATTTTTTTTTATCCCTAGCATAAATAAAGCATCTGACAATGTGAAAGAACTACCATCAGTAGTAGTCAGAATGATCTTACCAACTCCCATGATAGGATAAGAGGAATTGTTGGTGCATGTGATAGTATTCCCTGTCAGGTCAGGCTCAAGTGAACTAAAGAAACTACGCTGCGAGGTGATATGTTTTGTTGTCCCACTGTCAAAGTACCAAAAAACATCTGAATCTACTATGGACATACACCATTCATGAGAAGATGAGTCATAGCTGCAAACAATAGTAAACGCCCATTCTTCATTCTGCACAAGATTAGCAGAATCTAGGTGTAGATGGCTCTACAACAACCATTTCAACCTCTTTCTTCTTTGCCTCTTTTGCAGCTAGTTTCGGACAAATCTTTATGACATGATTATTTCCTCTATAGTATTTGTAGAATTGTTTATGCTTTTCTATTTTCTTCTCCTCTTTTCTTCCCTTTTTTATTATGCAAAATTAGCATATTTTTACTTACTAGTAGATGAGCTTCATTTACCTTTGCCCTTCTCACTAGCTAAGAAGGCTTGATCTGGTACATGCATAATGGACCTATTCTTGCTAGGTTGATCTTCATGTAACAAAACATAGACTAACTCCTCAAATGTTAAGGCATTTGGATTGCCTTTCATCATCAACCGAAGAGTATAAGAAAGACTCTTATATGAATAAGAAATACCATTAAGAATTTTCTACACAAGTGAACTATCTGGCAAGAGTTCATGTGTAGAAATTAGGGATAGTGGCACATTTGAAGTTTTAAGTGTATCCCAAGCATCCTTTGTTTTTTTGCAAGAGTGAATATCAGGGATAGTGGCACATTTGATAGACAAACCTATCAATGCATGTGCATGAGCATCTCTGCCATCCCAAAAAATTTTCTCTTCAATAGGTGTAGTAGGAACCGCAACATGAAGAAGAATTTGAAGATTGTCATCTTTTCCATTTGCGTCACCTTCAATAATTTTATTTGCACGTGTAGTAGGTCATTTTTCAACACCGTGCACAATAGTCCACAATCCTTTTGCCACCAATAGATGACACATCATATATGCCCATAATGGGTAATTGGTACCATCCAACTTTACTAAAATACCTTGATTCAAAAAAAATGAATTTATCTCAAAAAGTTGAACAGAACTAACCTGTTGAGCTCTATTAAACCTGTAGTAGACTTTGAGATGCTTGCACTAGCAAAACAAAACATGTATATATGTTTGGCACAAAAGGACAAAATTTTTTGCACACACATTGCAATAGTGCATTCAGATGCTGAAAGGAGCTCAGATCAAGATTTTGACACCACACAGTGAAGATATTTTGAACTCCTAATCAGCCTAAGTATGCTCACCAAATTTCATGTGATTCAGAGACGGTGACCTGAGGGGTATCGATGATGCCCTAAATGAAGTGGCATCTTGTTCTTATACCGATTGTTGGAGTTTGAGATATGTGGAAGCATTGAATAGCACAAGGAAGAAGAAGAAGCTTGGAGCACAACACACAATATTGAATGTATTTCCAAGTGAATGCATAAATATTAGTGACTCATTAGGGTTATAGCCATATCTACAAGACGAGGGAAAAAAACCTCCTAAAGAGGGAAAAAAGTGCCCTAGCAATCCTAAATGTGTTCACACACATCACTACTAAAATATATCAACAATAGTATTTGCATAGCTATTTCTGCTTTTTTGCTTTCTTCTTGTCTTTGTCTTCCCTTTTTGACTTTGCAAAATTAGTAGATTTCTGCTTATTAGTAGATGAGCTCCATTTATCTTTGCCCTTCTAACTAGTTAAGAAAGCTTGATCTGCAACATGCATAATGGACTTGTTCTTCCTACATTGATCTTCTTGCAATAAAATAGAGACTAACTCCTCAAATGTTCAGGCACTTAGATTGCCTTTCATCATCAATCTAAGAGTAGAAGCAAAACTATAATATGAATCAGGAAGACAAGAACTGTTTGCACAAGTGAACTATATGGCAAGACCTCATCTACAGAGATCAACTACTCTTTAAAATATTTGATCTTTGACAAAAAAATTATCCATAGAATCTCCTTCATTCATATGCTCACTCTCCAAGTGTTTTCAGAGAATCTCCTTCATTCATATGCTCACTCTTCTTCAAGTGTTTCATGCTCATATATAGCATGTTGAGATGCATTATCATTATCTTTGGGATAGGACCTCTATTGGAGATATCATCTTGGATTATGATCCTACATAGGATAATCTTATAGAGCTTTTGACAAAGGCTCTATACATGTAGAATTTGACGTCTTTTACAAAGTCTCGAGTGTAATACCTTTTGCAAATTTCTTTAAGATCACATAGCTTGGCACGTCCTTGTAGATGAGTGCTAGCTCTTTATGCCTTCTTTGCATCATTCGGAGGAGGGACTTTTTAGTATATTTTGTCGGTAATGTTTATGAACACACTTAGGTATGTATGTGTCTTATTTTCCTTTTTAAGATGTTTTTCCTTCTTGATTATATATATATATATATATATATATATATATATATATATATATATATATAAGTGGCCCATAAACCTAATGGGCTACTTATCATTGTGTCATACATGCATACTGATATCACTATGTATTGCGCTCCCAAACCTCATTTTTGTCATGTAATTTGTGTGTGCTTCTAGTTCTTTGAACTTCAAAGCAATTTTACATTATGTTATGATTTCCTATTCCTATTAGGTCAAACCTAACCCCAACCATATCAAATATACAACACCAACTCATTAGTATACTAGTCTACAAAGAAGTCAATAAAATCATGTAATTTTCAAGTATTTATTTCTAATCTTAAAACATAGCACATAAGGTATTTGGTTCCAAAAATGACATCAAGTCATATGTTTCAAAATAAGTGGTTTGTATGATATGATTCTATATATTTACACTCCAAGAATATGTTCGAGTTAGACGTCTGGGGAGCATGCGAACAACACAAGGAAGAAGAAGAAGTTTGGAGCACAACACAAAATATTGAATGTATTACCACTAGAAATGTACAAAAATAAGTAGCCCATTAGGGAAATAGGCGTATGTACAAGCCGGGGGGAAAAAACCTCCTAAAGTGGGAAAAACGTGCCCCGATGGTCCTAGAGTGTTCACACACATTACTATCTTAATATATCAATAAATCCCCCCTGGAAGTGATGCATTGAACAAGGAGTTGGCACTCATGTATAAGGAAGTGCCAAGTTATATGGAATCAATCCACAAAAGGAAGTAAGCCAAAAAACACTTCTTCCTAGGCAGAGCCTTCGTAAAAAGGTTTTCAATGTTCTCCTATGTGGGCATATATGCCAAGTTGATCTCCCCAGCAAAGAACCTCTCTCTGACATAATGATAATGCACCTCAATGTGCTTAGTGCGAGCATGGAACATAGGGTTCCTTGCAACTGCTAATGCGTTCTGACTGTCAGTGAAGATGGGTGGTGGCAGAAGACTGACCAACACCCAAATTAGCCATAAGGCATCTAAGCCACACACACTCAACCGGCGTTGTGGAAGCTTCCCTATACTCAGCCTCACAATTGGAAGTGGCCACAGTAGGATTCTTCTTGCTCAACCAAGATATACATGAGCTACCAAGCCTGAAGCAAAAGCCACTAGTGGACACACGATTGTCATAGCAACCAACCCAATCACTGTCAGAAAAAGCATGCAAATCTAGTAGTAGTCATCCCCACTTGGGATAAAACAATCCAAGTAATCGGTTACCACTCAGGTAGCAAAAGATGTGCTTAACCGCCTACCAATGCTTGACACCTGGGCAATGCATAAACCTGCTCATCTGTGAGATAGCAAACTCAATATATGGCCGAGTAATGCATAAGTAAATCAAGCATCCAACAGCCTGCTAATAGAGAACAACATCAAATGCATCTCCAGCATCATGAAGTCTCAATCGTAAACATGTCTCCATAGGAGTGGCAATAGGCTTACGGTCGTCAAGGCCAAAACATTGCAATAATGTGTCAACATATTTCGTTTGACACAAAGCCATTCCACCATCAACTTGCACAAATTAAATGCCCAAATAGTGATGCAAATGCCCCAAATCAGACATCTCAAATGAAGCATGCAAATCAGACTTAAAATCAACAATATGCATGTCATGAGGACCAGTGAGCAGCATGTCATCAACATATACCACAATTATCAGAAGCACATCATTAGCACGCTTAACATATAAGGTGCTTTCAGTTGGACTGTTCTCAAAACCATGTGCAATCAATGTATCTTCTCATACCAAACACGTGGTGCTTGCTTTAAACCATATAATGACTTCTTTAACCTACACACCTGGTTTTCATGCCCTTTTTTGCACAAATCCACGGGGCTAAAAAACATACACTTCTTCATGCAAGTCACCATTCAGATACGTTGTTTTGATGTCCAACTGATGTACATTCCAACCATGAGGAGCTGCAAGTGCATAGATGCTATGAACAATAGTCATTCGACAAGTAGGAGCAAAGGTTTCATCAAAATCAATGCCTCTTTATTGCGCATAACCCTTTGCAACAAGCCTAGCCTTATACCTGTCAATTGTTCCATCAGGTTTATGCTTCAGCTTATATGCCCACTTTGTTCCAATGGCCTTCTTTCTAGGAGGCAAGTCACATAAAGACGAGATACCATTCTTCATTATAGCATCATATTCAGATTGCATAGCAACCATCCAATTTTCTAAAATTTGTGCTTCTTCAAATGAAATAGGCTCATTCTCATCACAGAGACTAGACGCAGCCATAGCATAGCAATCTGATGCAAAAGAGGCACTATGAGAGCCTGACTGAGTATGATATGACAGAGGTGCATCTAATTTGTTGTCATGCAAAGTCTGCACCAACCATTTTGGCATAGTTTTTGCCTGCTCAATATCAGCTCTCTCATCAACAAGTGCATCATGTAAATATGCATTAGAAATGGAATGATCTTCATCATCACATGAAACCTGCAAAGGTTGAGAAGTTTCCTCATTAGGACCAGCACTAGACTATCCACCTGTAAAAGGAGGCAGCAAAGTATCATACATGTCTTTGGAGCTAACAGATGTCTCCTTAGTACATGAAAGTAAGCGCTGAATAGCATCTTCCACAAAAACAACATCACTGCTACCCAAAATGTGTTTACTCTGTGGATGATACAGATGATAGCCTTTGCTTTGAGAACTGTACCCAACAATAATACATTTTACTGCTTTATCATCCAATTTTTTGCGATGTTGTTCAGGCACTAATGTATATGCTGAACAACCAAAAACATGCAGATGAGCAACAGATGGCTTGCGACCATGCCAAGCCTCATATGGAGTGATAGACTGCACCGCTTTAGTGGGACACCTGTTAAGTACATATGTTGCACACATGACAGCCTCAAGCCAGAAACTATGTGGTAAAGCCTAACTCTTGACCATACATCTTGCCATCTCCATGAGTGACTTGCTTTTTTGTTCAGCAACTCCATTCTGTTGAGGTGTATACGGAACTATACACTGACGTTTTATCCCACATTCAACCAGAAATGCATTAAAGTCAGAAGACATATATTCCTCCCCTCGATCAGAACGGAGGGTGCTCATTTTACATGCTGATAGATTTTCAGCCAAAACCAGAAACTGTTTGAAGCACATAAACACTTCGGACTTTGTCTTCAATGGATATACCCATGCATGCCTGGAAAAATCATCGATGAAAGTCACGAAGTAAAGATAGTTCCCAAAAGGTGTCTGCATAGGACCTATATACAAGCTGTAATTTTTTAGTAGCCCAAACTGAACCATCTTTTGGAAAGGAAGAACACTGCATTTTGCCCACAGCCTTCACATAAATGTTTACCGGGTGCCTCAAGTTTGGGCAAAGAGGACACCATTTTGGATTTTTGCAGTCGTAGCAAACTAGCAAAATTCAAATGAACAAAGCATGCACGCCAAAGCTTTGCATCTTACATAGCCTGAGAATCATGTATTGCACATGCCAAATCATTTACAAATCTTTCATAGTCTATGAGCTTATATAGCCTAGGACATAAAATGTCAGAAGCAATAATGACGTTGCCATTTGATAGATCATGAACTGTACATCTATCATCAACCAATTTCACAACCAAGCCAATCTTGGCTAATGCAAAAACTGATAATAGATTTTCTTGACCCCGGGCACAAACAAAGCATCTGACAAAGTGAAAGAACTACCATCAGTAGTAGTCAAAATGATCTTACCAACTCCCATAATAGGATAGGAGGAGTTATTGGTGCATGTAATCATATTCCTTGTAGGGGCAGGCTCGAGTGAAGAGAAGAAACTGCGTTGCGAGGTAATATGTTTGGTCGCCCCACTATCAAAGTACCAAACATCTGAGTCTACTTCAGACATGCACTGCTCATGAGAAGGTGGGTCAAAACTGCAAATAGTAGTAAATGCCCATTCTTCTTCCTGCACAAGATTAGCAAACTCTATTTTCAGTGTACAAGCCTCTGCAACAACCATTCCAGCCTCTTTCTTCTTTTGCTCGTTAGGAGCCAGTTCTGGACATCTCTTAATGACATGATCATTTGCTTTATAGTATTTGCAAAACAATTTTTGCTTTTTAGATTTCTTATCATCTTTTTCTTCCTTATTCGAATGTGAAGCATTTGCAGATTTCTGCTTACTAATAGAGGAGCTCCATTTTCCTTTGCCCTTTTGACTAGCCAGGAAAACTTGATCTACAACACGCATAATGGACCTGTTATGCCTAGACCAATCTTCTTGCAACAGAAGAGAGAATAACTCCTCACAAGGCATTTGGATTACCTTTCATCATCAAATGAAGAGTAGAAGCAAAACTCTGATATGAATCAGGAAGACCACTCAGAATAGTCTACACAAGTGAGCTATCTGATATAACTTCATCAGCAGAAATCAATTGTTCTTTCAAATCCTTGATCTTTGTGAGAAAATTGTCCATAGAATCACCTTCATTCATGTGCTCACTCTCCAATTTTTTTCAGAGGTACGCAACACGAGCCTCATTCCTAGCCTGGTACAATGTGGTAAGTGTATCCCAAGCATCCTTAGATGTTTTGCAAGAGTGAATGTGAGGAATAATGGCATGTTTGACACACAAAGCTATCAATGCATGTGCCTAAGCATCTCTGTCATACCAACGAATTTGCTCTACAGTAGATGCAATAGAAACAGAAGCACGAATAGGAATTTGTAGAATATCATCATCTTCGACACCATCTCCATCAGCTCCAGCACCTATATTTGTAGTACTTATATTCGCAGGTGTAACAGGACGTCTTTCAATACCCTGCACAATATTCATAGTCCTTTTACGACCAATAAATGACGCATCAGATAAGCCGATAATGGGTAATTTGTACCGTCCAACTTATCCTCAATGGCCAACATATGGAATACATTATTGCTTTCAGCCATGGCCACTAACTAAAATACCTTGATGCAAGAAAATGATTGTATCTAAAAAAGTTGAACAGAACTACCCAAACGAGTTTTGCTAGACATGTAGTAGACTTCGAGATGCTTATACTGGAGAACCAAAATTGGTATATATTTTTGCAACAAAAAGACGAAATAGCATGCACAAGCACTGTAATAGTGCATTCGGAGGTCGAAACGAGCTCAGATCGTGATTTTGGAACCACAGAGTGAAGCCATTTTGATTCTGAGACATGTTGAGTATGCTTGCCAAATTTCATGCGATTCTAAGACTACAACCGTAGAGGTGTACACAATGCCCTAGATGAAGCAGCGACCTTCCCTGATACCTATTGTTGGAGTTAGACATCTGCGGAAGCACGGGAACAGCACAAGGAAGAAGAAGAAGCTTGGAGCGCAACACAAAATACTAAATGTATTACCGGGGGAAAAAACCTCCTAAAGAGGGAAAAAAGTGCCCCGGCGGTCCTAGAGTGTTCACACACATCACTATCTAAATATATCAATAAAATATTCAAAAATATCCACAACATACAAAATTGACATAACCATACCATTCTAGGATAATCAAAATACAATGTTACAAATTTGTTTAGTTAATATCATTAAAACAATAGAATAAAAATTATTAAACCGACTATTGTTGAGAAAAATAAGAGATTTTTTCAAGATGTACATAATCGCAAATGAAGATCCACATGGAATAAGAACCATAAAGATATTACTATGAAACTTTACAAGGAATGGATTTAAAATATTAGTTTTCCATGAATGATTATAAAGGATGCAATTTTCCCTGGACAAGAAGATGAATTATTGATTATGAGATATTTTCATATAGATTGATCAAATAAATGGAGAAAAAAGATATATTATGAAGTTAAAATTTGTTAGACATGTGCCCCAAAATGGGTTGATAAAGACATTAATAAAATGCTTTTTGGGAGAGTGGATTCAAAGTCCAAAAATTATTACGAAAAATCCACTACACCATCAACATAAGGAGGAATGGTTGATTATCTACATATTTTCTCTAGAATGGTCACAAAAGTGGGGGAAAAAAATAGAGACTACAGGTGAATTTGGCTTAGAAATATGCCCAGTAAATAAATTAAGAAAAATGATGAACAAATTGAGTCTCATAGTTTTCTAGCTTTTAATAGTATATTACAAGTCCAAAACCAAGAACAAACAAGAATTCAGCTTCTAAATAGTCTCCATGATGATGTAGCTATTTTTTTTTAGTTCTCATGATGTAGCTATGATGTTTATTTTTTTTTTAGTGCTCATGTTTACACAAAAATGATGGATAAAAAAGTTGTTCGGATATACAGACAAATTATTCACATATCATTGTAAAGGCAAATGAAAATCATGAAAAAAAAAATATAGCATGAAGAATAGCAAATGGTTTGTGTAGTTAATTTTTAAAATATAAATATAATTGGTTTTGGATTATATACATATATATATATATATATATATATATATATATATATATATATATATATATATATATATATATATATATATATATATATATATATATATATATATATATATATATATATGCAAAAATTGGTTACTTTTCTATTTTTCATTACAATGAAGTTTTCTTAAATGAATAATTTCTCTTTTTAGTTTTACGTTTCTTCACTTTAAGCCTTTGATTAACATTTCTAGTTATGTGGGTTTCATATACTCCAAGAATCATACAACCAATAAAATATTATTTTTATGGTTGTGAAGTTTTCTTAGAGTTACATGTGCTTCCTACATTTGAACAGCTATAAGATTATGAACTTCTTAACCTTGATGAACATTATGAATCATATGAACATCGTGATTTCAACGCCTTGAAGTCAAATTACATTTGAGATAAATTTTATTGTTGATTTTTTAATATTTTTTGTTTCCGTAGCTCCACTTTCTTCAATCTTTCATAACTCATATCTATCTCCTGATATTTTTTTAATCTCATTCGTCTTTTTAATTCTAACCTCGTAATTATTTTCTATTAGCTTCTTAATATCTGTACAAATGTTGATTGCATACTCTACTATTCTATGCCCGAAGCTTCTTTTCTGCAAAACGTTTTCGACCGGCGTGGTGATTCCGATTATATAACTAGCTATAGAATGGAAATATCTTTGAGAGTCTTCCCAAGACCTGTAGATCTTCAAAAACAATTTATTGAAGAAAGAGAGATGGAAGTTTTTGCAAATGTCGTTCACTGCTTTAGTTAAAACACACTACCAATGCGTTAGTCAAAACACACTACCCACACGTAGTTTTCTTCGTATTTAAGATTCGATTTATCAAATAAAAGTGCAATATTAATGCTTACACACGCACTCAAAAGTATAATATAAAATCGATGTATCAAACAAAAGTGTAATATCAATGCTTCGGCCGAACTTCCATTTTAAAAATGCTTACACACGCACATACACCACTCACTTTCCGTTTCATTCAAGCTTTCAAGTAAGCTCAAAACTTTCTCTTTTTTTCTTTTTTTTCTATTTTCTAATATTTTTTTCGATGCATCCCATGTGCATGACATATTTATTTTGCTAAACTTCTTTGCTTAATTTTGACCTTACAATACATGCTTTAATAAAACTCTCATAAATCAAATGAATATACTTTTTATATAAACTGAAAACTACACATGATATGTACATGCTCAAATAAAGCAAGTGTCCATCTGCTAGACTATTTTCAATACATGGCGCGTGCTTTTAAATTAACAAATTTATGACTTCAGATTAAGTACAGAGTGGAGTTCAATTCAAGCTGGACGAGATGGAAAAATTTCTTTATTTTCTGTTTAAAGTTCTTATCTTTTTGGCATGTTGCTTACTTGTACTTAGGGGCCCTTTTCTGTGGATACTTAAGAAATGCTGCTTGTTCACGTTAGTTTTGCACCATCTTGTAATTTCAATCACTCATTAGCATGCCCAAAACTCTTGAGAAGTACGGTTGGAACTTTTACGCAGTCATGACCCTGTTGGGTATGAACCATGAATAAGGAGATAAGACCATTCTACAGCAAAGATATATTGTTCAGGATATAGCGTGGACAATTTGTTATAATTGATGCTGTAAAAAGAGTGCAGCACCAAAGTGCAAGCATATGTAAACAAGTATTGTTTTGTGCGTAAATATTTCCCGTTTTTTATACAACCTCATGTTCGTACTTATCTTGTTTTGGAAGCATGCACACCCTTGAAACGAGTCATAAACATTCCTACAAGATCTCGTGCTTGTTTTGGTTAGTATTATCCCCTCCTCTCCCTTGTGGTCATGGTATAAAGGATAGAAATCTTTTATCACAATGGTAGTGAACAAAACTAAAAGGCTTCCATTCATTTTTTCCATTAACACAGTGTTTGTGTTTGTGTGTGTGTGTGTGTGTGTGTGTGTGTGTGTGTGTGTGTGTGTGTGTGTGTGTGTGTGTGTGTGTGTGTGTGTGTGTGTGTGTGTGCGTGTGTGTGCGCGCACGCGCATGCACGTGCGCGTGTGTGCTTTCTTATTTTTGTTTTGGGGGGGGGGGGGGGGGAGTGTACATGAACACACTAAAAAGAGAGAGAGGGGGGAAGAGAGAGATCACTGAATTTGACCTCCTTCAAGGCTCAATATATTACTGGGGTTGACCATCCCATAATCTACATGTTTGCCACTTTTTTGGTCATATTTTTAGTACTCAGGTGAATAGAACACAGCTTTACCCCTTGGTTTCTTCCTTCTTCCGTAAATATATGTGAATGAAATAATTGTTCTATAACTATGCAGCTTTCTCATTATAGTTTACATGATGTGAGAATTCATAACCAATAATGCTAATGATCACTGCATCCATCATCGTTATCTCATCCTCAGATCATCATCTCATCCTCACATCATCATCCTCGATGTGTCACAAGGCTTGTATATTGTACACATGCATCTGCAGTGACACCCTTCAGAAGGATCACAGCTACAAATGCTTATTCAAATATGAGTTGACTCATACTATTTTGATCCCCTCTTCATAACTTGGAATCGATCAATATATACAATCAATCAAATGTCAAATTCCTTGCGAATTATATACGACATAATCTAAAAGAAAACATTTTAGTCACATCAGGCAAGATCAAGCCAACAGCCCAGTACCTAAAGATGTTGTGTTTTCTATCCTCGGAGCATCAATACTTTCAGCATGCTCTTGCAGGCCAACAGCTGCATACATGTTAGCCATAAGAATGTAAGCAGCTGGATCTCCTTTATCTGCTTGTATTGCATGTTGAAAAGCCCATTTCCCAGCATTCAAATCACCCCATTTTTCACAAGCACTTAAAACAGCACACCACAAGGGAACAGAGAGATCTTTATTATTTGTTTCTTGAATCAACTGGATAGCTTTGCTAAGCTTGCCTGCACGGCCAAAAGCATCCACAATACTAGTGTAATGTTTCAAATCTGGTTGAACGCCATATCTTTTTTTCATGGTTACAAAAAACAAATAGGCAGCATCCACTAGACCTACACTACTACATGCTTTCAAAATAGACAAGAGAGTCACTGCATCTGGGGAAATGCCTTTCTGCTGCATCTGTTCAAAACATTTCAATGCTTGCTCAGCTTGGCCATGTTGAGCATATCCAGCAATCAATGTGTTCCAACAGACAAAATTTTGATCAGAAAGCTCATCAAGCACTTGTTGTGCTTTTGCAAAGTCACCAGACTTTGCATACATGTCCACCAGTGCATTACCAAGCACAGCATCTTTTCCAAGCAGGCCTTGTTTGGCAATCTCATCATGCAGTTGTTCACCTCTCTCTGCTGCACCTAAATTAGTGCAAGCTTTCAAAATGCATAAGAAAGTCACAGCATCTGCACTTAGTCCATCATCCTGCATCCGTTCAAAACATTTTAATGCTTGCTCATCTTGAGAATGATGGGCATATCCTGTGATTAGCGCACACCACGAGACAATGTTGCGTGCAGGAAGCTCTTCAAAAACCCGTTCAGCTTTTGCAAGCGCACCACACTTAGCATACATATTGAGTAAAGCACTGCCAAGAATGACATCAGTCCACAAGATCCCTTGTCTAGCTATCTCCATATGAATTTTCTCCCCCTGGTCAAGGGCTCCAATGCTGCCACATGCTTTCAAAACTGATAGAAAAGTAATTTCATCTGCAGAAAAACCCCTGCTTTTCATCCTCTCAAAACAATGCAGAGCATGCTCAGCTTGATTCTGTTCAGCATATCCTGAGATCAGAGCAGTCCAAGAGCCTTCATTCTTTGCTGGAAGCTCCTCAAGAATCATTTCTGCTTTCCTAAATGCACCACACTTGGCATACATGTCCACCAAAGCAGTGCCAAGAAAAGTATTGTTTAAAACTAATCCTTGCTCAAAAATCTCTTTATGTAGCAGTTCACCCTTCTCAAGAGCACATATGGAGCCACATGCCTTTAGAAGTAACAAATAGGTTATTTCATCAGGTATCTGTCCCTCATAACTCATCTGTTGAAAACAGTGAAGTGCTTGCTCAGCAAATCCTTCATGAACATAGCCAGCTATCAATGAATTCCAGGAAGAGACATCAAGATCAGGGAGGACTTCAAGGAGCTGTTGAGCCCTTGCAAGGGAACCACACTTGGCATACATATCCACAAGCGCATTTGCAATGAAGCCATCATCACTTTCCAAGAAACCCTGCCTTGCAATCTCACAATGAATATGTTCTGCATTGTCAGCTGCTCCTATGATGCCATAGGCTTTTAGGACACACAAGTAAGTGACTTGAGTTGGGGGAATGCCTTTCTCTTCAATCCATTCAAAACAAGTCAAAACTTGCTCCGCTAGGCCTTTCTGACAGTAGCCCGTCATTAATGCATTCCAAGAAACAACACTCTGTACAGGAAGGTCATTAAGTACCTGCCTTGCTGCCTCTAGAGCACCACACTTTGCGTACATATCTACTATAGCAGCACCCAGTATATCATCATCCTTCAACAAACCTTGAAAGTCAATCTCATCATGTATTACTTTTCCTACTTCCAAAGCACCAATGCTAGCACATGCTTTCAATATACTTAGATAAGTCACTGCGTTTGGCAGAAAGCCTTCATATTGCATCTCATAATAACATTCAAGTGCATGTTCACCTTGATTGTGTTCCACATAACCTGCAATCAGTGCAGACCATGAAACAACACTCGGACAAGGAAGCTCCCTTAGCAATCCCTTTGCCCGTTTAAAACTGCCACACTTAGCATACATGTCCACCAATGTATCACCAAGAAGGGAATCTTTGTTCAACAGACCTCTCCTGGAAATCTCAATGTGGAGTTGCTCCCCTATATCTGTTGCTCTTGTGCTGGAACAGGCTTTCAAAGCACAAGCAAAGGTCACTGCATCTGGAGAAATTCCATTTTGTTGCATTTGTTGAAAGCAATCAAGTGCATGTTCACCATGGCCCCCCTGGGCATATGCATTGATTAATGTGGACCAAGTGATGACATCTCGCACAGGTAGCTCATCAACCACTTGATGTGCTTTAATTAAAGCACCACACTTTGCATACATGTCCACCAAAGCATTCCCAAGAACAACATTGTTCTCCAACAATCCCAACCTAGCAATCTCCTCATGGACTTGCAAGCCCTTCCGGATGGCCTTCATATTACCACATGCTTTCAAGATACAAGAAAATGTCACAGCATCAGGAGAGATCCCCTCTCTATACATCCGCTCAAAACAGTTGAATGCATCATGATTGTGACCACTTCTTACATAAGCAGAGATAAGGTCTGTCCAAGAAAAAATATCTCGGCTCTTATATAGTCTTAATAACTCTTCTGATTTCACGACCTCTCCACACTTAGCATACATAGAAATCAGAGCGCCCAAGCATTGTTCTAGCAAACCTCGTTTTAATATTTCATCATGTATCTGAGTGCCTCGCTGCAAATCTCTTGTCTTCGCATAGAACTTCAATCGGGCCACAAAGTCGTCAGCCTCATTACACGCCCACTTTGAGTTGTCATGGCTGAGTTCCAAATTATCAATTTTTTTAATCTTTTCATCAATACATGATGTAGAGAAAGAGCCATGGATCCAAAGAGTGATCTTATTAGCGTTATATTCGACCTTATGTTTGTGAACGTTAGAGAAGTGCACAGCATTGCTGAGGTACTCTGTCCAAGAGGAACCTCGAATTCTCTTACAAAAGATGTTGGCCATTCCATGATTCTCGAATGATCGGACTGATCCGCACGAACCAATGCGCTATGCCTATCTGATCGAGCAAGAAATTAAGTTAACAGCAGCAATGATAAAGGCTGAACCCTTCAAGGTTTTTTTACAGCTCAACCAAATGGATCTCACACCGAGCAAGTACAGGACAGTTACAAACAAGGTGGAAGAGTCGTCTATCGTAGAGCTGGAGTAGAGTTGGTGGCAAATAGCTTTGTGATTGGCAAACACTAACTCATTTCTAGCCGCATGCAATTTTCTTTCACTGACCACTTTTAACCACTATATCTTAAGGTGGTGCTCCTAGAGATTTTGCTTAAAAACGTGTGTGAAGAGCATGCATTTATTTTTGTGAACTGCAAAGTGAATTTAACGTGAACTAAATATAAACTTCAACAAAGGTAAAGATTGTATTTTGTTTTTTCAAAGCCGAACTTCCGTAAAAAGACAAAGCTTGTCTTTTGTTGCTTCAAGCATTGCACTATCATCAACATAGTCAATGACGAGTAGGAGGTCTATAATATTTTTTCACTTCCATATATTAATACTACATGAACATGATCTTTAGCCAAAAATGGTTGGGCCTATGAATTGCAACACAATATTTGCCTATTATATGGTAGCTTAGAATGTGTGGAGGACCAACTTCCATTACTCAAATTGTAGGAGAAAAGAACCAAAGGAAATCAAAATATATAAATGTTGTTGACATGGGTGGACCTTTTGGAATAGTGAGCTTCTGTTCTCAAGGGGACCAAGACTTGGGGCATCCTGAGGGGAGGAAAAAAATTCACTATAGCAAAAGACACGAAGGAACAAAATTTTTACATGTGAAACAAAAACACCTAAAGACACAAAGCACCATAGAGAATTGAAACTAAGACATGGGTAAGTTCCAACTACACTTCTCTCATTATGATGGAATTGTACAATCAAGGACATGCTACGAAATCTCCTACAACTAAGGGCACACTATGAGGAACCCAATGCATAGGCACCAACTAGTGTTGAGGAAGCAGTAACCTCCTTCACTTGAGGCCTCAGAGATGGGACTTAGTTTAGCAATAATCTCATTGTCACCAAAAGTGCCTATAAAATGAATCTATGTCGTTGTCGTGACCTAAGTCACCCTATCTTGTTGTCTTCCAATTCTGTTAATCTTCCAAGTAAACCCTCTTATATAGCCCTTTTGCAAAGTGCATGCTTTTAGCCACTATTTGGTACTATTGTGATTGGTTTCTTCAATGTCTTACATGTTAATACCCTTCATGTCCTAAGAGACAAGAAATTTGAGATGTCCATGCCTTGGATCCATGCACCTTTATGTCATGTGGCTCTATGTTTTGACATTTCCCCTAATGCTATGCTTCCTCATTGGAGGCAACGAGGGATCTTGGAGCCTTGGCATCTTGTATTCCTACAATTTGTAGACGGAGAGGCTTTTCTTTTTTTTTTCTTTTTTCTTTTTTCTTTTTTTCTTTTTTGGGGGGTGGGGGGAGGGGGGGTGTTGTTAGAATGCTACCGAAAAAATTGTAATGTATAATGCAACTGTTAGAAGCCTTATGTAGGAACCCCCCACTATATGACCCACTATAAGTAAAGCCTGATACTTTTTGTAAAAAACTTCATATTTGATCATATTAAGTTAGTATGCGTACATATATGTTGAAGAATCACTCACAAATTTGACATACAGACAGACATAAAGAGAAGAGATAAAGAGAAGCGGAATCAAATATTCAAAAAATCAAAAGCCTTAATGAAAGGAGAAATTCATGGCCGTTATGTACAGCGCAGAATCTTGCAGAATCAAAGTTTGATAGAGTTCGTTACACCGAATCAAATTGTATATAAAGAGAGAACGTGCATAAGAATAATAGAGAGGGAAGTGCGAGCTAGAACGTGCGTGAGTAGAGCGTGCAGTTTAAGTAGAGCGCATACAGTGAGAGATGATGTGAGAAGTTTTTTCCAGAAGACGCCAGAGATCGTGTATGTACAGAGAGAGTGAGGAGAAGTAGAAAGAGAGAGAGAGAGAGAGAGAGAGAGAGAGAGAGAAGTTCTCAGAAGACGCCAGAGATCGCATATGTACAGATGAATAACAGAAACCTAAAATGTCAGGTATTCATCTGAGAGAGATGGTAAGTAGAAACTACTCAGTGTAGGAGAGTTTCTATAAGCTTGAGCAAGAAGAGGCCAAGCTAATTTGTACACATCTTCTCTAATAGAAAACACATGTTCATGTGGAAGTTTGCGCGCACTGTTCGTATGTGAAGAACTCTGAGTATTTTCGTGTTACGGTAGAAAGTTCGTTAACCGTTAACAGTTACAGTTCGTTTAGTAAACGTGTCCCCCGGTACTCTCTCAATAAACGAATGTTTCGGTTAATTACAGTTATCTCAGTAAACGCATTTTCGGTCAGTTACAGTTTTCCCACCAAACGAGTTTTCCGGTAGAACAACGAAGTATATCTCGCAGAGTAAATTAAAGTTTTGTATGAGAGATAGCTTATCTTATAGCTAGACATCTCTACTATCAGTTTGTCAAGGATTTCGGTGAAATGGATATGTACACACAGTACAAAGCCTAACCGAAAAGAGACATTCTGAACCGGAGAAGTTTTTCTTAAACTTCAGAAAGAGTTCATTCAGTGAAGGAAGTTCACGCATCACTTCCTTACTTCATGTATATTCACTTGAAGTAATTACAAAAAGAATAGGAGTTGATTCCGGTAAGATTCCGGTATAACTACGGTGTCAATATGGTGACAGTTCGGTGAAGTTCCAGTGGAATTTTTCAGTAAATTCAAAACGCAGTCTTATATGTTAAGCGACAGTAATTGTGTTGAGCTACTGCTGATTATAGAGGTGTTCTAACATCACTCTAGCTTAGCATCTTTTCGGTGGCGCGGCGATTTCCGCAGGCCTGACAAGGTTCAAGCCTTTGCCGCGACAGCCATCAACAAGTGGTCTCAGAGTTGTGAGATCACCAATAAGTGGTATCAGAGCCCGGTTAACCACACAAGTGGTACCAAAACGAGAAAGATTCTGAAGAGCAGAAAGATTCTCAAAAGGTCACTGGAAGTAACAGAAACAAGAAGATCATGGCAGATCATGTCCAAATTGATAAATTGGACAGAGATAATTATCCCGCATGGGTAATGCGCATGGAAGCCTTACTTATCAGTAAGGACTTAATGAAACTGGAGAAGAAAAGAAGCCGACTTTCGAAGATGATAGTCAACCGGAAAAAGAAGAATTAGAAGCCTTGAAGCTGTGGCAGAAGAAAGATGCAACGGCAAGAGCTTACATTTATAATACCGTTTCAGACCATCTACTACCGCACATTAGAGGTCTGGAGAAAGCGGAGGACATATGGAGTGCGTTGGAAGATCATTTCCAAAATACTATGAAAGCTAGGAAGGCTAGCTTATGGTCCGAATTCACAACGTTCAAAAAGAAGTCGAGTCAAAGCATTAGTGACTATGTTACTAAGATGAAGGATCTAGCAAATAGTCTTGGATCCATAAATGAAGATGTCGAAGATCACAGATTGATAGCGCAACTGCTAACAAGTTTGAGAGGAGATGAAAGGTGGAAACCTTTCATACTCTCAACTGAACTTTCTTTAAATCATTTTGTACCAGATTTAAATCAGTTGCTTGGTTTGATGCTCACATATGAGCAAGACCTGAAAGGAGATGCAGATAAAGGACAAAGTTCTGCAATGTACATGAAGAACAAGAAGAAAGCAGACAAAGGCAAGTCAAAAGATGAAGAAGAGTCGAGTTCTCAGGCTTATTATGCAAGAGGTAAAGGCACCGGCAAAGAAAGAGCAAGAGGTTCTGGAAGAGGAAGAGGTAGCCAAAATAACAACAAGAAGGCTTGTTGGATCTGTGGACTAAGTAATCATTTGGCTCATGATTGCTGGCACAATCAACAAGGATCAAATCAAAATCAGAATAGTAACAGCATAGGTAGAAGCGGAAGATATCAGAATAACTTTCAAAGAGGAAGATAGAATCAAAGAGGAGGCTACGGTAGAGGTGGAACAAGAAGTTGGAGACAGAATCAATCCTACAACACCACCTACAACAATTACGCAAATGACACACAGAATGAAAGTCATACATCATTAATGATGAACTCAATCGGCACATCAGATAACGAAGACCTAAAGGTATTTTACATTGATTCTGGAGAACTATGACGAAGCTAAAGGCAAGAAGCAATGGAAAGAAGCAATGGAAGAAGAGTTCAGCGCACTGGAGGAGAACAAGACATGGGAACTTGTTGCGAAACCAAATGGTAAGAAAGTGATTGGAAATAAATGGGTTTTCAAAGTCAAGAAACTTGCAGATGGAAGGATAGCCAGACACAATCAATAGTCGCTATGAAAGCTACCCTATATTTAGCCTCACAACTAGAAGTGGACACAATAGGCTTCTTCTTGCTCAACCAAGATATGCATGAGCTAGCAAGCATGAATCAAAAAACCACTGCTGAACACATGAGTGTCATAACAATCAACCTAGTCAAAGTCAGAAAAATCATATAAATCTGGCAGTAGGGATCCCCCTTGGGATAAAATAATCCAAGTAGTTGGGTACCACTGAAGTAGCGAAAGATGCGCTTAACCTCCTGCCAATGCTTGACACCTGGGCAGTGCATAAACCTGTTATCTGTGAGACAACAAACTGAATATCTAGTCGAGTAATGCATAAGTAAATCAAGCATCCAAGAGTTTGCTGATAGAGAACAACATCAAATACATCTCCATCATCATGAAGACTCAATCGTAAACCTGTCTCCATAGGAGTGGCAATAGGTTTGTCATCTTCAAGGCCAAAACGTTGCAATAATGTGTCAATATATTTTGTTTGAGACAAAGCTATTCCACCATCAACTTGCATAAATTGAATGCCCAAATAATGATGCAAATGCCCCAAATTAAATTCTCAAATGAGGCATGCAGATCAGCATTAAAATCAGCAATACGCTTCTCATGAGCACCAATGACCAGCATTTCATCAACATACACAACAATGATCAGATGCACATCGTTTGCACGCTTAACATATAAGGTGCTCTAAGTTGGACTCTTCTCAAAACCATGTGCAATCAAGCAGGCATGTATCTTTTCATACCAAGCACATGGTGCTTCCTTCAAAGCATATAATGCCTTTTTCAACTTGCACACTTGGTTTTCATGCCCTTTGTACACAGAGCCACGGGGCTGAAAAACATACAGTTCTTCATGCAAGTCACCATTCAAAAATGCAGTGTTAATGTCCAACTAATGTACATTCCAACCATGATGAGCTACAAGTGTACAGATGCTACAAACAGTAGTCATTTGGCATGTAGGAGCAAAGGTCTCATCAAAATCAATACCTCTTTCTTGAGCATAACCCTTTGCAACAAGCCTAACCTTATACTTGTCAACTATTCAAGCAGGCTTATGCTTCAACTTGTATACCCACTTAGTGCCAATGGCCTTCTTACCAGGTACCATTTTTCATGATAGCATCATATTCTCATTGCATAACAACCATCCAATTTTTTGAATTTTGTGCTTCATCAAACGAAATAGGCTCATTCTCATCACAGAGACTAGCTGGAAGATACATGATAGCATCAAACAAAACATGATAGCATCAGATTGGAAGATACATGAAATTAGCTGGAAGTCTCATCTGCTTGTGCAATAGAAGACCAAATATTTCCTATGTTGTTGGAGTACTAAGCAGGTTCTCTAATAAACCTTAAGAAACTCATTGGAAGAAAAGCATGTATATACTCAAGGATGTGAAAGGAACCATTGTTTATGGTATTCTCTATGAAGAAGGATCTTCTCTGGTTGGATACTATGATTCAGATTGGACAGAAGATATCAATACCAGAACATCAATTTTTGGATATTTCTTTTCTTTATGATCTATTATTTTCTCTTGATTAGTAAGAATTCATTGACTTCAACATTATCTTTTATCGAAGTTGAGTACAAAGCAGCATGTGTTGTAGTTTGTCAAGTAGTATGGTTGAGGAGAATCCTATGGCACATAGGAATATAGGGATGAGAGGCTATAGGTTTGAACTGTGAGAACCAAAGAGGCATGGCCATCACCAAGAATCCTATTTTCCATGCATGTATCAAGCACATAGAAATTCAACATCACTATGTGTGTGAGTTAATCGAGGAGCAGGTCATGTAGATAACTAATTTCCAACTGAAGAAAATGGCCCTTGGGAGAGAGCAACTTCATTGACACTTTCCAAAGCTTGGGATTGGAGCAAAGATGTAGTTCGCACGGGGTGGACATTGAGGGGGGTGTTAGATATACTCAATACTCCACCCTCAAGTGATGACGAATGATCCATGTAAGGCCCCCATTATGAAGAGAAGCCATTATGAGAGCCTAGAAATTTGTGGAACCCTAACTTCCAAGTTAGATGAGATCTCTGTGTGACCATTGATGGTAATAGATGAACTTTGTGAGTTTATCCATTAGGTTGGGTAGGGCATAAACTTATGGGCCATTGGGTTTCCATTCAATGTAAAAATAAAGGCCTTGTGATGTCTTGCAGTTTCCCCATAGAACCTTAATGGGGGGAGAGCAGAGAGGGGCTTGCCCACTTCTATGGGGTCTAGGAGGCCTATCCCGTTGGCCCATATGGGGCTCATAGGGCCAGACGATAGGACTTCTAGTTATGTAGATAAGGTCAGATTGTATATTTTACCAATTGTTTTGTCTCTCTTGATACGTTTATATATATAAAATCCCATTGTAAAAGATATATAAGCATGGCCAATGCGTAGCTCTATATAGCATTGCACACTAGTAAGCCCTTCATCTAGAGTCTATCTAGATCACCATCTAAGCTCTACATTGGGAG
This sequence comes from Ceratopteris richardii, assembly GCA_020310875.1. Lineage (NCBI taxonomy): Eukaryota > Viridiplantae > Streptophyta > Polypodiopsida > Polypodiales > Pteridaceae > Ceratopteris > Ceratopteris richardii. Next base: position 70,121,591 of record CM035412.1, read on the forward strand.
CACACATGTGGACAACACCATTGTTGTAGTTGTATTACTCTTGGCAATTTAAGAATTTGGTCTCTCTATCTCTCAGTCTATGCCTATTTTTGTCGGCATTTTTCTCTCTACTTTGGCTGCTGGTTTATCCCATTGTGCTTTTATTTCTTACAATGACCCACATAGGGATATTCTACCAATTTAATGGAATATGGTCCATTAGGAGGATGACATTGAGAATGAGATTGAAGATTCAGATGACCCTTGAATGGACCAAGATGCAAACCTATGGGGTTGTAGAGTCTACCAAAAGGAGAAGGGATGATAAAGATTTGTGAAGATAGATTTAATGAAGAAGAAAAAGCTATACAACACCATACGTGCATAAGAGATTCATTTATTGAGGAAGAACTTGAAGTGTCTGGTTAGTCAAAAATCCTAGCTTAAATTGTAATAGCGAGAGGTGGAAAATAGATAATTGAGCATTACGATCAAGATGACCATCACTAATAGATATGTTCATGGTATCCATTTTAGAAGTAGAGGACCTGATAGATCTAGAAGAACTCACCTAATTTTTTCAAGTCGCTAGGGATAAGTGAGAAGAACCAAATAGTGAATTCATACTTATGGATCTTGAATTTCCATAGAAGTAGAATTCATGAAAAGTACAAAAGACAAAGATAATCCAAAGAAGGCTAGGTATAAACAACACGTATTAAATATTGATCTTATGGTGAAACGAAAGAGAACAAAAAAAAAGAAAGAAAATGAGAGAGATCATGAAAGAAGAAAATTATTCTCTAATCTTCAAAACCCTAGAAACACTTCAGAAAGTAGTGGAAGATAAAAAAAATTGTGATTATTATGAAAAGGGAACCTGCCTCAAGCAAAGCTTCTGAAATAAAGGAAAATACAAAAAGATTTGTGATAACTATGAAGCACGGAGATGAAATATGCACATACACAGGAAATGTTTCAATCGAAGAAGAACTATTGTTATATTTCTTACAAAGATATCCAGGCATCTTTTCATGGACTTACTTGGACTTGAAGATGTTGGAGTTTGAGGTCTACGGAAGCACGCAAACAACACAAGGAAGAAGAAGAAGCTTAGAGCACAACACACTATATTGAATGTATTACCAAGAGAATATACAAAGATAAGTGACCCATTAGGGTTGTAGGTGTATATACAAGCGGGGAGAAAAAACCTCCTAAAGAGAGAAAAAAGTACCCTGGCAGTCTTGGTGTGTTCACTCACATCACTACCTAAATATATCAACAAATCCCCCCTGGGAGTCATGCTGTGAACGAGGAGTTGGCACCCATGTATAAGGAAACACCAAGCTATGTGGAATCAATCCACAAAAGGGAGTAAGCCCAAAGCTTTGCAGAAAGCTTCAAACTTCTCCCTAGGCAAAGCCTTTGTGAAAAGGTCTACAATGTTCTCTTGTGTGGGCACATATGATAAACTAATCTCTCTAGTAGAGAACTTCTCCCTGACATAATGATAGTGCCCCTCAATGTGCTTAGTGTGAGCATGGAAGACAGGGTTCCTTGCAACTGCCAATGCGCTTTGACTGTCAGTGAAGATGGTGATAACAGAAGATTGATCAACACCCAAATAAGCCATAAGGCATCTAAGCCACACACACTCAACAGTCGTAGTGAAAGCTACACTATACTCAGCCTCGCATGTTGAATCATTCACAAATTTTGCATAATCTGTGAGCTTATATAGCCCACAACATAAAAATGTCAGAAGCAATAATGACATTGCCATTTGACAAATCATGAACTGTACATTTGTCATCAACAAATTTCACAACCACGCCATTCTTGGCTAATGCTGAAATTGATAACATATTTTTCTTGATCCTTGGCATAAATAAAGCATCCAACAATGTAAAAGAGCTACCATCAGCAATAGTCAGAATGATTTTACCAACTCCCATGATAGGATAAGAGGAGTTGTTGGTGCATGTGACGATATTCCCTATAGGGGTAGGCTCAAGTGAAGTGAAGAAACTATGTTGTGAGATAATGTGTTTGGTCGCGCCATTATCAAAGTATCAAACATCTAAGTCTACTGCAAACATATAGTATTCACGAGAAGATGGGTCATAATTGCAAACAGTAGTAAATGCCCATTCTTCATTCTACGCAAGATTAGCAGACTCTATTTTGGGTGCAGAGGCATGTGCAACAACCATTCCGGCCTCTTTCTTCTTTGCCTCTTTTGTAACCAGTTTTGGACAAATATTTATGACATGATCATTTCCTTTAAAGTATTTGTAAAAAAAATTTTGCTTTTCTGTTTTCTTCTCGTCTTTGTCTTCCTTCTCTGATTGTGTAGAATTAGCAGATTTCTGCTTACTAGTAGATGAGCTCCATTTACCTTTGCCATTATGACTAGCTAGGAAAGCTTGATCTGCACACAAATAATGGACTTATTCTGCCTAGACTGATCTTCTTGGAGCAGAACAGAGACTAAGTCCTCAAATATTAAGGCATTTGGATTGCCTTTCATCATCAATCGAAGAGTAGAAGCAAAACTTTGATATGAATCTGGAAGACCATTCAGAAAATTTTGCACAAGTGAACTATCAGGCAAGACTTCATCAGTAGAAATCAACTACTCCTTCAAGTCTTTGATCTTTGTCAAAGAACTATCCATGGAATCTCCTTCATTCATGTGCTCACTCTCCAACTGTTTTTGGAGGTAAGCAACACGAGCCTCATTCCTTGCCTGGTATAAAGTGGTAACTGTATCCCAAGCATCCTTTGCTATTTTGCAAGAGTGAATCTGAGGAATAATGGCATGTTTGATAGACAAGGCTATCAATGCATCTGCGTGAGCATCTCTGCCATCCCAACAAAGTTGCTCTATAGTAGGTGCAAAAGGAACTGCAACAAGAACAATAACCTAAAGGATATCACCATCTTCAATGCCATATACATCAGCTTCAATAACTATATTTACATGTGTAACAGGACATTCCTCAATACCCTGCATAATATTCCACAGTCCTTTTGCAACCAATACATGATGCATCATATAAGCCCATAATGGGTAATTGGTACCATCCAACTTATCCTCAATAACCAATATACGGAATACATCCCTACTTTGAGCCATGGCCACTGACTAAAATACCTTGATGCAGAAAAACGATTGTATCTCAAAAAGTTTAACAAATTTACCATTTAAATTTTTGTTAAACATGTAGCAAACTTTGAGCGCTTATAGTGGCGAACCAAAACTTGTATATATCTTTGTCATAAAAAGACAAAATTGCTTGCAGCACTATGATAGTGTGTTCGGAGGCTAAAATGAGTTCAGATTGGGATTTTGACACCACAGAGAAGCTGTTTTGAACTCCTGATTGCCCTGAGTATGCTCACCAACTTTCGTGCATTTCTGAGACTATGACCAGAGGGATGTCAATGATGCCCTAGATGAAGCGGCAACCTGCACTGATACCAATCGTTGGAGTTTGAGGTCTACGAAAGCACGCAAACAACATAAGGAAGAAGAAGAAGCTTGGAGCACAACACACAATACTGAATGTATTACCAAGAGAATATACAAAGATAATTGACCCGTTAGGGTTATAGGTGTATATACAAGCCAAAGGAAAGAAACCTCCTAAAGAGGGAAAAAAGTGCCCCGACGGTCCTAGTATGTTCACACACATTACTACCTAAATAAATTAATAGAAGAACTGCATCCAAGACTTTGTGTGCATATAATCTCCATGATGCCCCTAAATCCATAGACACAAAAATCTTTTCTTCTATAAATTGGTATTCCCAATAATTTTTAAGATAAATTTGAGAGGAGAAATGGGCCAAGGAGAGCAAAAACCCTCTTCCCATTGAGACAGTGGATGATCTCCATGATCAATTCCCATAGGAAATTCCCTCTATCTATGGGGAATAGGAAGATGCACAATCCAATGACTGATTAGACTTTGTTTCCAATTACCTGTAGCAACTACCTCAATTTGCAGGCCCATGTGAGTCTAATTCTATTCACATGAAAGCCCCCACAATTATGCTAAGTAATGCAAAATCATTTCTACTTAGGAACACAAATGTAGTGAAGAACACAAAGGTACAATGCCACTTCACCTTAGAGTAGCTATTGAAAGTGAAACCTAAACTATGGAAGCACATAGTGAATTAAGTGCCAAAGGAAATACTTATCTCCCTATTGCTTATCAGGCTTACACTGCCAAAGCAATTTTGGACTCAGGTGCGAGAGGTGGAATTTATACCACCTCCTTATGGAAGTGTTGGGCAAGCCAACACTCAGGCCAACGAGGATAAAATTACAAATGGCAGACGGTCACATTGAGAAGCCTTTAGGACTACTAGAAGGAATAACTCTCATCACTCTGGTGTAGAGTTTGAACATACATTCACCATATGTGATTTTGGCAAGAACCATGTATATGAGATGATTTTAGGTAGACCTTTCCAAAGTCAATCTCAAGGGCTATTCTCATCGAGATGTACCCCCTACAATGGAACACAGTTTATAGAACATTAGATAAAACAGAATCGGTACACTCCCTAGGGTCAAGATCATCGTGGATGCAAGAAGACACCCATTTATGGATGTGTAAAGTTATAGTTTAGGGAGCGAAAAGAGCAACTTTTAGAGACATAGGAGCTAGTGACAACCCAAAGTTAGTTCAAGACTCAACATTTTCTCCTATGGTGTTCCTAGAGGAAGAATTTGAACCCCATGGTTGGGCAAAAATTATTACCACAATGGACATAGCTGTTAATGAAGAATAATGGAATCCTCATTGCAATTAGGATGGCTATGACATTTCATTCTTTACGATAGAACCACTCATGTATTACTTGCTTATCGAGGAATGTGAGCCTAGTGTAGGTAAACTCAAAGAGGATAGTGATGAAGATATGAAAGACAAAAAGGTGAAGAGAAATTGAAAAAGTGGTAAGAGGATATCAAAATTAAGAACCAAAAGAAAAAGAAAATTTTTGCCTTGTGGGCAGATGAAGGAGCACTCTTTGAAGTGCCAGAAAATTTAAAGAAATGCGAGATAGAAGATGAAAATTTCATGATATGAATGCCTAACAGAGAGTCCCTTGTAGGAGAAGCCTATGATAATAAAGATAAAGCCAAGAAATCTTCTATGGTCGTAGTGACCGTAGAAGATGTCGAGGAAAGATGTACATACATAGGGCATGATTTAACCAAAGAAGAAGAGAAAGAGTTGATTACTTTACTAAGAGAATATAGAGATGTGTCCGCATGGAGCTATAAAGACTTGAAAGGAGTAGACGAGATATATATTCTCATAGAATTCCCATGTCATTAGAAGCCAAGCCTTCTAAATAGAAACCTTACACTTATAACGATAATTACATAGCCAAAATCAAAGAAGAAAGTGATTACTTGATAGAAGCTAGATTTATCTATGAAATTGAGCATACCCAATGGGTATCCCCCATTGTGGTTGTGCCCAAAAAGAATGGCAAGCTACATGTGTGCATTAACATGAAAAAGGTTAACATTGCCACCATACGGGATACTTATCTGCTTCCTATCATCCAACATTTATTCAAACATGTAGCAAGAAAGGAAATCTACAACTTTCTTGATGGTATCTCAGTTTACAATCAAGTAGGCATTGCCCCTAAAGACCAACATAAGATATCTTTTGCCATGAAATGGGGTATCTTTGCATTTTTTGTGATGCCATTTGGGCTCACCAATGCTCCTACTACATTTTAAAGGTTGATGTGTCACGTGTTTAAGGAATTCAGGTGTTGAGCTATGTGGAGATAAATATATCTGCACTTGAATAGTGAGACCTATGCTCAGAGGACTACAATAGCAAAGAGATACGCATATGACTCTCTTGGACTTCCAACAAGATCACAACTTCTCCCCTCTTATTATAGCATGAGAAACTAGTCCAAAACCTTCCCAATACATCATAACTCCTGTTAGACACTTGGGTGGAGATATTACATGAATCAAGTGCTCAAATAAGAAAAATATGGTTTGACTTTGAGAACTAGCCACATCGAGCTTCCATTATGACACCACTGTAGCTCCCTTGTGACTCACTCATTTGAGTCATTAACTTCTAGAAATCACGTGGTAATTTGGCTATAATTTACCCCTAAGGATCGCTTAATTATCAAGTTTCCCTACCACTAAGCCCTAGTTTCTTGGTGATTGTAGGAGTGAAGATACTTCATGTTAAGATTATATAAGAGTCTTCAAAGTGTCTTCTTGGGATCTCTCCATTGATATTCTAAGAGTTTATATGGGTGCGAAATTGGGGAAAATTAGAAACTAAAATTATAATTTTGGGATAATTTCAACTATATAGGTGGAAAGATTGGTCCAAAGATCAACCTTGGAGCTAGAGCCTTGAGAACCTATCTTCTTGGAAGCACGCAAACAACACAAGGAAGAAGAAGAAGCTTAGAGCACAACACACTATATTGAATGTATTACCAAGAGAATATACAAAGATAAGTGACCCATTAGGGTTGTAGGTGTATATACAAGCGGGGAGAAAAAACCTCCTAAAGAGAGAAAAAAGTACCCTGGCAGTCTTGGTGTGTTCACTCACATCACTACCTAAATATATCAACAAATCCCCCCTGGGAGTCATGCTGTGAATGAGGAGTTGGCACCCATGTATAAGGAAACACCAAGCTATGTGGAATCAATCCACAAAAGGGAGTAAGCCCAAAGCTTTGCAGAAAGCTTCAAACTTCTCCCTAGGCAAAGCCTTTGTGAAAAGGTCTGCAATGTTCTCTTGTGTGGGCACATATGATAAACTGATCTCTCTAGTAGAGAACTTCTCCCTGACATAATGATAGTGCCCCTCAATGTGCTTAGTGTGAGCATGGAAGACAGGGTTCCTTGCAACTGCCAATGCGCTTTGACTGTCAGTGAAGACGGTGATAACAGAAGATTGATCAACACCCATATAAGCCATAAGGCATCTAAGCCACACACACTCAACAGTCGTAGTGAAAGCTACCCTATACTCAGCCTCGCATGTTGAATCATTCACAGATTTTGCATAATCTGTGAGCTTATATAGCCCACAACATAAAAATGTCAGAAGCAATAATGACATTGCCATTTGACAAATCATGAACTGTACATTTGTCATCAACAAATTTCACAACCACGCCATTCTTGGCTAATGCTGAAATTGATAACATATTTTTCTTGATCCTTGGCATAAATAAAGCATCCAACATTGTAAATGAGCTACCATCAGTGAAGTGAAGTAGGCTCAAGTGAAGTGAAGAAACTATGTTGTGAGATAATGTGTTTGGTCGCGCCATTATCAAAGTATCAAACATCTAAGTCTACTGCAAACATATAGTATTCACGAGAAGATGGGTCATAATTGCAAACAGTAGTAAATGCCCATTCTTCATTCTACGCAAGTTAGCAGACTCTATTTTGGGTGCAGAGGCATGTGCAACAACCATTCCGGCCTCTTTCTTCTTTGCCTCTTTTGTAACCAGTTTTGGACAAATCTTTATGACATGATCATTTCCTTTAAAGTATTTGTAAAAAAATTTTTGCTTTTCTGTTTTCTTCTCGTCTTTGTCTTCCTTCTCTGATTGTGTAGAATTAGCAGATTTCTGCTTACTAGTAGATGAGCTCCATTTACCTTTGCCATTATGACTAGCTAGGAAAGCTTGATCTGCACACAAATAATGGACTTATTCTGCCTAGACTGATCTTCTTGGAGCAGAACAGAGACTAAGTCCTCAAATATTAAGGCATTTGGATTGCCTTTCACCATCAATCGAAGAGTAGAAGCAAAACTTTGATATGAATCTGGAAGACCATTCAGAAAATTTTGCACAAGTGAACTATCAGGCAAGACTTCATCAGTAGAAATCAACTACTCCTTCAAGTCTTTGATCTTTGTCAAAGAACTATCCATGGAATCTCCTTCATTCATGTGCTCACTCTCCAACTGTTTTTGGAGGTAAGCAACACGAGCGTCATTCCTTGCCTGGTATAAAGTGGTAACTGTATCCCAAGCATCCTTTGCTATTTTGCAAGAGTGAATGTGAGGAATAATGGCATGTTTGATAGACAAGGCTATCAATGCATCTGCGTGAGCATCTCTGCCATCCCAACAAAGTTGCTCTATAGTAGGTGCAAAAGGAACTGCAACAAGAACAATAACCTAAAGGATATCACCATCTTCAATGCCATATACATCAGCTTCAATAACTATATTTACATGTGTAACAGGACATTCCTCAACACCCTGCATAATATTCCACAGTCCTTTTGCAACCAATACATGATGCATCATATAAGCCCATAATGGGTAATTGGTACCATCCAACTTATCCTCAACAACCAATATACGGAATACATCCCTACTTTGAGCCATGGCCACTGACTAAAATACCTTGATGCAGAAAAATGATTGTATCTCAAAAAGTTTAACAAAATTACCATGTTAATTTTTGTTAAACATGTAGCAAACTTTGAGCGCTTATAGTGGCAAACCAAAACTTGTATATATCTTTGTCATAAAAAGACAAAATTGCTTGCAGCACTATGATAGTGTGTTCGGAGGCTAAAATGAGTTCAGATTGGGATTTTGACACCACAGAGAAGCTGTTTTGAACTCCTGATTGCCCTGAGTATGCTCACCAACTTTCGTTCGTTTCTGAGACTATGACCAGAGGGATGTCAATGATGCCCTAGATGAAGCGGCAACCTGCACTGATACCAATCGTTGGAGTTTGAGGTCTACGAAAGCACGCAAACAACATAAGGAAGAAGAAGAAGCTTGGAGCACAACACACAATACTGAATGTATTACCAAGAGAATATACAAAGATAATTGACCCGTTAGGGTTATAGGTGTATATACAAGCCAAAGGAAAGAAACCTCCTAAAGAGGGAAAAAAGTGCCCCGACGGTCCTAGTATGTTCACACACATTACTACCTAAATAAACTAATAGAAGAACTGCATCCAAGACTTTGTGTGCATATAATCTCCATGATGCCCCTAAATCCATAGACACAAAAATCTTTTCTTCTATAAATTGGTATCCCCAAGAATTTTTAAGAGAAATTTGAGAGGAGAAATGGGCCAAGGAGAGCAAAAACCCTCTTCCCATTGAGACAGTGGATGATCTCCATGATCAATTCCCATAGGAAATTCCCTCTATCTATGGGGAATATGAAGATGCACAATCCAATGACTGATTAGACTTTGTTTCCAATTACCTGTAGCAACTACCTCAATTTGCAGGCCCATGTGAGTCTAATTCTATTCACATGAAAGCCCCCACAATTATGCTAAGTAATGCAAAATCATTTCTACTTAGGAACACAAATGTAGTGAAGAACACAAAGGTACAATGCCACTTCACCTTAGAGTAGCTATTGAAAGTGAAACCTAAACTATGGAAGCACATAGTGAATTAAGTGCCAAAGGAAATACTTATCTCCCTATTGCTTATCAGGCTTACACTGTCAAAGCAATTTTGGACTCAGGTGCGAGAGGTGGAATTTATACCACCTCCTTATGGAAGTGTTGGGGCAAGCCAACACTCAGGCCAACGAGGATAAAATTACAAATGGCAGACGGTCACATTGAGAAGCCTTTAGGACTACTAGAAGGAATAACTCTCATCACTCTGGTGTAGAGTTTGAACATACATTCACCATATGTGATTTTGGCAAGAACCATGTATATGAGATGATTTTAGGTAGACCTTTCCAAAGTCAATCTCAAGGGCTACTCTCATCGAGATGTACCCCCTACAATGGAACACAATTTATAGAACATTAGATAAAACAGAATCGGTACACTCCCTAGGGTCAAGATCATCGTGGATACAAGAAGACACCCATTTATGGATGAGTAAAGTTATAGTGTAGGGAGAGAAAAGAGCAACCTTTAGAGACATAGGAGCTAGTGACAACCCAAAGTTAGTTCAAGACTCAACATTTTCTCCTATGGTGTTCCTAGAGGAAGAATTTGAACCCCATGGTTGGGCAAAAATTCTTGCCACAATGGACATAGTTGTTAATGAAGAATAATGGAATCCCCATTGCGATTAGGATGGCTATGACATTTCATTCTTTATGATAGAACCACTCATGTATTACTTGCTTATCGAGGAATGTGAGCCTAGTGTAGGTAAACTCAAAGAGGATAGTGATGAAGATATGAAAGACAAAAAGGTGAAGAGAAATTGAAAAAGTGGTAAGAGGATATCAAAATTAAGAACCAAAAGAAAAAGAAAATTTTTGCCTTGTGGGCAGATGAAGGAGCACTCTTTGAAGTGCCAGAAAATTTAAAGAAATGCGAGATAGAAGATGAAAATTTCATGATATGAATGCCTAACAAAGAGTCCCTTGTAGAAGAAGCCTATGATAATAAAGATAAAACCAAGAAATCTTCTATGGTCGTAGTGACCATAGAAGATGTCGAGGAAAGATGTACATACATAGGGCATGATTTAACCGAAGAAGAAGAGAAAGAGTTGATTACTTTACTAAGAGAATATAGAGATGTGTTCGCATGGAGCTATAAAGACTTGAAAGGAGTAGACCAGATATATATTCTCATAGAATTCCCATGTCATTAGAAGCCAAGCCTTCTAAATAGAAACCTTACACTTATAACGATAATTACATAGCCAAAATCAAAGAAGAAAGTGATTACTTGATAGAAGCTAGATTTATCTATGAAATTGAGCATACCCAATGGGTATCCCCCATTGTGGTTGTGCCCAAAAAGAATGGCAAGCTACATGTGTGCATTAACGTGAAAAAGGTTAACATTGCCACCATACGGGATACTTATCTGCTTCCTATCATCCAACATTTATTCAAACATGTAGCAAGAAAGGAAATCTACAACTTTCTTGATGGATTCTCAGGCTACAATCAAGTAGGCATTGCCCCTAAAGACCAACATAAGATATCTTTTGCCATGAAATGGGGTGTCTTTGCATTTTTTGTGATGCCATTTGGGCTCACCAATGCTCCTACTACATTTTAAAGGTTGATGTGTCACGTGTTTAAGGAATTCAGGTGTTGAGCTATGTGGAGATAAATATATCTGCACTTGAATAGTGAGACCTATGCTCAGAGGACTACAATAGCAAAGAGATACACATATGACTCTCTTGGACTTCCAACAAGATCACAACTTCTCCCCTCTTATTATAGCATGAGAAACTAGTCCAAAACCTTCCCAATACATCATAACTCCTGTTAGACACTTGGGTGGAGATATTACATGAATCAAGTGCTCAAATAAGAAAAATATGGTTTGACTTTGAGAACTAGCCACATCGAGCTTCCACTATGACACCACTGTAGCTCCCTTGTGACTCACTCATTTGAGTCATTAACTTCTAGAAATCACGTGGTAATTTGGCTATAATTTACCCCTAAGGATCGCTTAATTATCAAGTTTCCCTACCACTAAGCCCTAGTTTCTTGGTGATTGTAGGAGTGAAGATACTTCATGTTAAGATTATATAAGAGTCTTCAAAGTCTTCTTGGGATCTCTCCATTGATATTCTAAGAGTTTATATGGGTGCAAAATTGGGGAAAATTAGAAACTAAAATTATAATTTTGCGATAATTTCAACTATATAGGTGGAAAGATTGGTCCAAAGATCAATCTTGGAGCTAGAGCCTTGAGAACCTATCTTCTTGGTAGTGTAAATTCAACTTTATTACCAAAATTTCAGCTCTTTAGTTTTCTTATAGGTTTCGTGGAAGGCTTTAAGTTATGGAGTAGCCACAACAAGTCTATGCAGGTTTTTTGGGCCTAAAGAACATAGTTAAAACTCACTTGCAGATGTTTTTGACTACTATTTGGGCTCTAAAATCAAAATTTAAGTGCAATTTTATTGCACAAATATTAAGCATATACACACTATGTATGCTTTTGTGGATACCATTTATGTACGTCCATATGGTCATTGATATAGCGGTTACATTTTTTGCATAAAGCCTTTGATGTTGACAAATTAGAGGGTTGTGGTGAGGTTTTCTCAGCTACTAAACACCTAGATGTTAGGGTCTCTTTGGTGATGTAGGTGGAAGACCTACCCATCATGGCCATAGGAGATATGTGCTAGTTGTTCATAGGCACTCAATAAGCCTAGTTGGCTTCTTTAAGTTAAGTGGTTATATGTAGTGGAATGAGTGATTCACTACGCAGGTTTACATGTAAGCATGCACAATTTTATGAGTTTTCATTGTTCATATGCTCATTTTGTAGAGGAGATTTTGGCAAAATATTTCCTAATTTTAGATTTTCAAATATATAGTGGTTTACTTTAATCATTGACATACTTATTGTTATGAGCACATACATTCTCACATAATCTCTTTTGTTAGTTGTTGATGTTCATTGATCCATTTTTATGGGGAGAATCTATCAAAATTTCCCTAGAATTTGACACTAGGTCATCTTTTTTTAGCCTTAGTGGTGTTTGGGCTCTTCTAGCTCCATTGTAATTCTAGTCAGTTCTCTATCATCATGCAATTAGAGATCTTAGACACACATGGTGGATCAAGGTCTAGTGATAATCTTCCCAAGACAAGCTATAACTTATAGGGAAAAGATCATTGTGAGATCCAAAAATTTTATGTCACAAACTTTTCTCTATGGAAGAATCAACTTAAATATGTGTTGATTTAGAGGAGGTAGTGAAAGCTAGTAAATGGAATCCCAAAGAAGCCTGTTGATATGGATGATGATGATTGGGATGAGTTGGATGAAATGGCTAGGTCTACCATTCGAATGTACTTGATAGATAATGTTTTCTTTACACTATTGGACTCTCAAAGTTAACAGGAGCTTTGGAAGAACTTATGCAACACTTATGAAAAAGAAACGACATCAAACAAGGTGTACTTGATGAGAAATTTTTATGAACTTTGCATGAAGGACACATATAATGTTGTTGCTCATCTAAATGAGTTTGATGCTATATTTTCTCTATTACATGCTCAAAATATGGACATGTATAATGAGATGAAAGCAATCTTGTTGATCTACACCTTTCCATCATCATGGGATATGTTTTGCACAATTATTAGTAATGGTGCACTTGGTGGTAAATTGGTCTATAATGACATATGTGGAGCACTCTTGAGTGAAGAGATCCATAGAAAGTCTATGTTTGGTACTCAGATTGGAGATGCATGTAGTGTTTGTGATTCTTAACAAGGAAAGAATCAACATTGTGGTAGGAGAAAGAACAAGAAAAAGAATGATGAACAAAATAGGAGTAGAAGTAAATCAAGGAAGAGGGATATCAACTGCCATTATTTCCATAACAAAGGACATATGAAGAAATATTGCTATGCATTAAAGAATGCTAAACATAACAGACAACATGTTGATGGGGATTGCACAATCTACTTGATTGTGAAAATAGAAGAAAATAATGCTATTTTTTATGATGTTGATGTGTTGACACTTGATAAAAATGGGCCTAGTGAGGTTCTTATGGCTAATTCTCTTACCCACACCTGATTGCTAGATTCTGGTGTTTCCATGTGACAACACATAGATAATGGTTCTCTACTTATGCAAGAAAGTATCTTGGTACTATGAGACTTGGTGACTCTTACCAATGTGATGTTGGTGGGATTAGAGATGTGGTTGTGCATCTTAGTTATGGTTCAAAATTTATTATGCATAATGTACACCATGTGCCTCATCTATCATGCAGTTTGATGACTATTGGTTGACTTAATGACCTTGGTTACAAAGTGGTTTTCTATGCTCACTCCTTTCAGATATCAAAGGGAAATATGATTATTGCAAAATGAATCAAATTTGGCTCACTTTATCCGTTATTTATATCATTGAAAGAACAATTCCTAGTTGACACTGAATAGCATATGGCTTGTATATGACATGTCCGTTTAGCCACATATCTCATAGTGGAATGGAAAATATTTCTCTTTTTGGCCACTTACCTATGCTATCTTTCTCTAGTTTTTTGTTTTGTGAGCATTGCCAGTATGGAAAGAAAACTAGGAATGTGAATAAAATGTGTGTTGATGCTTCAATTAAGCCTTTGTTCTTGTTCATACAGATGTGCATAGTTATATTCCCAAAAAGTCATTAGGGAGTTCTCTTTACTTTGTCACTCCCATAGATGATGCTACTAGAAAAGTTTCGCTATATCCTATGAAGTCGAAGGATGAGGTATTCCTTACTTTCAAAAAATAACTTTCTTTATTTGAGACTAAGAAAGGAACTAAGCTTGAGGCTTTAATCTTAGATAATGAAGTGAAGTATTTCATTAGCAATGCACCATAGTGCGCTCTCCTTCTCCCGAGCTCCACAATGATATCCTCGGAGTAGAAAACCAAGCTCCTAAGGCCACTCACCGTAGTCCGCATAGAGACTTCAAAATACGTAGAAAACACAGTACACAGGGAGCACGAAGTCAGACTTCTCAGGTCTTACAAAATGCGGTCCAACTTACAGTCCATGACTGATCAGGCCACTATATGTTTTATTAAAGAATATATACAAAGAAGTGTTCGGTGGCCATTTGGCCTTTCACATGGACACTAACGGTAACAATATCCCACTAAAGGCCAATATGGCCAAAGTAGCTATGGGAGAAAAATAAAGAATGATAAAGTATAGTGTAAGTATACAAGCTATACCTCTCACCTGATGGGCATGTTACACAGTATACAAGTGACTGTGTAAGATCATGAATCAAGTAATACCCATCAAGTGACAACAGTGTCGAAAGCTATCCTGTGGTAGAGCTTTAGTCAAAGCATCTGCAACACTATCTCAAGTGTGTACCTTCTCAAGAACAATGCACTCAGTGGTTAAGCAATCTCTAATGAAGTGATACCTCACCTCAATGTGTTTGGTCTTTGCATGATAGACTGGATTCTTAGCCAAAGCAATGGCACTCTGACTATCACTGAGCAAACGAGGTACATGCTGAGGTAAACCCATATCACAAGCAAGACGAGAAAGCCACAATGCTTCCTTACATGCCTCACTTGCTGCAACATACTCTGCTTCCGTGGTGGAAACAGCTGTACATTCTTGAAGATGAGATCTCCAAGAGATAGCACCTCCAGCAAAATGAAAAATGTACCCTGATGTAGACTTACGATTGTCTACACAACCAACATAGTCAGAATCTGTGTAACCAATAATGGATGCTTTTCCTCTACCTAAGCATAGACACTTGTCCTTGGTGCCACTCAGGTATCTTAAAATCATCTTGACTGCTTCCCAATGTTTCTTGCCAAGATTAGACATATATCTGCTCACAACTCCCACTACAAATGCAATGTCTGGTCTCATAGCTACCATAGCATACATGAGACTACCAACAGCAGACTGATAGGGAATTTTGGTCATGAATTCCTTTTCTTCATCTGATTTGGGCCAATCATCCTTGCTCAATTTCACACATGTGGGTAAAGGTGTACTCAATTTCTTTCCACCCTGCATATTGAACCTATGAAGTACTTTGGATATGTACTCACTTTGAGACAAGCATATGCATCTTTTACTCCTATCACGAGTAATGCGCATGCCAAGAATATGTTTGACATTGCCCAAATCTTTCATATCAAATGTCTGACTCAACTTCTTTTTGAGAATTGACAAGTCATAAGAGGACTTCCCAACAATCAACATATCATCGACATAAAGTATCAAGCATATCAAGCTTCCATCTGAGCATCTCTTTGTGTAGAGACAATGATCCTCATTACTTTGAGAATAGCCTTGAGACTTCATAAAAGCATCAAACTTTTGGTACCATTGTCTACGGGGCTGTTTAAGTCCATACAAGCTCTTCTTGAGCTTACAAACTAGACTTTCCTTGCCAGGAAGTACATAACCCTCTGGTTGTTCCATATAGATCTCATCTGTAAGATCTCCATGCAAGAAAGTAGTTTTCACATCCATTTGGACTAGCTCTAAGTCCTCCATTGCAATGAATCCAAGAAACATGCGCAGGGTAGTCATCTTGACCACTGGAGAGAAGATTTCCTTGAAATCAACACAATGTTGTTGCTTAAAACCCTTTGCAACAAGTTGTGCTTTATACTTTGGAGAAGCATTATCTGATGTGAACTTCATCTTATATACCCATTTACATGGTAAAGCTTTCCTGCCCTTTGGCAAAGGTACTAAATCCCAAGTACCATTCTTGTGAATAGAATCCAAGTCACTCTTCATGGCACACTCCCACTTGACATGATCCTCTGTCTGCATAGCCTCTTTGTAGCAAGAAGGCTCATCGGCATCTGTTAGCATAACAAAATCTAAACCTGGAACATATCCAGCAGGTGGATGTGAGACATGTGCAGAACGTCTCAATGGTTGTTGAACAGGAACATGTGCAGACTGATCTGAATGGACATTCTCTTGAACATCCCTATGTGCAGAATTTTTATGCATGCTAACTGGAGGATTAATATCCTCAAACACCACTCTTCTCACTTCAACCTCCTTAATGGGATGTTTATGCATCTTAGACTCATTGAAAATGACATCATTACTTCTGATCACTGATCGTGTTTTAGGATCCCATAAGCAATATCCAAATTGTCCTTCTCGGCCATATCCAAGAAAAATGCATTTCTTTGACTTATGATCCAACTTTTGTCTAAGATTCTTGGGTATATGAACATATGCTTCACACCCAAAAAATTGAAGATGATCATAATATGGTGGCTTCCCTGTCCATAACTCTTGTGGCACTTTCACACCTTTTGTAGTACTAGGTGAAAGGTTAATCACATGAACTGCAGTCAATACTGCTTCTGCCCAAAAACCTTGTGAGAGGTTTGCATGATGCAACATAGAGACTACTCTATCATGAATAGTTCTATTCATCCTCTCAGCTACACCATTCTGTATTGGGGTATACGGAGCTGTAAAATCTCTAAGAATCCCTCTAGATTGACAGAAAAGGTTGAATTCATGTGAGGTATACTCACCCCCATTATCTAAACGTAAAGCCTTAAGCTTGGTTCCCTTTTCAGTCTCAACTGAAGCAAGCCATTTTCTGAAACTAGGGAATACCTCATCCTTCGATTTGATAGGATATACCCAGACTTTTCTAGTAGCACCATCTATGAAAGTGACAAAGTAAAGAGAACCACCTAAGGACCTAGTAAATTAGGACCACACACATCTGTATGAATGAGATCTAAAGGCTGAATTGAAGAGTCAATGTGCATTCTATGCACATTTTTGGTTTGCTTTCCATATTGACAATGCTCACAAAATGAAAAATCAGAGAAAGATAACACAGGTAAGTAGCCAGAACGAGAAAGATCTTCCATTCCACTGCGAGATATATGGCCCAAATGAGCATGCCAAATACAAGCCATAGGTTGTTTAGTAACAGCTAACAAGTGTTCTTTCTATGATACAAATAAAGGATAAAGTGAGCTAACTTTGCTTGCCCTTTGATATGTGAAAGGACTGAGCATAGAGACCACCTTGTAACCAAGGTGATCAAGTTGACCAATTGACATCAAACTGCATGATAACTAAGGTACATGGCATACATTATGCATAGTAAATTTTGAACCATCAATGAATTGCAAAACCACATCTCCAATCCCCACACACTGGTAAGAGTCACCAAGTCTCACGGTACCAAGAGACTTTGCTACATAATTAGAGAACCATTCTCTATGTGGTGTCACATGGAAAGAAGCACCAGAATCTAGCAGCCAGGTGTGGGAAAGAGAATCAGCCATAAGAGCCTCAGTTGGCATAGTACTACCAAGTGTCAACACATCAGCATCATCAGAAATAGCATTAATTTCTTCAATCTTCACAGTCAAAGTAGATGGTGCAGGTAACTGTTTAACATGCCCATCAACATTTTGTCTTTTACCTTTAGCATTCTTTAATGCATAACAATCTTTCTTCATGTGTCCTTTCTTATGAAAATAATGGGATTCGATATCCCTCTTCCTTGATTTACTTCTACTCTTATTCCGTTGACCATTCTTTTCCTTGTTCTTGCTCCTACCACGTTGTTGATTCTTTCCTGGGTAATAATCACGAACATTATATGCATCTCCACTTTGAGTGCCAACCATAGATTTTCTATGAATCTCCTCACTCAAGAGTGCTCCACATATGTCATCATAGACGAGTTTATCACCAGGTGCACTGTTGCTAATAGCGGTGCAAAACATATCCCATGATGATGGCAAGGTGCATAACAACAATACTGCTTTCATTTCATTATCCATATCCATTTTCTGAGCCTGTAACTGGGAGAATATAGCATCAAACTCATTTAGATGAGAAGCAACACTATCTGTGTCCTTCATACAAAGGTCATATAATTTTCTCATCAGATACACTTTATTTGATGCCGTCTCTTTTTCATATGTATTGCATAACTTCTTCCAAAGCTCCTCTGCACTTTCACAGTCTAATATTGTAAAGTAAACATTATCTTCCAGGTGCAAACGAATGGTAGACCTGGCCATTTCATCTAACTCATCCCAATCATCTTCATCCATGTCAGCAGGCTTCTTTGAAATTCCATTCACTAGCTTCCATTGCCTCCTTTGAATCAGCACATCTTTAATCTGATTCTTCCATAGAACAAAGTTTGTGCCATCAAATTTTCATATCTCAAAATGGTCTTTGCCCTGCAAGTTATAGCTCCTCCTCGGAACACTAGCACTAGACCCTGATCCACCGAATGTGCCTGAGGCCTCTGATGCCATGATGGTAGAGAACTGAATAGAATGATAATGGAGCTGGAAGAGTCTGAACACCAACAAATAACTGTATCAAGGACTAAATCAACCACTATATAGTTGATAAAACCAAAAATTTGGAAAAATTTTGCCAGAGTATCCTCTGCAAAATGAGCATATGAGCAGTGTCAAAATATCATAAAACTGCAAGTATTGATATGTCTACCTGCATAGTGAATCAATGAATCCAGTGTATATAATCAATTACCCAATAGAAGCCAACTAGGCTTATCGAGCACCTATGAACAACTATCATACATCTCCTATGGCGAGGCTAGGTAAGTGTTCCACCTGCATCACCGAAGAGACCCCAACATCTGGGTGTCCCCCAGTTAAGAAAACCTCACCACGACCGTCTTTATCAAATGTAAAAGGCTTTATGCAAAAACGTAACTGCTATATCAATGACCACATGGACGTACATAAGCGGTATCCATAGAAGAGTACATGGTGTGTATGTGCTCAATATATGCAGTAAAATGACAATAAACGTCTGAATGCAGAGCCCAAAAACTAGCTGTCAACTCTAATGTTTTAGGCTCAAAATCTGCATAGATTTACAACGGCTGCTCCCACCGAAACTGAAATCCTCTCAAGAAACCTATAGTTTTACGAGTGTGGCTGAAAAAAAACAGCCCCAAAGGTTGATATTTATTGTCAAAGAAGTATAAAGAACACTCTTCTTGATGTTCTTGGACCTGTTTGAAGAGAACTATGTGCAAAATTATTCCAAAATTGATGTTCTTGGACCTGTGCGAAGACAAAATGGCTCCAAAAGATACCCCAAAAATGCTTCAGAAATAGGCTTTGAAAGCAAAGAATGAAGCTTGGAGGAACCAAAACTTGTTCAAGGTAATGTCAACCTTAGTCTTTCCCCTTCTTCAGACACCACAAGAGCGTAGCTTAGTGGCAAGAGATTACCACGGTTAAGTGAGCTCTGGAGGGAACAATACTGGGATGAGTGACCTCCCGGGAAGTACCAGGAACCTCTATATTCCTTGATCGTTGAGGTCCTCCCTCGCGCGCAGCCAACAGTGACTTCCGTGACTCGGATGAAAAGGTATGCCAAGGTCTATGCCTTGGTCGCCACCTTAGTCGTAAGCCTTGGGGGGGGGGGGGGGGGCTCGCTTCGCTCGCACAAAAGGAACAAAGCTTTTGCATGGAATGCTCTAATACTAGTGAAGTATTTCGTTGGCGATGCACTACAGTGCGCTCTGCTTCTCTCGAGCTCCACAACGATATCCTCATAGTAGAAAACCAAGCTCCTAAGTTTGCTCACCATAGTCCGCACAGAGACTGCAAAATACGCAGAAAACACAGTACACAGGGAGCACGAAGATAGACTTCTTAGGTCTTACAAAATGCGGTCGAACTTACAGTCCATGACTGACAAGGCCACTATATGTTTTATTAAAGAACATATATAAAGAAGTGTTCGGTGGCCATTTGGCCTTTCACATGGACACTAACCGTAACATGAATGTGAGTATACCTCACATGAATTCAACCTTTTTGTCAATCTAGAGGAATTTCTAGAGACTTTACAACTCCTTATACTCCTTATATGTAGAGAGTTTTCTTATACCCAAGACTGTATGCATGGAACAAGATATTTGGGATACAAGAACTTCTTGAGAGAGATGAACTAGATACGAGAAATATTTTGACAAGATCTCATGCTGTGATTTTACTTGAGCATAAGAATAGATGTCCAAGAACTGGAGTAATCATGACTAGAACAAAGAACAAGATAAGAATTGGAAATGGAACTTGGAAATTACTTACTTCGAGATCACGAATCCTTGAGGTCTTGAGAATTGCATTGGAAAGACTGAGAATATGTGTGGCCAACCCCTCCTTGTATAGGTCTTTTAAGGGTGGTGATGAATTGATGATATCATCAATGATGTCATCAATTCAAAGCTAGGCCTTAGGATGTCAAAATCTAGCTAGTAGACAATCAGTCTTGGGATTTTCCACATTTTGCACACGATGGAAGCATTAGATTCTCCAAATCCTGAAATAAGCATGAGATATAGTCACCGTAGTCCGCACAGAGACTGCAAAATATGCAGAAAACACAGTACATAGGGAGCACGAAGACATACTTCTTAGGTCTTACAAAATACGGTCGAACTTACAGTCCATGATTGACCAAGCCACTATATGTTTTATTAAAGACCATATACAAAGAAGTGTTCAGTGGCCATTTGGCCTTTCACATGGACACTAATGGTAACATGAAGGTGAGTATACCTCACATGAATTCAACCTTTTTGTCAATCTAGAGGAATTTCTAGAGACTTTACAACTCCTTATACTCCTTATATGTAGAAAGTTTTCTTATACCTGAGACTGTACGCATGGAACAAGATATTTGGGATACAAGAACTTCTTGAGAGAGATGAACTAGATACGAGAAATATTTTGACAAGATCTCATGTTGTGATTTTACAAGAGCATAAGACTAGATGTCCAAGAAGTACAGTAATCAGGACTAGAACAAAGAACAAGATAAGAATTGGAAGTGGAACTTGGAAAGTACTTACTTCGAGATCACGAATCCTTGAGGTCCCGAGACTTGCATTGGAAAGATTGAGAATATGTGTGGCCAACCCCTCCTTGTATAGGTCTTTTAAGGGCGGTTATGAATTGATGATATCATCAATGATGTCATCAATTCAAAGCAAGGCCTCTAGATGTCAAAATATAGCTAGTAGACAATCAGTCTTGGGATTTTCCACATTTTGCACACGATGGAAGCATTAGATTCTCCAAATCCTGAAATAAGCATGAGATATAGAAATTCACATGGAATCTAAGGTTCATGATGGTTTTCTTTGTGTTCATGACATCGGTAGCCTCTTCTACACTTTTCCAGGCTTGGTGGGACCCTTGCATGTTCTGTGTGAGGTATCTACTGCAAAAAGCAATTGTTTATTGTAGTGTTTTTTTTTATTTTTTGAGTCTTGTGAGTGGGTACATGACCTATACTCAAGTGGGTAGGGAGCCTCTTTGTGTGCATAAGAGGCCCAAAAATCCAACCCACCCTTCATTTGATTACCTCAACACTCCTTTACCTTTAAACCTCTCCATTGATTTAGCCTCTACACTGCTTTCAAAAGAGAAGCCTAGAGGGACACTTGATTTTGCTTCAAACACCTTAGAAGAAACTCAAGCATCAATGGAGGATCTCTCAAACCTATTGTCCAGGTTAAATATTAAGTTTCCTACTTTTAAAGATTTAGCACATGAAGATGCAAATGATCATGTTAGGAGGTTTGTCTCCTTATGCCATGGATGTGGGCTACAACATCGAGAGGTTGCCATGCTAGTATTATTTCTATCTACCTTAGAGGAAATTGTGGGCAAATGGTATAGCCAATATATGGACATGCACTTTGCTGACTAGGAAGCCTTGCAGACTTCCTTCTCTCACACATTTTGGCCAACCGACTCTTTTGAGTGAGCCTTAGATCAATTGGAGAACTTGAAGTTACAGTCAGGTGGATCTTTTCATGGACTCCATACACATGCTAAAGCACTCGTTTCTTGTTTGTTGTATGCTCCAGGAGACTTTCTAGAAAAAAAAGTGGATAGAAAAGGATCTGAAGGTCTTCTCAATAGAAGCTTAGAGAATCACTGAGACTTGATGCCACATTGAATAATTTTGTGGTAGCCACTTCTTGCATGGAGGCTAGAGTGCGTTTCAAAGGAGGGATTCAAGAAAATTACATCGTGAGTCTGAACTTGATTGAGAAACTTAGGAGGGAACTAGAAGAATTGAAGATGCAACAAAGTCAACAAGAAGAGAAGGTCATTTCACCACCCGCTCCCTACAACAATGATTTAGTGGTGCAACTTCATCGTGAAGTGGAGGAGTTGCGGACTACTCAAGACATCCACATGTAGATCTAGTGTACCACATGCAACAATGGTCACTCCAACATGAACTACCCTAATCAACTAAGCTTCCAGTTTTGTGGCAAAGGTGGCCATGAGGCACGTGACTATTACTACCTTAAGGGATCCTAGTAGAGAGGTAATACCCAAGTTCTTGACACATTTTATGCTAGTACTTCAAGTATGCAAGATAGAGAGGAGAATAGAACTAGATATACTAGACCTCTAATGCATTATCATTGTGGAGAATATGGTCACATGCAAAGCAGATGCTCTCTCCATGAGAGCACACCTCCCTCTCAACATTTTCTTGATGCCAAGGATCATTACACAAGGGATTATCCTTGCAACCACCGTGCTTTGATCCATATGATTACAGTTTCTCCAAGAGAAGAAGATAAGAATCCACACTCTGTTGGTAGTAGCCAAGATAGTCAGGGCCTTACATGACGGGGAAGCCACTAATGGGAGTTAGAACAAAGGGAGAGCCAATCAGGATTAAGCAGGCAAAACAGGAAACGCAGATCCGACAAGTAGGCCACATAATTTTTCATGGAGAAATATTTCCCAAACAATGATTCTAGTCACTTCAATGAGTCATCCCAAACAATGAGTCATCCCACTACTTTGAGCAAACACTTATGGAGAAATATTTCCCAAACAATGAGTCATCCCACTACTTTGAGCAAACACTTATGGAGAATATGCAAGTCAATTCAATCAGTCTTGATGTAGTTTATGAGAGGTGTCAATTTCTTACGAGTCACTTACCAATATATACCATTAAAGAGGGACATTATAAGCAAAGGTATACAAAATATCTTCAGAACTTGCAAAAAGTTCAGACAAAGGTTGGCATGCTTGCTGATGAAGAGATCCAGTTACGAATTGATCTGAAGTATGGAGTATGAGAGAGCTTCACCGAGTTATTTGTGAATATGGATGCAAGTTTCAACGGGCGAACTCAGACTTTGAATTTTCATTTAGAAATGCCCATAGTAAATCAAATGTTTCTCAGAGTTGTTGGGTGTGTGTTGATATCTGGCAAGGACAGGTATAATAGAGTCCAGCTAATGTATGAAAGATATGCTACCCCTAAAGATATTGGGGATTTAGTCCGACTTTAGAACGTGTTCATGACACAAAAATACAAGGATGATACAAATTTCTTAAGACGCAGAGAGCAAGAGCATGTCTACGACAATTACATTATGTACAACTATGTTTATCATTTCGGGCATCTATGGGAAGTGTGGCATCTTTGGAAGTGCATATGAAACCTTTAATGGTCGTGCTACTCCTGAGGAAATTTTATGGAACCCATTAATTAAAGGAATTGCATGACATAACTTTGGTCCTGGTGCACTTAAACCAGTTCAAGTCCCTGGATGACGAAGTGAAGGAGATGGCCAGGAGCTAGGCAGCAGTTTGCCTGCCCTCTGGCAGGTAAGGGCAGGAGGGTTATGCCCTCCTAAATGGGCACACAAGCGAGGTTTTTTTTCGTATGCAGAAGGGGGGGACTGTCTCTTCAGGGGACTATGGGGTTTTTGTTGTCTCTCTCTCCCTCTTCTTCTAGATGGGTTCGTGGCTCTGTCATGTTTGGTTGCTTCTCACAGAACAACGAGGAAGCATATCTATACCGCTATGAGGGATTTATTGCAGGGTGCTCTCGATGGAAGGAGAGAAATAAAATATCATTATTGCTACTCCATTTTGTGCAAGCCAAGGAGTCCTCGAGCTTGAGGATATTAGAAGTATCTATGTACCAATTTTCATGACTTTTAGTGCTCGTTTGAGCCTCCAAAATAGCCTAGGAACCTAATTTTTAACTAGGCTAGACACTAGGTATGCACAAGGCCAAAACCTAGTAAAAAACTATAAAAAGAGCTAGAGAGCTCATTTTTTAGGTTAGCTAGTTGGAGATTGGAGCTAGTTTTGAGCTTTCTATACTTTCTTGGAGCTTGCTAAGAAGATTCCATTGTTCTACTCTTTGTCTTGCCTTGTGTGCGCATGTGTGTGTATGTGTGTGCATGCTCGTGTGCTTCTCCCTCACTCACTTGTGCCTTCACTTGCTCACAGTTGTCATACTAATCCTCATGTCTCCATAGATTGACAATTATGAGGTGGATCTCCTCATGTTTGTACATGCCATTGTGCTAGAGTAACACCAAATTTGGCACCATTGCCGAGGAAAGAGCTTCAAGGACGAGCATGTGATGGTAAGATGTAGAATTGTGACATTGGAGTCATAGGTATTTTCCTTACTTCTCAATATTTTCTTTTACTTTCTTCACCATCATCATCCTCTCCATCTCCCACCTCCATCTCCACCTTTGTAAAAATTTCAATTATTTGGTCATATCACCTTCCCCACCTTATTTCCCTCATTCCAATTGTGAGAGGGAGCGACAGAGTGAATTTATGTGTGCTATTTTTTTTGCATGTTTTTTGAGCCTTCTTGTAGGTACGAGCATCCATAATAGCTCCAGTAGGTCCAAAAAATGTCTACACATGTCCCGAGGCATTGAGCTATGTCAATCATGATTGACAGAAAAAAAGATCTTTTGGTAAAACTAAGTGCACAAACATAATCTAGGGACCTTGCACATCACAAATCCATAAGAATTTCAAAGAAAATTGCATTCCATCTCTCCATCTCGATTGACACCATCAATCACGATTGATAGTGTCCATCGGGATGGACAGCCTGTCCATCGCGATCGAAAGACCCCGAGGGACAGCCATCAATCATGATTGATAGCATCCATCATGATGGAAACCTCTGTCCATCGCGATTGACTGAAAAATCACGATTGACACTTGCTTTTGATGAAGTTCTTGTCCATCGTGACATATAGAAGCGCGATTGACACAAGAAAGTGCGAAAAACCAAAAAATTCAATAAATCGTGATTGACAACCCACGACGAACTGCCTATCCATCACGATTGATAGATGTCCATCGCGACAGATAGGTGTGTGAATTTCAATCAATCATGATTGATAACCCACGACAAACTACCTGTCCATCGTGATTGATAGGTGTCCATCGTGACAGATAGGTGTCTGTTGTGATGGACACCCTTGTCCATCATGACTGACTAGTCCATCGTGATTGACACTTGGATCCGCCGGGAAACGTATCCTTTGTGAACTTTTGACCCACGATTGACAAGTAATCATGCAAAAAACCCAAAAGTTTTATCCATTGCGATTGACATCATCAATCATGACAGATACCCCTATCCATCGTGATTGACACCATCAATCGCAATTGACATTGTCCATCTTGACTGACAGGCCATGATGGACAGCTTTGTCCATCATGATTGATAGCCCTGTCAATCACGATTGACAAGCTAATTCGGCTAATTTTTAGGGTTTTTTTAATTTCCAAATTTTGGCCGATTTTGAGCATAAAATTCAGGAAATTAGAGCATTGTGATGCCCCTACAAAAATAGTTCGAGAGATCCTGTTTGCCTGTTAGCCTGTTTTAACCATGTTTTAACCCCAAAACCATGAACAAACTCAACTTTCTCATACGACCTTCCACGAGGGTGTGAAAGTTGAGGGATCTCTAAGGGAAATTTTCATAAAGACAAAGCAACATTGCACTACTAAAAATAGGGGGGCATAGTGACCCCCCCCCAATGAAAAAAAAAGTCGGATCTCGTCGCTTATGCGATGCAACCTTTTTTTATTAAAAAAAACATGATTCATCACATAAGTGATGCATAGCGTCACTTATGCAATGCTACAAATGTGCATCGCAAGGAGCGTCGCTAGCCAGCAATGCCTTTACTGATGCTCTTGAATGTTAAAAAAAAAAATCGATTTCTCCCAGCACATTTGTGTCGGGATTAGGACGTGCACATGAGAGAGAGAGAGAGAGAGAGAGAGAGAGAGAGAGAGAGAGAGAGAGAGAGAGATTGACCCTACCGGTTTTAGCACACACCTCAAAGGAAGCAAGGTACACACACACACATACACAAACATATTTACAGACACATGTACACATGCATACACATACATATACACACACATACACATACACACATAGACACACACACATACACACATAGACACACACACATACAAACATACATATTAGACACATAAACACTTACACACACACACAAACACACATCCACATACACATACACGTGCATACACACACATATATGCATACAGACACACATACACACATACACACATAGATACACACACACATACACACATACACACATACACACAAATTTATACACACACATATACACACTAGTTTACACACACACACACACACATACACATGCACACACACACACACACACATATATACACACATAGACACACACATACACACATAGACACACACACATACACACATAGAGACACAAACACATACACATACACACACACACATACACATACACACACACATACACATACACACACACATAGACACATACACACTTACACACACACACACATCCACACACATTTACACACACATACACATGCATACAGACACATATATATATAGATACACATGTATATACACATAGACACAAACATACACACATAGACATAGACACACATAGACACACACACACACATATATATAGACACATACACACACATATATGCATACAAACACACACACACGTAGAGAGACATACACACACACATACACATACATGCATACATATGCATACATATGCATACATAATGCATATGCATATGCATACATACATACTTACATGCATACACACACATATGCATACATAATGCATATGCATACATACATGCTTACATGCATACACACACATACACATGCATACACACATACACACATAGACACACACACACATAGATACACACACAGATACACACACATACACACACAAATACACACAAATACACACACATGTACACACATATACACATACACACACATATACACATACACACACATATATGCATACACACACACATAGAGAGACATACAAACACATACACATACATGCATACATATGCATACATGTGCATACATATGCATACATAATGCATATGCATATGCATACATACATACTTACATGCATACACACACATACACACACATATGCATACATAATGCACATGCATATGCATATATACATGCATACACATACTGTTAGCCCGAGAAATGGCTGGTTTTGATGCACTAATATGTTTCTATTTGGCAAGAGAATATGTTTGATTGCAGGTACTTGAAGAGTTGATCAAATGGTGGATATGAAGTATTTGGAGATTACATGGCGCTCTCTTGGTCGAAGAGGAAGGCCGTCAACATTTGGATTTCGGCTATGGAAAATATAAGCATGTTCAAGATGCCATCACTCGTTTTGAGTGGATGTAGCTTGAGGGAATCCATGCAAATTCTGGTACTTTTGTTCATGTCCGGAATGCTTGTTGACGTACAAGCTTGGGGTTTGTGTGCTCAAGCAAGAAAGGCTACTGATGGTGAAGGCTTTGATTTGGAGAGATTGACGAGGAATGGGGAAAGGACATTTACACCCTCTATGAGTAGCATCGTCGTGAGTAATGGCCATTAATGAGACACTCATAAAATTTTTTGTTGAAATAATTGATCTCAGAATCTGCATGGCATCATAATAGCATCATTTCATTCCTATCGGTGTACTATGCACGTGGTGTAAATTGTGTGAAAGAGGAAGTGGCTGTAGCCAGAGCTTATATATTGATGCATACAAAAGAGGATTTTCCTCTAGTGCTACTCTCTTGGGCACAGTGGTGTGTATGTATAGCAAAGGAAAACAAAAGAGGTCTTATTGTGGTACTCACAAATGCATGTGGAGGTTAAGCATACAGGTAGAATATCACTCGCATATGTTGTCCAGGCATGTGAAATTCTTGTTGAAAATTATAATACTTTAAGCATGTGTACACTTCAAAACGGGATGATTGCATTGGAAATTGGCCGAGCATTACACATTGATGTTTTCACGGGGCCAGTTTTGTGGTGTAGCTGAGATGGTTGGAATTATATCACTTGTGCAAAAGTACACGACAGAAATATATCAATGGCTGGGCTTCAACATCGCCACTCAGACTGTTGCAGGATATTCGTTTCTAGTTGTTGCTGCCTACATATCAGATTGGTCCACTTTCCGTTTTTTGGTGCAGAACAAGGGGGGGTCGCTTTACCTGCAGAGAGAAAGGGGAGAAGGTGGTTTTTATTGTCTTTTTTCTGGAATTGTAGAGAGCAGGCGGGTTCTTTTTTTTGGACTCTCCCGCTCGGCTGGAGGGGCTGGAACCTTTATGAGAGCGGCAGCAATTGATTTTTTTTGCCACGAGGGCATGGAGGAGGGTGAGTTTTCTGAGGTTCGGGAGGATCTTGCTGACCTTCAGTTGTTCCAAGGGGGGGCTACCTGTCTTTTTTTTTCTTCCCCGTTGTTCTGACGGGAGAAACGGAAAAGGGGAGGAGTGGTTGTCTTCTTCTGCCACAAAGAAAAGGGGGGTGTGCTGGGCTCGCAGGAGAGCACATGGGAGGAGGGGTTGCTTCCCGATTGAGGAGTGACAAATATTCTACACAGTGTGTACCGAGAGAGGAGGGAAGCCTTGTTATTAAGTCTTGTCTTTGGCAGCTGCGCAAGGAAGAGCAGTCATAGGAAGGAGCCACTGGGGATTCTCTTTTTTGGAGTTGCAGAGAGAGAGGAGGGCTACCTTTGGCTGTTGGGGCGGTCATCAGTTCTCGACGGTTGGAGTCTGTGCTGGAGCCAGGAGGACAAGGGGGTGTTCTTCTTCTGCTTCGTGATTCCTCGGTGGGAGGAGAAGCATGGGGTGGCTTCAAATAGAGATGGATTTGAGGACTGGCGTCTATTGCTGGATATCATGCTGAAGATCACTACTCGGGAGCCGTCCGTTTCAACTCATCCGTCAGCTTCTCACGAATCAGGTATCGATATTGGGCATCTCAATTCATTTGGGGATCTGGCTGTGCATCCGAGAGATTGTTCTCCCATGGTTTCATGAATATTCCTCTGCATGCTGACATCCTCACCTAGAAACTTGCATGTAGTTCAGAGGGAAAAAGTTGAAGTCAACCTGGCAAGAGGATGTATGCATAATGGTTGAAAGTGAATGACTATGTGTGCCCAGTGGTATAAGGAGGTTTCAGTACATAGAACTGCATGCTTCTTGAATGTGCGAAGAGATGGGAGGTGTCGAACGCCTCAGAGATCAACGTAACCGTCTCGTTAGCTCCAAGGTTCTGTTAAAGGGATGAGTAGAAAAACTATTGTGCGGGTCATCCGAAATGTGTACATGACAATCACTAAACTGCTATCTTGTCCCTCGGATACATATCGCTTACAACATATGTCTCTATAGATGCGTGTTCTTCTACTGCGCATAACGTTACCACATGCTATGGTAGGTGCACAATCATATTATGTTAATTTCTTGCTTGGCTTGGTTTTTGCTTTGAGTATAATTTTTATATATCTACATTAAGAATACAGTCTATTTTCCATGAGCTACTTTGCCCGTGGTTCCAGAGGTGTAAAGGTGTTTTATAACTAACAACCTATCGTCATGGTTTTGAAAGTGGAGGAGTATCCATTCTTGAAAAAGGGGGTATGATAATAGGGTGAAGTTCTATTGAGAAATTTTGTTGTGGTTTGTCTCAACACCAGGACGAAGAGTTATCGTTTGTTGGCCAAGGTATAGAGCTTATGATTGCAAAATAACCAACCCTTCCAAGTAAAAAGGGGGGGGGCTGTTCTGTGGTGAGGGGACTCTCTGAGGCATCCCGCAAGTTTCTTATTATGATTGGTTGCGCTCTTCTTGTGACATATTCCGTGGGCTTAGGAGACTAGGAGAGACTGCATGTGGGGTTGTATGTGCAAGAAGGTATGTGAGAACATATTCACTCATGTGTAGGAAGGTGTAAGAGTGTGTAGGTAGGTATGGGTATGTAGAAGAATGAGAAGAGAAAGGGTTGAGAGAGGGTGTGGGGATAGGTAAAGCAAATAAAATGGAAACAAGGGTGTGTGTGCAAGAGCAAGAGCAAACGGTCGACAGGGACACGGGTGTGCATGTGTTAGGGTATGTGTGTGAGTATCTATAGGTGAATGTGTGTGCGAGCATGTGCATGTTTGGGAGTAGATGTGCAAAAGAGCGATAGAGAGGTGGTAAGATAATGAAAGTGCATATGCGTGTGGGTATGTGTAAGGTTGCGGGTGTGAGTGTATGTGGATAGAAGTGTACATGGGTGAGTGAAGAGAAAAAACTAAGAGTAGGAAAGAGAATAGGAAACAGGAATTAATTAGAGCGAGGGTGCAGGTGCAAGGGGAAGTTTCAGATACATTCAAGTATGACTGAGTGACTTAAAGCAACAAGAGTGGACTGATTTCGAGTGGTTTAGATCAAGTGTAAGCACATATCGGCACTTTCCCTTGGCCTCAGAGACTATAACATTTTGGTGCGTTTGCTGGGAATTTAGCTTGGCACGTCTCTATAAGAGAGTGCCATAGGTTCGCCTAGCGCCGCATGTTGGCCGAGCTTGCGGACTCCAGATCTAGTACATGAGCGAGGGGAGCTCATCCTGAGGAGCAACACAAACGCAAAGAGAGGAATGCGCTCAGAGAAGAGCCCTTGAAAGAGAAAGGAAGAGGTGGGAGTTGCAAGGTGAGTCTACCTCGACTAACTCGAAGAAATCTGCCAAAAACGTGTATTCCCGTAGGAGAGTCGCGAATCAAGTGCGGAAGTTTGAAGGAGGGATCCTGAGGCCACGTGCGCTAAATTTCTGGGATCGAAGTGATATTTATATCACACCTCTGTTCGAAATGGCTCAGTGGATTTCAGTTCACTTGGGGGACTTCACCAAGTTCTCAGGTGCTTGGGACGAGGATCCAGATAGTTTTATCCAACTGTTTGAGGTTACTTGTGAGGCCAATGAGGTAGTTGACCAGGATCAAAGGTTGAGAATTTTTCTGGCTATTCTCCGTGATGAGGAAGCCAATTGGTATGGGAATCTGACACCACAAGAGCGTGGAACTTATCAGATGCTCAAGGAAGCCTTCTTGGCAAAGTTTCGACGACAAGGCTTCCAAGATAGATTGGCCCAACAGATGGATTACTTGCGACAGGGAGTCAATGAAAGCATCGATAACTATATTCAGAGAATGGAAACGTTGGTAAGAAAGATGGGCGCGAATGCCCCGAACGATGAGACATTGAAAAGAAGATTAATTTCGGGATTGAGAGATCCTACGGCGCAGCAGCATATCAGCCTGACAAGACCGGCAACCTTAATAGATGCTAAGGAACAAGCAAGGCTTTGGGAGGAAGTACAATTATGTCAACAAAGGAAGATGGAGCTCTTGTACGAGCCAATGGGAGGCCCAGGAAACTTACCAATGAAAGATCTTGGCCAAGGAGGTCCCGTATTGACGACCCCAGCTTTTGTAGCTGCCACTAGTACGCCAGGCGAGGTAAAGCCTGCACTAACTAAAGAACGAATATTGGAGTTGGTCACGCAAGCTATAAAAGCTGCCACAATGACCCAGGAAACTTACACAGTAAAACCAGAGGTGACTACAAACCCCAATCAAGTGTTTTGATCAAATACATGGTGTGGAAAGTGCCATGGTTAAGGCCATTTGGCTTCAGAATGCCCTACAGTCTCGAGGGTATTCACAGATAGATCACCACCTAGAATGCGTTGCACTTTTTGTGGAAGGACAAATCACACGGAGGACCGATGTTACAACAAGAGAGCCTATGAAGAGTGGACCATGAAATCGGGAGATACTAGAGAACGGTCCTACACGGGATTGCCCGCTCAAAGTGTCCTGCCTACATCTCGTTGGGAAAACAGACCGACTTATGGGTATGGTGCTCAAGGTCAGGGAGAAGACTACCCAAGAGGAGCCGCACGCGATCAAAGAAGAGATGGTCCAATCCAGTGTTGGAGATGCCATGGCTTTGGCCATACTCAATATAGATGCCCAAACGAAAAGAAACCAATTGATTATACCCCACTATGTAGGTACTGTAGTGGAGAGGACCACTTTGATGAAGATTGTCCAAAACGAAGAGCTTCCACTGGCAAGGATAAGGGACCAGTAGGGTCCTTGAATTATGTTGATACTCAGATGCATTCCACAACGAGAGCTCAAGAGCATGTTCCTACAATTGGAGTAGTGTTCAAGACACCGAACCCTCAAGAAGGCTCTAGCTCGTCAATGCACTTTGTGGATGCTTACCAAGCCAAGAAACCATATAGAGAGCCAACTGTGGCAGTAGTCACAAGGACCCAAGAGTATTCAAAGAAACATCGAGAAGGCGAAAGCGCAAAAGCAAGCCAAGAGAAGATACCCGAACACGAAGAGGTAGAAAACCAAGTTGGAGGATTTGCTGAGCAGCAAGAGTTTGAGGATGGGGAAGAGATTGAGATCCTTCCACCAGTGACCAAGGAGTTTGTGCCAGGCATAGCACCATTCCCTGAAAGATTAAGGGCTCCGAAGTGTAGAAAGGAAAGACAAAGGTCGGAGGAAGTGGACATCGTAAAGCTGCTCGCTGACACGGAAGTCACGCTAGACATTGGCACATTGCTAAAATGTTCACCTGCTTATAGGAAACAATTCTACAATGAATATATTAAGAAGCCAAGGAAAGCTCGAGATAAAAAGAGACAAGATAAAGACGTCCAAGGGATCATTCAAAGTATTACAATGCAAATTGATTCGAATGCTCCAGTTGTGACAGTCGAGATTAAAGGATATGCAGTCCCCGGTGCTCAGCTAGATAGTGGAGCCGCAGTCAACTTAATGACTGAGTTCATGATGAAAGCTTTGGGCCTCAACCACATGGAAGAAACTCCGATGTCCTTGAGAATGGCAGATCAAACACAAGTGAAGCCTGCAGGTCTTTTAAAGAATGTAAGCACAGTTGTGGGCGGTCTAGAGTTTAAAGTTGATTATCTGATAGTAAGACCAAGGACCTCAGAGGCTACCTTCTCGATCTTACTTGGACGGCCATGGCTGGTGCAAGCCGAATGTGTGCACGATTGGCGCACAAGATTTATCACAATTGGACCAAAGGTTGATCGAATACAACTTCAAGTGTCTCCAAACTTGACCGGCAAGAGATCGACAACAGCTGAGGAAAGGGAGCAAAAAGCAAAGGAAAAAGTTAGACAAGAAATGGCGCGGGTAAGATTTGCACTACGCACGGAGACTTCCAAGGACCTTTCACAGGATGGATTTAACCTGCAATTGTCCAACCTCCAACACGCGAAGGTGGGCGAGTACAAAGATCCACTATGTTACAAGGATGACTCAGACCAGGAGTTGCTGGGATGGTTGACACATACAAGTGAATTTGAGTGCTACATGTTGAGTATAGATGCAAAGGAAAATAAAGCTACTCAATCCCTGGAGAAGGGAACTTCAAAAGAAGAGTTGAAACTGGAGTTAGCTCCGACAATGGAAGTGCAACAGTTGAGAGAAAGAGTCAGGATGTTAGAAGAAGAACTTCTAAGGAGAAGTCGAGAATTGGAAAAGGAAGCGAAGAGTAAGACTAAAGTGTCGGAAGCCATCGCAAAAGCTGAACTCAAGAAATTGGGTCCAATCGAAACAGAACAAAACAATGATTTACTGGCCAACCATGCACGCGTGATCAGGGAACACTTTCCAATTACAACGTCATCAAGGAATAAGGAATATTCGCGAGAAGCTCAGGTGGAAAAATGGGAAGTTTTTCCAGAAAAGTTCTTGAGAGTGGGGTCAGAGCTACCAGAAGGAGTACGAGATTGCATTAAATTGGCACTCAAAAATTTCAGCAAGGCCTTTGCATGGTCATACAGTGATCTGAGAGGAATTGATCCCCGAATCTGCTAAAGTTGACAAAACAAGACAAGACAAGACCTACATGGTGTAGCTGTAGCCGGAGGGAAGACCATGTTGGGGCGAAGCTGGCACCTTAAAATTGGAGCTGGCACAATATCGTGAAGTTGCCGCTTTGCGCAATTTGGGTCAGACCTCGACCCCGCATACGTGTTGTTTTCGATTAAGTGAAAAGGACCTATACGGTAAACTTTAGCTCCATAAGGCGCTAAAGAAAATGCTAAAGTGTCCTATTGGTGCTAAAGTTGTTAGGGAAACGGTTTCGGACACTTTAGCACAAGACCAACATGGTCTTCCCTCCGGACCTAAAGGTAAACGCCCGAAAACAACGCCCCGTTCCTCAATCAGATGTTCGGATGTGAGCTATACTCCGCGAGAAGCTCCACGAGCGTATCGTATGGCCTCACCGATTGACCCCTCTTCTCGTACGACTGGGAACTAAGCTCAGTGACAACCTCTCAATCGTCACCGCTGTTTACAACTCAGTCAACTCTCCAATCGGGTTTCTATCTACGTTAGGTATTAGCTTCAATGTTAAGGTGCTATGCTAGCGAGCTAATACAGTAAACGGTTAGCTAATACCGACTTGCGTAGGCGAAGTGGGCTGTGCTGCTTTTCTTGATATTTATGGCATTAAGAGCCAGCCGTAATCGCGTCATGTGTGGTTTTTCGGGGGGGGAGTGGATTCATTTTGGCACGTCCCTATCTCAAACATTATATAGATTTGGAAGAAGGCACCCGACCAATATGTCAACGACTTAGGCAGACAAATCCAGTCTACTCGGAATTGATCAAGCTGGAATTGACTAAGTTATTGGAAGCAGGATTCATATATCCCATCGCATCCAGCGAGTGGGTATCACCAATTGTAGTTGTTCCGAAGAAAAATAAGAAAATCCGTATTTGCATAGATTATTGTAAGTTGAACGAGCGCACAAAGAAGGATCACTTCCCCTTGCCGTTTACTGATCAAATCTTGGACAGAGTGGTTGGCCATAAATTGTACTCATTTTTGGATGGTTTCAGTGGGTACAACCAGATCCAAATCCATGAAGAGGATCAATCAAAAACTACTTTCACCACGGAATGGGGCACATACGCATATCTTCTGATGCCATTTGGATTATGCAATGCACCGGCCACATTCCAGAGGGCAATGATAGCTGCATATCAAGACTATTTGCAGGATTGGATGGAGATATTCCTCGATGATTTTTCAATCAGGGGCAATGATGGAAACATGATGGAGAGGATCGAAGCTATTTTAAGAAGAAGCATTGAAAAAGGCATCGCATTAAATCTTGAAAAGTGTACATTTGGAGTACGAAGAGGATTGCTTTTGGGACATGTTATTTCCGAAAAAGGGATCGCGGTTGACGAGGATAAAGTGGAAAAAATTGGACAACTTCCACCTCCTCAAAACTTGCGGCAACTCAGAGGATTCTTGGGGCATGCTAATTATTATCGACGATTTATATTAAATTTCGCATCAATAGCAGCACCACTGACGAATCTTTTGAGGAAGGACCAACAATATCAATGGACTGGAGAGTGTCAAGTTGCATTCAACTTGATCAAAGAGAGATTGATAAATGCACCGATTTTGGTAGCACCTGACTGGACGAAAGAATTTCATGTGCACACAGATGCTTCTCATACTGCGGTTGGAGCAGTGCTATGCCAAGCCGATGAAAAGAAGTTGGACCACCCTATTTATTACGCAAGTCGCAACTTGAATAGCACTGAGAGGAACTACACGACTACAAAGAAGGAATGCCTCTCGATGATCTTTGCGGTAAACAAGTATCGGCATTACTTGATGGGAAAACATTTCACGTTTTATGTGGATCACGAAGCCCTAAAGTAT
Organism: Ceratopteris richardii; assembly: GCA_020310875.1. Classification (NCBI taxonomy): domain Eukaryota; kingdom Viridiplantae; phylum Streptophyta; class Polypodiopsida; order Polypodiales; family Pteridaceae; genus Ceratopteris; species Ceratopteris richardii. The sequence continues at coordinate 70,158,079 of CM035412.1, forward strand.
ATCATTAATAAACCCGAGCTATCAGGGCGATTGATGAGGTGGATGCTACTCCTCCAAGAATTTCAGTTCACAGTGGTAACCAAACCAGGCAAAGCGCATATATTGGCTGATCATTTATCTCGAATTGTTAATGAGGAGCCAATCTCTGGTGTGCCCGATGATGCTCCTGATGGGCATCTATTCCAGGTTGATGCTAAAGTACCTTGGTATGCCGACTTGGTGAATTTCTTGTGCACCACTAAATATCCGCCAGGAGCAAGCAAGAGAGAGAAGCAAAAATTGTTAGCATTGGCAAAGCACCATAGCATCATTGGGGGGCAGCTCTATCGATATTTTGTACATGAAAGCATTTATCGGAGGTGTCTCGAGGAAGAAGAAGAAACCCTAGTGTTGGGAGCATTGCATGATGAACCCTGCGGTGGGCATTTTGCCGGTGAGCTGACGGCAAGAAAGATTTTATTGGCTGGGTATTGGTGGCCAACGCTGTTCAAAGACTCTCACACATACTGTAAGAAATGCGACAAATGCCAAAGAATGGGCAAACCAACATTAGCACATGCAGCTCCTCTTACGCCGGTGCTGGCTCTTAAGCCTTTTGAAAAGTGGGGAATTGATTTTGTGGGGCCCATGGATCCTCCCTCAAGATGTAGATCCAATAGGTATATCTTGGTCTGCACTAACTATGTTACCAAGTGGGTAGAGGCTAAAGCTCTGAAGACTGACTGAGCTGTTGATGTAGCGAAATTTTTGTACGAACAAATTATCACCCGATTCGGATGCCCGTTGGAGATAGTGAGTGATAGAGGAACGCACTTTGTCAACGAACTGATCGAAGAATTAATGGAATTATATAAGATCAAACATATAAAAAGCACTCCATATTACCCGAGGGCAAATGGACAAGTGGAGGTCACCAACAAGGTTCTTGAACAGATTCTGACAAAGACAGTAGCTGTGCATAGGCGAGACTGGGATGAGAGACTTTTGGAAGCTTTGTGGGCGTATAGAACATCCTACCGAGTGACGACAAAGAGCACTCCGTTCTCCCTAGTATATGGCGAGGAAGCCATCTTTCCCATCGAAAAAGAAGTTTCGACACTAAGAGTGGCCATCGAGGCCAGGCTGGGAGAGGAAGAGTCATTGAAGGAAAGGTACATACAATTGGTCAAGCTAGAAGAAAAGAGACTCATTGCACAGCAAAGTCTGGAAGCTATTCAGAAAAGACGTAAGGAGAAACACGACAAGAATCTCAAGACTTATGTGATCCAAGAAGGGGATTTGGTGCTAGTCTATGATAGTAAATATTATAAATTCCCGGGGAAGTTACAGACAAGATGGGCAGGACCGTTTAAGGTGGTGGAACTCAACTCCAATGGTTCCATGCAAATTCAAGATTTAGGAGAAGAATGTGCTCCCGTGAAGGTTAACGCGCTTCGAGTTAAACCATATTTCAAGTAACATTAGGACGGGAGAAGCCAAACGAGATCCAAGCGGAGGGACGTAGTAGACTCCTTGTACATAGATGTATAGTGTTATATATATATATATATATATATATATATATATATATATGCGCATATGTAAGCTATGATTTTTGTGTCATAAATATTATCCCTTGCTAGCCCAGGAATTTTGGACTTCTAATTATTTTTCGTCTTGCGCAGAGACTGTTAGGAGCTAAGTAACAAAATGGCAGATCAAATAACTCAACTCTATTTGTACGAGCTAAGGATATATTTCTCGGACCAAACATTCGCTCGCATGGACATAAATGTCGACGACTTTGAGACGGAATATGATGTGGAGGAAGCGCACTGGCTGTTATGCTTCATAAACCAGGGTTTGGATGTTATGTTTTATATTGAGTGTTTTGAGGAATACCTGACCCGACATGTAGGATGGGCGGGGGATCGATATTACTATTTCGACCCTTCGAGGGAAATGCCTAACGAAGAAAACGATATCACTTGGGCTTGGGCAGATGTGTTAACAATAGGAAGTGATGACGGAGCTCCTAAAGTTGAGCGTGACTCGCCTTAGGGAAGTCGTTGGGATGCGAGTACGATGTGAGGCTACATGAGACATCCCGGAGACCCACATTCTAGATCGTCTAAGGATAGGTACAGGAGGGACTAAGGCATAGCTGGTTGTAGTTACCTAGTGAAAAGTCAAATCGATGAATACATATGTAGTGTTTGTAATTGAGAGAATGGAGTGAAGAGGTGGTTGATCTGTCAAAGGCTAGAGTGTATATGTTTGCATGCATGTGTGGGAAAAGTGGGGAAAAACCCCTTTCTTCCTCTCCCTAATTCTCAGGACTTGGGTAAATTAATTAACTATGGAAAAAAAAAAGGAAAAAGAAAGGAAAAGAAAAAAATTTGTGTTGCTGTGATCGTACCAATGCGCTATGGTGAGCTAGTAGGTGGGTGGATTTATCCTAGCCGGGTGGTTAGGACCACGAGCCGCAGCTAGTTTTACCATAGGCTTGGGATGTATATGTTTATGTCTTAGCTATGCGCCATAACGGGTTGGTAGGTAGGTGGAGCCATCGTGGCTGGGTAGTCACGACCATGAGCCACATCCAGCTTCGTTATGGGTTAGCTGATATATGTTACTTGTCTCTCGTTATGTGTTCGTGTGTTGTGCACTGCATTGCATTGGTAGATGGGTGGAATCAACCTGGTCGGGTGGTCAGGTCCACGAATCGCATCCAATGTCAATGCAGGCCAACGTGTGATTATAAATAAAATTTTGAAATTATTCCCCACTCCTGAGGGGGAGAGAGAGAGAGGAGAGGGCGATGATTGCCTGGACGGGAACGTTATTTGCTTGTGTGATTGGTATATGATGGCTTGCGACAGATCAGCTCACTCTGAATCAACATTCTTGAAGGCACGGAGACTCTATATGTACTTATGGATGAGGCTTTAACGAGGTAATGCAACGGTCTTGCTTTATAACTTGTGTGCTTTATCTAAGGGTTTTCCAGTGTGTGGGACACTCCAAGGTTTTTATGTAGATCTTGACTTGTACTCGGGTCTCGATGGCTTTTGTAGGACGACGATGGGGATTCTTCGGGAGTGTCTAGTCATGGAATGATTGTATATAGCGAATAGTAGGTCAATAATGGGGTATGCATTTTGGGTATGTTGCATCTCCTGTTGAATTCATTTCAGTTGTTGTTGTTGTTCATTTCGGTATTTCCATTTCTGTTTTTCCGCAATGTCAGTTGAATGTGTAAAACATGGAAAGGTATGCATGTGTTGTTTTGGTTGAAACTATTTTCATAATGGAATGCATGAGCAATTTGATGCATGTTGGAATGGGAGTTGCATATCTGTGAATGTTCTTGGATCATTTGGAAGTGACTGATTTGTATGTATTCATGAGTGATTTTTTGAGCACTAATAGCTTCAATGAGTGCAGGTTCCGTTGGAGTCATGGCTCGATGGAAAGGTATACAACCAAGTTATAAACTGACATGTTCAGGGCTGTTTGGGTTATATTGCAGCATGTAGCGGATCGTCGAGGACGACTTCGCAAATAAGAAGAGGGGAGTATGTTAGCCCGAGAAATGGCTGGTTTTGATGCACTAATATGTTTCTATTTGGCAAGAGAATATGTTTGATTGCAGGTACTTGAAGAGTTGATCAAATGGTGGATATGAAGTATTTGGAGATTACATGGCGCTTTCTTGGTCGAAGAGGAAGGCCGTCAACATTTGGATTTTGGCTATGGAAAATATAAGCATGTTCAAGATGCCATCACTCGTTTTGAGTGGATGTAGCTTGAGGGAATGCATGCAAATTCTGGTACTTTTGTTCATGTCCGGAATGCTTGTTGACGTACAAGCTTGGGATTTGTGTGCTCAAGCAAGAAAGGCTACTGATGGTGAAGGCTTTGATTTGGAGAGATTGACAAGGAATGGGGAAAGGACATTTACACCCTCTATGAGTAGCATCGTCGTGAGTAATGGCCATTAATGAGACACTCATAAAATTTTTTGTTGAAATAATTGATCTCAGAATCTGCATGGCATCATAATAGCATCATTTCATTCCTACCTATGTACTATGCACGTGGTGTAAATTGTGTGAAAGAGGAAGTGGCTGCAGCCAGAGCTTATATACTGATGCATACAAAAGAGGATTTTCCTCTAGTGCTACTCTCTTGGGCACAGTGGCGTGTATGTATAGCAAAGGAAAACAAAAGAGGTCTTATTGTGGTACTCACAAATGCATGTGGAGGTTAAGCATACAGGTAGAATATCACTCGCCTATGTTGTCCAGGCATGTGAAATTCTTGTTGAAAATTATAATACTTTAAGCATGTGTACACTTCAAAACGGGATGATTGCATTGGAAATTGGCCGAGCATTACACATTGATGATTTCACGGGGCCAATTTTGTGGTGTAGCTGAGATGGTTGGAATTATATCACTTGTGCAAAAGTACACGACAAAAATATATCAATGGTTGGGCTTCAACATCGCCACTCAGACTGTTGCAGGATATTCTTTCCTAGTTGTTGATGCCTACATAATGTCAGATTGGTCCACTTTTTGTTTTTTGGTGCAGAACAAGGGGGGGTCGCTTTACCTGCAGAGAGAAAGGGGAGAAGGTGGTTTTTATTGTCTTTTTTCTGGAATTGCAGAGAGCAGGCGGGTTCTTTTTTTTTGGACTCTCCCGCTTGGCTGGAGGGGCTGGAACCTTTATGGGAGCGGTAGCAATTGATTTTTTTTGCCACGAGGGCATGGAGGAGGGTGAGTTTTCTGAGGTTCGGGAGGATCTTGCTGACCTTCAGTTGTTCCAAGGGGGGGCTACCTGTCTTTTTTTTTCTTCCCCGTTGTTCTGACGGGAGAAACGGAAAAGGGGAGGAGTGGTTGTCTTCTTCTGCCACAAAGAAAAGGGGGGTGTGCTGGGCTCGCAGGAGAGCACATGGGAGGAGGGGTTGCTTCCCGATTGAGGAGCGACAAATATTCTGCGCAGTGTGTACCGAGAGAGGAAGGAAGCCTTGTTATTAAGTCTTGTATTTGGTAGCTGCGCAAGGAAGAGCAGTCATAGGAAGGAGCCACTGGGGATTCTCTTTTTTGGAGTTGCAGAGAGAGAGGAGGGCTGCCTTTGGCTGTTGGGCCGGTCATCAATATGCATAGATACATGCTTACATGCATACACATAGACACATAGACACATACACACACATAGACACATAGACACATAGACACATAGACACATAGACACATAGACACATAGACACATAGACACATAGACACATACACACACATAGACACATAGACACACATATACACATAGATTTACACACACACATACACAGACATACACACATACACACATACACACATAGACACACACACTTACACACATAGACACACACACATACACACACACATACACACACACACACACATACACACACATACACACATAGACACACACACTTACACACATACACAGACACACTTACACATGCATACACACAGACATACACACATAGACACACACACACTCTTACACACATAGACACACACACATAGACACACACACACATACACACATACACACATAGACACATACACACTTACACACACATAGATGCACACACACATATAGACTTACACACACACATACACATATCCACACACATAGACACACTCACACACTTACACACATACACAAACACACTTACACAAGCATACACACACATATACACATAAACACACATACACTTACACACATAGACACACACACATAGACACACACACATACACACTTACACACACACAGATACACACACACATATATAAACACACACATAGACACATACACACTTACACACACACATACACATATCCACACACATTTACACACACATACACATGCATATAGACACATATATATAGATACACACATATATACACACATAGACACACACATATACACACACACATACACACATGGACACATACACACTTACACACACACATACACACATCCACACACATTTACACACGTACATACACATGCATATAGACACATATATACAAATACACATGTATATACATACATAGACACACACATAGACACATATACACACATATACACACATATACACACATATACACACACACATGGACACATACACACATGGACACATACACACACATATATGCATTACTCCATCCAAAATGATTTTGAAGATTGAAAAATAAGTAAGCTCACACTTAATCGTGTCAAACGACTTCCTTCATATACATGCTTTGGACATTCCTCTCGAAGATATTTCTCAATTGTAAAAATATCAATGCTCTCACTGTCATGTTGATACCAATCCTCAATAAAATATGTCATGCCATCATCTTCATCATTGTCGCACAAATCTTGTATTTTATCTTCTTTTGAATATAGATCTTTCAACCTTCCATATTCCACAGGATCACTTTTGCGTAGCCTCCTCATAGAAGCTTCTGATAAATGAGGCCTTACTGGCAATTGTGAATGATGTGGAGGAATATCATCAACATCATATGTTGGAATCTACACACATGAATAAAAATCATTAGTATTCCATAAATGAATAAAAAGTAAACTTTAAACATAAAATTAAATATATAAGTTATTAAATATGGATAGAAAAAATTCATTCTCTCTCTAGCTAAAAGGTGCTCTTGGAGGTCTACGCCATCCATAATTCACTAATAGTTCATCACCAGCATGTAATGTAGTAATAGCATTGACAACTATGCATCTTGATACATCTTTACTCATGTATGGTGATTCATGACTATTTTCACGCTCCTCAAATGTGCAATTAGTCCTTGAACTATTATGTAAGCCTCAACTACTATTTATTAAACCTGCTATATTTCCATGCATGTAAGGTCTTCCATCAATATATAATCTTTCATTTTCTACATGTGAAATCCTTCTACTAGTAAGGGATGCTGCATTCAAGCATATTCCATAACTCATGCTTTGAGCATAACGTGCAAGTCGATGCCAATCTCCCCATCCATATATAGGACCACAAAATGACATAAGAGTGACTTCAGAGTTCAGAGGCACATACAAATCCTCTACAATAAAGAGACCATGACCAGCATTAGTAATAGTGGATGGAGCAATCATATAGTGATTACCCCAAAAGTTAAAAACCTCTCCATCTAAAGGAAGTGGTCCTCTATTCCATCCTCCATATCTTCTTCTATCATATGTTTGTACTAGAGAATGATCACAAGCTGGAAATGGATAATCTCCAGCCGTTTCAGTCTGTAAACCAAGAGGTAGAGGATTTCTAGAAACCTCTGCTTGTAATTGATGAACAACAAGTCCATGACGTGTATGAGGTATATTAACATTATGAGTATGAGAATTATCATCATCATCATCGAGCAAGTATTCTTGTATATCAACAATAATTTGATTTTGTATATGGTTTTTAAATAAAATAATGACATCAATTTATAGAAAAAATACATACCCAAGCATTATCACGTTGACCAGGTGGTGGCGCATGCTCAAAAGTACCATACTCTACCTCATGTTCAATACATTTCAATTGTGGTCTTTGATACGTGCCATAACAAGAGTTACACCAACATATAATATGCTCTTGATAGTAAAATTCATCATAATTCCTATCGGAGGACACATGTGAAGCTGTTGCATGGGTAGGAGGTGGTGGAGTGCCCTCTGATTGATCAAAATCTGATTATAACAAGAAACAAAAATATATATCAGTTATGTATCTATCAAATATATTTAAAATTAAAAGTTTGATATACTTATAGTATATAGTCCTTGCATGATTAGGAGACGGTGGTGGAGTTCCATCTGATTGATCGGAATCTACAAATAATGGTATTTGATATTAATAATCTGATTATTTACATACATAAACATTCACATATACACATTAAATTAACAAGAGATATTGTATGGTGGAAAAAAATAAGAGGCGACCTAACATACCACCTGAGACGTGGCAGTTTTTTCATAGACAACTACATCTTCAAGAGTCATTTCCTCAACAGAAGGTATACAAATTAATAGCTTATATTTATAATTCTCATATATTTAATTAATTTTTTACATTTAATTTATGTATTTCTTTTTTCTTTAAATAAACAGGCTCCTACAAAGAAGAGAGTTGAGCCGGGCCACACATTGCATCTAGGCCAAATGGGCCATCATGGTTTTGTAGCTACATTTGTAAGTATATGTGTTATTGTGAGTATATTTTTTATTTTAGTTAAAATGCAAGAAACTAATCTTTTTTATTTGTTTCAATGCAGCAAAAGGATTATGGTCGATATCCTACGAAACATGAGATCGAGTATGCTACACATTTTGGATATCGGCGTTTGAGCGAGTATATACGAGATCATCCAGATGCATTTGTGAGTATTATTAAATTTTATATAATTATTTTATTTTTATGGATGTTTTAATTGTTTTACTTATTTATGTTTGTTATATGTAATACAGGAGTATCATGGAGAGGCAGATATGGATGAGGATGAGGATGATCATGATGCTGATGATGATCGTGATGATAATGATGATGATGATGATTAGGATTCTTGATTATGACATTGGATATGTATTTACATTGATATATATATATATATATATATATATATATATATCTATATATATATATATATATATATATATATATATATATATATATATTGTTCATTTCAGTTATGTTTTGAATTGTGTGTATGGTATTAAGTAATGAAAAGTTTTGTTCTATTGATTGTTATTATTGTTTATATTAAGCATGTGTTTTATTACTTTAATTATACAATTCATTCATATTTATGTGTGCTTGTGTGTATATAAAATGTATATATTCACATGTAGGTATATATCTATATGTGTAAGTGTGTCTATATTCATGTATATGTATGTATCTATGTATATATGTGCATGTATGTATGTGCATATGTATATGTGTATATGCATGTATCTGCATGTGCATGTGTAAGTGTATATGTGTATGTATGTGTATGTGCATGTGCATGTGTATGTGTGTATATGTATGTATGTATGTCGATGTATATATGTGTAATATGTGTGTGTACATATGTGCATGTATATGTGTGTAATATGTGTGTGTATATAACTATATGTACATATGTATATGTATATGCATGTATGTGCATGTGCATGTGTAAGTGTGCGTATGTGCATGTGCATGTGTATGTGTGTGTATATTTATGTATGTGCATGTGCATGTGTAAGTGTATATGTGTGTATATGTGTATGTGCATGTGCATGTGTATGTGTGTGTATATGTATGTGCATGTATATGTGTAAGTGTATGTGTATATGTGTGTATGTGCATGTATATGTGTATATGCCTGTATGTGCATGTGTGTGTGTATGTGTATATGTGTGTGTATGTGTATATGTGTGTGTACGTATGTGCATATATATGTGTATGTGCGTGTATATATACATATGTGCATATGTATGTGTATGTGTATAAACATATACAAGTGTATGTATATGGAGGTGTATATCTATGAAACATGCATGTGTGTGTGGATGCATTCCCATTTGCATCCATGTGCATGCATGTGAATGTGCATGCACGTGGATGTGCATATACATGTATTTAAGTATATGTTAATGTGTGTATGTGTATGTATATGCAATAATGCATGCATGCATGCAAGTCTTTCTATGTGGTTGTAGAAATGTTTGTGCATATGCATGTGTATGTGTGTACTGTATGTGTAAGTGTATGTGCACATGTATGTGTGTGTATGTGCATGTGTATATGTGTATATGTGTGAACGTGCACCTTCATCATGTATAAGTTATATGTGCATATCAATAAGTGTGAGTATGCTAACTAATGAAAATAACACAATTCAAATGATATACAAAGAACGGAATTTGTACTTACAATAGTTAGCCATATTTTTTGCTTAGTTAGCTTTTTGAATAACTTGCAATAAAGAGAGAGAGAGAGAGACAGAGAGAGAATTCAAAGAGAGAAAGAGGTAGAAAGAGAGAAAAACAGACAGAGAGAGACAATAAGATAGAGCTTAGACAAAACAACCATTCTGCAAGCGATTGTTTCAGCTCATAAGCGCAACACAATTGCGAACATTGGAGAGCTCTTTGATCAGATGCGTGAAGATGCCGATCGAAGAGCCTCCAACGGTTTAATTTTTTTTCATCAAAAACCTATCGTGTAAGCAATGCTAAAGCATCGTAAAGGCCCATCCAATTACCGTCGCATAAGTGACGTTAATGACTATCGCTTATGCGAAGCAAATAGCATCGCATAAGTGATGCTTTTTTATATCGTCGCTTTAGCGACACTCAATGTGAGTGTCACATATCCCATTGTGCCACATGTCGATAAAAACTTTGTATTTCTCATCATTTAACCGATGTTCCGGGCTCGACGCTTCTTGCGATGCTTTATGCAATTTTATAGCGACAAAATTGTGTCATGTTAACCGTCGCTGTGTGCTCGTATTCCTTGTAGTGTTGGGTCTTTGAATCACATGAATGAAGATGGTCTCTTATGTCAATTGAATTTGAACCTTGAGCTAATTTTGGGACTTTTACAGGCCCATTGAGAGCATTGAAGGGCGTCCAAAGCACGAGAGTACTGCACGCTTGAGAATGATTGTCTTGAGCACTCAAGCATGATCAAGGGATAAGCGACTTTAGGTTGGATAATTCTCAACCCCCTCTGTCAATTCCTAGCTTAGGCTAAGTATGAATAGAGGTTTGAATTAATTAGGGTGACATTAAGCATGATCAAGTACAAGAACCCTAATTTCTCAAGTGTAAGCATAAATAATTTACTTCTGTGACATACTTTAAGGTGAAAGCAAATCAATCAAGCGATCAAACTTCAAGTGCGATAAAACTCAAGTGTTCCTCATGGCAAAAACTATTGGACAAGAATTGCCATCCTAAGGAAACTAAAAAGGACAAGTGATTATTACAAAAGAGCTTTGCAATGAGGTTGTACTAGGAAAAATTGGGATAACCACCAAGGCTTATGAACCTTAGTTCAAGAAGATATCTAGGTAAGGATAGACAAAGCTTGAGATCCTTTGAAGCTAGTTTCAATCATATCGCTAAGTTTTGGGCCCAGTAATTGAGTGATTACTCATACACTCTAAGTTCAGAAACGAGTGACTCTGAGATGTCATTTAGCATGGAGAGACCCGTAGGTAGCTCAGGAGTGGCATACCTAGAAAAGCTAGAAGGACCTTACAAGAGTCAACTGGAATACATCAGGACCAATTGACTAAGTGCTCGCATCTATGAGGACAGTCTGAGAAGATCTGTTGTCCAGATTAAAAACTCGGATCAACCCATGGGACTAGAACATCTAGTCATCAAATTCAAAAATGGTGCATACATAGATAAAGAAAGGACCATGTATGTGGTCGCCACCCAACCAGATAGGAAAGATAAATTTGGCAATATAATCTCAGATACTGAAATAGGTGACATAGAGCAAGGAAACTTAGGAAGAGAGCCAAAGACCCCTCGAGGCAAATCAATCCTCACTAGAATAATCACTCTAAAGTGGGTTCCCCAGGACAATAAGAGCATAGATTTGTTTTTAAATTGAGAGACTAACGAGGCTTTTTGGAGGTATAAATCTGACTATCCTAATGAGGTGGGAATGCTTACAATATATGAATTCAAAGATCCTGATACCCCAAGCAAAGTGACCTACTTAGACAATACTTTAGAGATGGTCTTTGTGGTCATGAAGCATGGTAGGCATGCCTACACTTGGAAGGGTGCATTTGTTTTTCCCCAACCAAGATCCAATGTCTCTTTCGGTCACCAAGAATCTCGAACATCTCAAGTTCATGGAGCTCAAAGGGACAAGAGTAGAGATATACCCGAGGTAAGCTTTGCTAACCCAATAGGAAGAGAAAGAACGAGAACAGAGACAAATAGAATGGAAAATGAGAGACATAGAGGCCCGTGAAATCAAAGAAACGTAGATGAATTCCCTTTGCCAAGACCTAGAGAACACACAATGATCTTAAGGCCTACACAACTGGTCAAGTCTATGAAGAATTATTTCAATGGTAGAGGAGACCCTTATGATCATGTGGCATAGTTTAGGCAAGTATTGAGAGCTGAACAAGTTGATGAGCTATTCGCACAATACAACGCTTTTGGTCTAACACTCAAGAAAATTGCTCTTACGGGGTTTCAACCACTACACGATAGGCAATTCAAAAACATAGACCAACTACTAGAAGCCTTCATCATGGAGTTTTCTAAGAGTGGCATGAAACACAACACCTCTTCCCTAATACATAGCTTCAAACAGACACCTCAAGAAACGGTTAGACTTAGGAAGAAGATTCAAACAATGCCTAGAGAGATGGCAAGTGCGAGAGTTACCCACTCCAGACAAACAAGTGGCATTATTCTTAGATGGATTGTTAAGTACCAAATTGAGATCTTATGTGTACTTAACGGACCTTAGATCCATAGAAGAATGTGTACGAATGTGTATAGACATCGAGGATAATCTAGGGGAGGAATTAGCTTTCAAAGATCTATAAAGATTCAGATAGCTCTTCTATCCTCACTTCCAAACAATCCACTTCTATTGAGGAACTTACAGAGAAGGTAGCTCAAAAATTAGGAGCCTCCAACAAACAAATACCTAGATTTGCCCTAGTGAAACGGTGTTATACCTGTGGAGGAGACCATATGGCTAATGTGTGCCCAATTATGGCTCAACCCCAAGTGAATCCTAATATCCAATACTGCACCACATAAAAGAGGTACACTAATCATACCGCATAGGATTGCCCTTATAACAAGCAAGCTATTAGAAAAAATTACCCACAACCATATCCACAACAAGGAAGTTACCAGAACCAGTACCCACCACAATAGTATGGTAGACCCCAGCAACCCTACCAGCCATGATATTAAGCTCAACAAAGGCCTCGTCCAGTGTTACTCCAACAATCTCCACCTCCCCCCAATGTGATCCCAGTAAAGTATGCAGCCACTGAGGAAAATTTGAATAGAGCCTTAGTGCCAGTATCACCATTGCTTTGAAAAAGTGACCCAAATGATCATAGTTTTGGCTCGAGTCATATGGATAGTCCACAGGCTTACTATATGCAGTCACCTGAGCATAATGAAACATACTATTACGAAGAACCTAGTGAATCTAGTGGGGAGCCCGAATACACTAATGTCATGTATGAAAATCCTAATTCTAGGCCCCAACCTAGACAAATGAGAACCCCAGCACCTAGAAGACCATGCTACAAATGCCATGGTGATCACTTCATTCGTGATTGTCCTCTACCTGCACCCGTGCAACCCCAATCAATGACAATTCAAGGTTTCTATCAAGATTGTGGGAAAGAGCACCTCTTACAAGACTACCCAAAGAACCCACACAATGCACCAAAGATCACTCCCATTAATGTGATTGGGTTAGTAGTAGATTCTACTGGAAGTGTAACTTCCACTGCCCAGTGCGAGTGGTTACAAGAGCTCAAGAATTACAACAAAACCAAGGCTTAGGTCAAGAAAAGAGTTCTGAGGTTAGTGAGACATGAGAGTCTAACAAAGAACGGGACAAGAGCATGGAAAGATAGCCGAGAAAGAATGAAAAGGCAATGGTCAAGGAAGATGAGTGAGCTTGAAGAAAGCCTAAGAGAAGCAAAGGCCAAGATAGTTGAACTTGCCTCTCAAATGCACTCTCACATGTCACCCCCACCACCATCCCCATCACCTTGCAATCCACCACCCTCTAATCCACGGCATGTAACCCCACCACCCCCTAGAGTAGGATCAGTCTTAACCGATCCCACTCTAGAACTCCTAGACATGATGCTTAAACATATCAAGCCAAAACCCAAGAAGGGCCAAATGTGACAGATCATGAAAAGTGCTACCCCAGAGCTGATCTAGAGATGGAACGAACTAAGCTTTGTGCTAAGATGGTAGAAGTGGCTCAAGCCATGTTTGAAGCCAGTCGCCTCTTCAATTACTCTAGTTCAACCAAAACTCAGTTACACTTTGATGGATTATTAGAAATGAGTCAGGAAAATAAATTACATTATAGGTGAGTAATATCAAAAGTGAAAGAATAAGCCTTCCTCCTAAGGAAGCTTATGTGCCTAGTTCCATTGAGCCCGACAACTTTTCTTCTATGAATCGATATTCCCAAGAATTTCGTACAACAATTCAAGAAGAGAAGTGGGCTAAAGAAAGTGAAAATCCTCCTCCCATTGAACTTGTGGATGACCTGCATGATCAATTCCCACAAGACATTCCTTCTATCTATGGAGAACAGGAGGATGCCCAATCTAGTGAGCGATTAGACTTCGAGTCTAATTCCTTGCAGGAACTACCCCATTTCACAGGCCCATGGGAAGCGAAGTCTACCTATATGAGAGCACCCACGGTCATGACAAGGAATGAAAGACCGAATCATACCTAGGAACACGGAGGTAGTAAAGAATAATAAAGTGCAGTGCAATCTCACTTTAGAGGAGCTACTCAAGGTTAAGCCAGAATTGTGGAAATATGTAGCAAATCAAGTGCCAAAAGTAGCCAAACCACACTCCCAAGTAGGATCTCATAGAACAGTTCCAGAGATACCCTTGGATAAGATAGGACATGAGTGAAGGAGAAGAAGGAAACATCTATCTTCCAATCACTCATCAAGGTTACACCACCAAGGCTATTTTGGACTCAAGTGCAGGAGTTGCAATCGCTACAACTTCCCTATGGAAGAGTTGGGGCAAACCAGCACTCAGATCAACAAGAATGAAATTGCAAATGACTGATAGTCACATAAAGAGACCTTTAGGATTGCTAGAAGGGATAACTCTCACTACTTGTGGTGTACAGTTTGAGCACACTTTTGCTATATGCAACTTTAGCAAAAATTAGGCCTATGAGATGATTTTGGGAAGACCATTCATGCGGCGGTTGCAAGTAGTATAGGATTGGGGAACCAATTCATTGTATTTGCAACACTTAAGAGTTACAACCAAAGTCAATCTCAAAGGTTACTCTCATAGAGACATACCCCCCATATAGTGGAATCCTATCCATAGAGCCACTGATGATACGGAGTCATTGCATTCCATATGATCAGGATCCTCATGGATGCATGAAGACACTCACCTATGGATGTGCAAAGTGGCAGTACAAGAAGAGAAAAGAGAGAATGCTAGAGAGGTAGGTGCAAACGAAACTCATAGATCAATTTGAGACCTAGCCTATGCACCTATAATATTTCCGGATGAAGATTTTGAACCTCATGGTTGGGATGAAATTCTAGCCACAATGGATGTCACCATCAATGAAGAGCAATGGACACCACACTGTGATGAAGATGGGTATGACATTTCAGTGTTCACTATAGAACCAACTATGTGTGAGTCAGTTCTTGAAGAATGTGAGCCGAGCACGGATGTACTTGAGGAAGAAAGTGACTCAGATCTAGAGTCAATCATTATGGACCTTTTTTGTGCATCAGAAGAAGAATTCCTATATGAAGTAGAAGTTCGCCCCCAAGAGCACAAAGAACTTATGAATGATGTGAGGTTAACAACACAGGTGACCGTCGAGAATGAAGGAAAGAAGAGGAAGAAGAGAGAAGCCTCACCAGATGAGGAGGAATCTTTGTTTGAGGTCCCCAAAAATTTTATGAAGTATGAAATAGAAGATCAGAGAGTCATGATAAGGATGCCTAAACATGAAGCACTCACAGGAGAGGCCTATGATAACAAAGAAACTACAAAGATAATCATTGTGACCATAGAGGAAGGTGGAGTGATGCACTTACATAGAACATGATTTAACAGAGGAAGAGGAACAAGAGTTGATTACCTTGTTAAGAGAATACAGAGAAGTTTTTGCATGGAGTTACAAAGACTTAAAAGGTGTAGACCTTGGGATATGCTCACATACAATTCCCATGACCTCAAAAGCCAAACCCTCTAAGCAGAAGCCTTACACATATAATGACAACTATGCTGCCAAGATCAAGGAAGAGATAGATCGGTTGGTAGAAGTAGGATTATCAATGAAATTGAGTGGAGCACTCCATTGGTCAACTTCTTGTACGGGGAATGCTCCCCCGAGATGCGACCTTAGTGAGACAACAAAGCTTAACACAAGGAGCTAATGTTGATATATTTCGATAGTGATGTGTGCAAACACACTAGGACCGTCGAGGCACTTTTTTCCCTCTTTAGGGGGTTTTTTCCCCCAGCTTGTATATATGCCTATAACCCTAATGGGTTACTTATCTTTGTACATTCTCTTGGTAATACATTCAGTATTGTGTGTTGTGCTCCAAGCTTCTTCTTCTTCCTTGTGTTGTTCGCATGCTTTTGTAGATCTCAAACTCCAACAATTAGTATTAAAGAAGGTTTCCATGTCATCTAGTGCGTCGTTGACATCCCTCGGGTCACAGTCGCTACTGAATGGGTGTCCCCCATTGTAGTGGTGGCCAAAAAGAATGGAAAGTTACGTGTGTGCATTAATTTGAAGAAAGTTAACACATCCACTATTAGAGATAGTTATCTACTTCTTATGAGAGAACATCTGTTAGAAAGAGTGGAAGGCAAGGAAATATACAACTTCCTTGATGGATTTTCTGGCCATAATCAAGTGGCCATTGCTCCAGACGATCAGCATAAGATGGCTTTTTCCATAGAGTGGGGCATATTCGCATTTCGGGTAATGCAATTTGGTCTCACCAATGTGCCAGCTACCTTTCAGAGGCTGATGTGTCATGTATTTAAAGAGTTCTTGAGGAAAAACTTGGAAGTCTATGTGGATGATCTTTGTGCTCATTCCAACATTAGACAACCACATATACCTGAACTCAGACAAATCTTTGACAAATGTAGAGAGTACCAGGTCTGTCTGAACCTAGAAAAGTGTGTTTTTATGGTCAGACAAGGCAAGATTCGAGGACACATAGTGTCAAAGAATGGCATATCTACTCATGAGGATAAAGTTAGAGCTATTGCAGAGCTACCTAGGCCAAAGCATGTAAAGGAGGTACAAGCTTTCATGGGGCATTGCGGCTATTATTGACGATTCATTCATATGTATCCAATCATTGCAAAGCCTCTGTACTCCTTGTTGACTAACT
Organism: Ceratopteris richardii; assembly: GCA_020310875.1. NCBI lineage: Eukaryota > Viridiplantae > Streptophyta > Polypodiopsida > Polypodiales > Pteridaceae > Ceratopteris > Ceratopteris richardii. The sequence goes on from CM035412.1 coordinate 70,175,255, forward strand.
TTGAGTGGGCTGATGAATGCAAAAACTCCTTTAATGAGCTTAAGAGACAACTATGTTTCGCACCAATCTTGACTACACGAGATTGGAACAAGCCATTCCATGTTCATGTGGATGCATCCAATTATGCTATTGGGTGTGTGTTAGCACAACCTATTGGTGAAAGTAATATGGATCTTCCCATTGCCTATGGGGAATAGACTTTGCCGGTCTTATTAATCCCCCAGCTAAGGGTTCACATGATGAATACATCATTGTGGCCATCGATTATTTGACTAAATGGGTGGAAGTGAAGGCAACAAGAAAGAATGATGCGCAAACCACAACCAAGTTCCTATTTGAGAATGTATTTACAAGATATGGTTTTCCCATGGAATTAGTAAGCGATAGAGGTACGAACTTCTTGAATGAAATCATTAAACACCTTCTCCAAGAATTCTTGGTGGTACATAAGAAGTCAGCCCCCTATCATCCACAAGCTAATGGTCAGGCCGAGAGCACAAATAAGGTCATATGTAATGTGTTAATGGAATTGGTGAATAATAAACGCTCTGATTGGGACAAATAGCTACACCATGCTATTTGGGCATATCGAGTTGCCTATAAAACGGTACTCCAAACCACACCCTTTGAGATGGTATTTGGCCAAAATGCAATGCTACCATTAGATTTCCCAATACCCACATTGAGAGTAGCACAAGAACATCAATGGATTGGCAATGAGCTCTCATCTAGAATCTTTGATCTAGAACACTTAGGTGAAACAAGATTGAGAGCTCTAGCAGGGATTTATGCAACCGTAAGAAAAGACAAAAAGCATATTTTGATGCCCATGTGAAGGATCAAGGTTTGAAAGCAGGAGACTTAGTTTTGGTGTACACCCTGAAGCAGCATGCACGAAAGTTGGAGAAGTGTGGCTATGGATCCATGATAGTCAATAGAATATCAGCAAGTGGAGCTGTCCAATTAGCCACCCTAGAAGGTGACATCCTACCTAGCTACATCAGTGGATGCTGAGTCAAATTATATCAAGAACCCTTCACTAAGGAGATGCTTAATCGACTCAACACTACAAAGAAATGTAAGGAAGAGGAAAAACAAGTTGAGAAGAAGCGCAGGCAGAAGCCTTAGAATGCATCTGGCGAATGAAACTAAGAAGACATTGTAGAGATCAGCCTAGGTCAGATGATTATGAAGTTCCAAGATATCACATGGCAGGTGTACGTTCCCACATAATAGTTGACCGACGAACTTTTGTGACCTTTGAGGTAGGACAAGGAAATAGTGCAAGGACTCTAAGAGCCTTGATTGACTCAAACACAACCACTAGTGCAGTTAGACTTTCTTACTGTCAAGAATTACAATTAAGCATCAATCCTATAGAAGCATATCTCATAGAATTGGGAGGTGTGGAAACCCCTTGCATGGGCGAGGTGGAGCTTCCCATCTTCATTCAAGATGTTCTTATGATAGTGAAGATGCTAGTGTGTCAAGATGAGGACCTCATGGAACCTCTTATCTTGGGTCAAGCTTGGATCTATGATCATGTAGTCAACCTGAACCTAAGAAGTGGACTTCTTCAAGTGTGGGTCGATCAAAACTGCATCACAATTGAGCTAGAAAATTAGGCATTGAAGGAACTAGGAAAGGCACCAACTCCTGGTCCTTTCAGGAGTACACATGAATATAAAGATGTTGTTCTTGTCCAAAAATCTGTGATGCAGAAGGAGTTCATTCTCAACAAAGGAATCAAGGATTAGATGGAACTCCCTTCTTTTCCAAAGGTGATCGAAACAGAGCAGACAAAGGAGAAGAAGAAGCAGAGGAAGCAGATGTTCCATGCTCATAGTCAATGGAGTGAGCAAAGTAGGATGACTCAAACGGTGAAGCACATTTGGATCTGCAAGGGTGAACAACCCTCTGCTCGAGAGATGAAACCAAAGAGAGGCAATAAGCCAACTACTAGGGCAAGGACTACAAAGAAAGAGTACTCTAGTAATCTCCAAAAACGGACCATTTCCATTTGGGTTCCAAAGAGGTCAATGAAGGTTGACCCCTATGCTAGACAAATATGGGTGCCCAAGACCTGCTTCCACGCTCAAGTACCTTCACATAAGCTTAAAAGCTTCAGTAGCCACTCACAATCATGCACATCATACACTACAGAGCATTCCAACATTCCACACATGCGATCACACCTAGAACTACTTGGAAATGGGTACCCAAAAAGTCCCAAATCCAAGATGACCTAGTCAAGAAACCTTTACGTATCATCATTGCCAAAAACTACCGTCTCACATAGAATATTTGGAGGGCTAAAGTCGATAATAAACCCCTTGACCCAACCCTATAAACTAATGTGCACAAACATCAATGCATTTGAGTACGTTGCATAGCCAGAGTATGCATATAGGGACATTACTCACCTCCTAACTCTAACTCACACACACACAATACGCCACTCAACTAACTTCTAACCTCAAAGAATGACATGTTGGTATTGTAGAGGGAACATGGTATTATCATGTTTCCTACGCAATGCGAATGTGATTTTCTTCTTCTAGCAGATAAGATCTTCAGATGCTCCCAGTAATATCATGGCTGACGTAGCAAGAACTAGCTCTCAAGAAGGCACAAGCTAGCAAGTGGTTGATATGGAGAGCTTACCTATCATGCTTGACACCAATGAAAGACCGGAAGAATTGCAGGCTATTCAGATTATACCCATACAGGACCCTTGAGCGGCCATATCATGCCCATAGGCAAAACCTCTCACTGGTTTAGTGAAGAAGCAAGAAACTTGCCATCATATCAAGGGACTCTTTATTTCAACTGATATGTGATACGTTGAAACTCAAGCTAAACTATGGCTAATTCTCAAACTCAAAAAAGAAAAATCGATAGAGTTTCCTTAGAAAAAAGGATAGACGATATAAAAATACAAGGGAATATTTAGGGCTAAAAGATTGCACCCATGCTAGATGCCAACTATGGCATTAAAATCAACCCATTAGATTATTATGCAAATGGCTATCTCTAGTCCTTGTGCTGAGAATGAGCTTGTTTCTTTTAATGAAGCAAAAAAAGTCAAAAATTGGGTCATTTTTATGCAATCATAATATGATGCTATTATGAGGAATGTTACATCTCATCATGGTTGGAATGTTCATTAGTTGGACATTCAAACTACATTTTTGAATGATGATTTACATGAACTGAATGTACAACCCTGTGGTTGTGGTTTTGTGCAAAATGGGCATTGAAAACAAAGTGTGAAAGTTGGAAAAGGCATTGCATGGATTGAAACAATGCACCACATGCTTGGTACGAAAATATATATTTGATATTAATTTGTCGTGTCAATATGAAGAATCAAATGGATGTTTTTTTTAATTCATGCACTGGTCATTCAAATGTGAAGAAATATGACACATCACGCATAGAAGTTCATTTTTAATCATACGATGAATTTGGGACATCCAAATTTCCTTCGTTGATTCCAGTATTCTAACTTCAATTTTCATGAAATGGAACAAAATAAATTATCCCACTTTTCTTCATAACGCAGCTCTAGGAAGTGATAAAATCCACGTGTCACAGCTAACAAATACTAGTACAAAATATGAGCGCTCATGGTATGGAGAAAAACATGATACAAGAGTATTAATCAAATACTTTGTCAAGGTGTGACAATACACAAAATGATCTATTCATTTTGTATTTTAAAAGACTAAATTTATACGTTGCGATGTTTTCCTTTTCCTCTCCTTACTTCCACCTAATTATAATATATTGCATCGATATTAGATGTATATTACTATTGCCTCATGCACTTAATTCGAATTATCGAATCTCAGGACCTTTTCATAACATCTTTAAACACGTTTTGAACTCAAGGATTATGAGATATAATGGAAAGCCTCTCACTTGTCCACTTCTTTTGTTCTACAATATACAAATATAATTAAATGTCCTTGTAGAATAAAGACCATAAAATAGAATAAAGGAAATCTGATTGGGTAAATAAACACACTTGATCGACTACAGTATTCATTGCACATATGTTAGAGAAATATTGTAAGTACATTTTATTTCTTATGGTTAATTAGAAGGTCCTTATAAGTTGAGATCACAAGCATTTACGAAGAAAGGTTATGAAATTACACCTTGTTTATCCGCTCACTTGAACACTTTTTGCTCATACGATCTCCGAGAACATTAGGTGGATTCATAACGTAAATAAATATGCTTTTACGAAAAATGAACTTGATGTGCTGTAATTTCGATGCTGTCCTTCAAAATTATTGAAACTATGTCAATCATTAAAAAGGAGTATGGGAATCAGATGTAGTGTCTTCATAATTAAAATATAAGTCAGGAATTTTTTTCACGATAAAAGAGCACTAGTCAAGGTTTATCAACTTCATTGCATAGAATTTTTTGTTCTTACTTTTTAATTGCGACTAGCGATAATTTTTTGTTGAGGTCATAAGAATTTATGAAGAATGATATTATGAGACATCTTGCTTTTCTCACTCGCCCACTTCTATGAATGCATTGGAAAGTCCCACAAGATCGAAAAGTAAACGCATTTTTTTTTTGTCAATATATAATGCATTTGATTGGCTTTCTTCTTCACATAAAATGATTGAAACTACGCCATTGATCAAGAAGCGCAAAATCACACCGAGTTCTCACTAATTGATGTATTTTGTCCAAGGAGTTTCATTTTTTATGTACTTGCATTGAGCTTAAACTAGTTAGAGAATAGAAAGAACAGAAAATGAGGTATGCGGCTACGAGACTTGTGTTTCGTGAGGCCCAAAGGGCCTTTCAAGGTAGAGACTTGCCCAAAGCCCGATTGGTTTAACAAATACCCGTATTATTGCATCTCTCTTGGGCAATTCTTGATTCCCTTGCGAAAGAAATCTTTCTTTTTTTATATAGGAAGTTCCATCATTGACATCTCATCTACTCTCTATGGAAACCCCAAAGTAATCTACTCTCCACGGAAACCCCAATGTAATCTACTCTCCATGGAAACCCTAGGGGTTACACACCTCGCACTACAAGGATGAAGAGGTCTAAGGCCCGCTAATGTAGAACTAGGAAGGAACAGCCCTAAGGCTACACATGAACTCCTCAGGTAGGTAAATGAATAATGAAAAACTTGAAAAATCCAAAGTTTCAATATCAATAACACATGGCCAAGTGAACATAGACATTCGACATTTTGCTTTTAAAAAAGAAAAAAATGGAGGTTCGGTAACATTTTGCTTTTATGTTATTTCCAACATTACGCAATGGAAATAACATTATGGTAGTTGTGGCCAGAGTTTAACCTAGCTTGTAAATTCTTGTGGGATAAGCGGGTCCCATGGGTACCGTGCCCTTGTACAGTTGCAATTTCAAAGTTACAGTTGCAATTTCAAAGTTAAAGCCTGAAGGAATAGGCTTCGACCGAACCTCCATATTAAAAATAAAAAATGAAGCAAAATAAAAGCAACATTTTGCTTTTATGTTATTTCCATTGCGTAATGTTGATG
>CM035412.1:70185797-70205797 GCA_020310875.1 Ceratopteris richardii
TGTGTCAAAGTCTTTCGGAGTCATGAGACTTTATCTAGATCACTTATTTGTGCTGCATGCAAGTTTTACAAAGACAAATCTCATCGATTTTGAGATTCAATCACTCACATGAAGTGTTATACATACTTAAAAAGTTGAAGGTATTGTTCATATATCATATATGCTTTCATATATCAAATTTTGGGATATATTATATGCTTTTAACTTTTAGGTTATATTCATTTGTAATCTATGAAGCTTGAAGTCTCTACAATGGCTCACAGCATTATGCCTCTTGCTCAACCAAGATATGCATGAGCCGCTAAGCATGAAACGGAAAACATTGGTGGACATATGAGTGTCATAACAACCAACCTAATTTGAGTTGGAGAAAGCATGTAAATCTGGCGGTAATGATCCTTCCTTGGGATAAAACAATCCAAGCAGTTAGGTACATTGAAGCAAATAAAGATAATGCCGACACCTCGGCTATGCATAAACCTGCTTATCTTAGAGAAAAAACTGAATATTTGACAAGGTTATGCATAAGTAAATCAAACATCCAACGTCTTGTAGATAGAGAACAACATCATCAAATGCATCTCCAACATCATGAAGACTCTACCATAATCCTATTTCCATGAGTGGAAATAGGTTTGCAATCTTCAAGGTCAAAACGCTACAATAATGTGCAAACGTATTTTGTTTGACACAATGCTATTCCTCCATCAACTTGCATAAGTTGAATGCACAAATAATGATGAAAAGCTCCATATCTGGCATCTCAAAAAAGGCATGCAAATCCTTAGATTCAATAATATGCCTCTCGTCAGGACCAATGAAAAACATATCATCCACATATACAACAATGATGAAAAGTCTATCATTTGCACACTTAACATATAAGATGCTCTCTATTGGAACGTTCTTAAATCCATGTGCTAGCATGTAGGTATGTATCTTTTCATATCACGCATGTGGTGCTGCTTCAATCTATAGAATGCCTTTTTCAACATGCATACTTTGTTTTCATGCCCTTTTTGCACAAAACCATGGGGTTGAAATACATACACATCTTCATACAAATCACCATTTAGAAATGCAGTTTTAATGTCTAACCATGATGAACATGATGAGCTGCAAGTGCATAGATGCTACGAACGGCTACGAACGATTGTCATTCAACACATGGAAGCAAAGGTCTCATCAATTTCAATGCCCTTCTCTTGAGCATAACCTTTGGAAACAAGCCTAGACTCATACCTATCAATTGTTCCATCATGCTTACATCTCAATTTGTATACCCATTTACTTCCAATAGCTTTTTTTACAAGATTTAAGTCACAAAAAGACTAAGTACCATTCTTCATAAAGGATCAAATTCTGATGGCATAACACTTATCCAATTTTCTGATTTTTGTGCTTCATCAAAAGAATCAGGCTCATTCTCGTCACAAAGACTAGAGACAACCATTGCATAATAATATGATGCAAGAGAACCATTTAGGTATAGTTTTTGCCTCTTCAACCCATTCCCCCATTCCCCCCTCCTCCCAGCCAGCATGCACGATCGTGCACCATCTCCTCCATATTCACCACCACATTCAGCCTCACTACCATCTCTTGTACTAGTTACTACATCCACTACCCTCCCTATTACTGCATACACTCCCATCCCTATCGGACCACATCCACCTTCCCCTACACCCTCCATCACTTGTCCTTCCACCCCTATAACCCACGCTACTTCTCCACATGCTCCCAAACCAGCACCTCCACCTTCACTTCCAGTCACCATGGAAGCAGAGACTCTTGAACACACGATGCAACTATGTTGTGAAGGAGAAAATTCACTAGAACAACAATTACAAGCTTCTGAGGAACATCAAAGGTATATCACAACTACTTGCACTCTTGTATAGTCACTATAAAGATACCATATGTTTCACTGACAGCAAAGAGAACTATGTGCACTCTTGTATAGTCACTATAAAGATACCATAGGTTTCACTGACAGCAAAGAGACCAATTCGGTGAAATTGGTCAATGGACTAATTTTCCCACAATTGGACCAATTTCTCAAATTCGTCTAAGACCCAAATTCGTCCAAGACAAGACTGGGATCACTTGAAGAGTAAACTATTAGGAGCAAATTAAGTTGTCCACTACAAGCTAAGGACCCACCAAAAGCGGCCGAGCAGAGAAAGAGAGTGGAGACCAAAGTACCAGGCATATTAACCTGCATAGTGAATCACCGATTCCATTGCATATGATCAGTTACCCGATAGAAGTCGACTAGGCTTATTGAGCACCTATGCAAAACTAGCATACATCTCCTTGATTCATGGTAAAGGAAAATCCAATTGCCTTAAAATTTGAAGAGTTAGTTTCCATTTTTTTTGAAGAGGATCAATCTATCCAAAATGAGTCCATTGTGCATGTTGCAAATCAGATTTTTGTTGCTCTTTAGAATAATGAAGGTAAAGTTGGCTCTTCCTCTAGTAAGAAAAAAATTGTAAATGCTATATAATTAAAGAAGGAAGTAAAGTATGAGACGAAACTAAATAAGAAAAAACTATTTTACAAGTAATATAATTCCAATTTCATGCTTATGTACATGTTTCGGCCTAGAACTCTATATGTAGTTGGATTACAATATGAGAGAGTCCAAGCTACAAAGGACTCTTTAGAGGATACGAATGATATGCTTAAGTAGGCCAAAGATAGTATTAGGAAAGCTCAAAATAGAGCTCGAGCTTATGTCAATCCTCATAGATGGGATACAAGTTTTGAAGTGTGTCAACAAGTGTATCTTAAAGCACCTACGAGGTCTGAGACGATGAAAATGGGACCATGTCCAAAGTTATCATCCAGGTGTTACGGTCCATTCACAATACTTAAGCTGATAGAAAAGATCGCTTACTATCTCCAACATCCAGACAGCAGCTAGATTCATCCAATCTTTCATGTAAGCAGGCTGAAAAGAAAGCTAGGTGAATTTGTCAACCACATCTCAAGTGATGAAATTATTGAGCCTATTTTAGTTCACTCTGTTCCACATGAACCAAACAGCATTCTTCACACTCGCAAGGAATGAACTAGGAATCATTTATACAAGGAATGTTTGAAGTGGAAAAATGGTTCTCAAAATAGTGCCACATGGGAGAGTAAGTATTATTAAAAAACAGTTTCCTAATTTTATTTTGCCTTCTCAATACTCTTCTTAAGGGGAGGGATATGGAGAAACAACACACAAACATTGATGTACTTTGTACATCGGGGCTAGTGGAAATGACCATTAGAGATTCCCTTCCATGTGCCTTCCAATATCATTTTGAGGACAAAATGGAATTTAGGAGAAGGAAATGTTATAAAGTAAGGTTTATAACCTTAGGGGCAGAAAGGTGGTTGGGAAAGGGTGGCTGAGAGAGCATCTTCTAGCTATATATGGGTCGTGTGGAAGAGGGCGAAGCCATTGATATGCATGTATGTGTCTCTTTCACGTATAACTGCTGTCTAGAGCTCTTGACGTCTTTTTTTCTGCAAAAGGATATTTGAATCAAAAGACATTCCAGTTTAAGGAGTCCTTTAAATATGCCTACTTGCAGAAATTTGCTTATTGTAGTAAGTTTTCTTCTGTCAAATGGCTTCAAAAAGAGGACCAAAAAGAGTTTTGAAAAGGAAAAACATACTTCTACTCAAAATGATAAGAAGTCCCCCTTTTACACTAATCAGATTTTGTCTTATACAAGGGCCACCCCTAACAAACATTTTTTACCTTAATTCTTATTCTAAGGTTTTTATGCTCAATCTAAAATACTCATAAGCCAAAAGTGAAAATGAGAAGACTGTTCCCTTGAACAAAGAATTATGCCAATGCCACAATCCATCTAATCTTACAAAGTTCTGCATGGAATAAATTACCAATATGGTGACTTAAAAGAGAAAATTAGTTGCCCCTTCTTCTTCATTTTGGTGACACCTTTGAGCTTCCTTCTCTTTTTGTGACATCGATTTACTTGCAAAGAAATAATCTACTTCCATCATTTTCACTATGTCTTTTTGTATGATAGGTCCTCTACTACCTCAGAGATAGGTCAGCTTACCCACTCTATCATGATAAGCTGGCCTATCTCTTGTGTTCAGGAAATCAAGATTGACTATCATGGTATCATCTCGTTGACTGTATGAGTTTATGTGGTTATGCGATAAACTGAAGTCACATCTCTGTACATCATTTTTTTCTTTGGAATCTCACCTTCAATGTTAATACTTCAAAGCTATGAGACATAAGCAGAGAACATCTTTCGCTATTACATGCTCATCATTGTTTTTCTTTTCCTTGAATCCTAAGAAGAAGAATGAGACTATGCATTATGTATCTTTCGTTACCAGGTTTCTGCACAGCAGCCTCTTGAAAGATGAATCCATGCACTTCACGCAACTCTTTCTCAACTATATCTCCATTCTGACGATCTTTACCCTTGCTCAGATTGTTCCCTGTAGTGTCGGAAATCTGTAAAACAAATGTAAAATAAAAAAGTAAACGAAGTTAGCATGCATTTTTGAGGTCATAGCTATTTTAGTTAGCCTAATGATGCAAAAATAATTACTGCAGTACTGAGGTAGCATGCATGCTTTACATGCCAAATTTAATCGGTAAATACAAGTTAATCAAACATAACACAAAGAAAACATAAAACTGAAATGTTGTGATTGCATACATAGGCAGACACCCAGTGTAAGGGAAATGCTAGCTTTACCCCAAGATGACTACGGGTGTGAATGGAGTGAATTGAAGGTCGAAATGTACATTCAGCCAACTCTTGCTTCTGCTTTTCTTTCCTTAAGGAATCAACTTTTGCTTGCCACTTTGCTCTGTCAAGTAAAAGCATCTTGTACCACTGGTGCCTTGTGCTAGAAATCGCATAACGGAACAATTGAAAGATCCAGTCAATAGTATTAGCTAAAATCTTTGCTATGAAGTGCTTATTTAAACTACTGTTCCATGCCTTACAATAATTTATCAGTACAGTTCATGTATTAGATATTCACAAATTATGATTTCTTTCGGATGTATTTTCTAAATGTGAAATGATATCAGCATGAAATCATTGCATGTCTCCTTCTACCAAAATAAAAATGGAATGCCAGGACAGTCCCTCAGTATCCTGGGATGCTGTTCTAGGGTTCTGTTCCTGAAAGAATGGTTAGTGATTCTCAGTAGCTGAATGGATGGATGGATGGACGCCTGGATGAATGCACGTATGGACTGTTCTGTATTGATGTCTAAGAACCTTAGTGCATGACAATCTTCGAAAAGGGGTGTTTTTAAAATGTCTCAATGTTAGGCAGTGTGAATAGGCTTAAAAAAACCAATTATCCATCTCCAATTAGTATTTTTGGCTGGATGGTTATGAATCTACGAGGAGAACACTGCAGAGTATGCATGTCATGAGAGTTTCAAGCATGTACGGAAGTACACCAAGCCTTGTTAAGACAGAGGTGTATCATCATTGATGGTTGCCCAATAGTTTAGCAATGTGAGGCCCATAAGAACACTCGTACACTTCAGATTATAATTTCAAATTGTAATGGAGTGCTATGGACACATTCTGCAGGCTTCACGACATCTTTGTTCAAATTAAAGTGATTTTTCTGATCAAGATAGACAGTAGTATGGATGGAAAACCAGCTAAGGTTGAGAATTTCTGATGGGAATCAGTGTGTTTTGATCCGGGACACACCAGAGTATCCCCTGAGGGTTTGAAGGAGTGGTTATACTCTTCAACCAACTATTATTTAGAGGATGCAGATGCTTTCACGAGGTCCAAAGGCATGTTCATGTGGGTCACCTTACAGTAAACAGAGGATGAATCTGTTCATAGTATCTTTATGCCAATTTTCTCCCCTAGATGTAGGAGAAATTTCTGCGCTCTAGCATGTGGATGTAAGTCATTAGTGCATCCATGCATTAGGCAGGCTCTACATCAAAGTTTATGTGGCCATATGCAGAACAATCGAGAAATTCGAGATCACATGGCTTACATAGAAGCACAGTTTAGAAGAATACAAGCAGAATTCCTTGCCTTGCAGAAGGAAATTAAAGAATTGAAGACAAAGGTGACATTCTACAAGGACAAATATGATAGAGCAAAAGCCTTGCACACAATGGCAGCAGACTTATTTTCAGCTGAGGAATCTGGGGATCCTCCCTCAAGCACTTAGATGACTTCATGCATTTAGTCCATTTTTTACTCACTGGCTATCTGTCATTGCACTGTAGCTCATTTTCAGTTTGAGTTGAGTTGTATTGAACATGCCATTTTGGACACATTATGTATTTACTTCCTTCCCTTTTTACCCTCTTGTTGTTGTAATTTTGTAATTCATTTACTTTATTTCATTTCAGTTGTTAAAAAAAAAATTAAAGAAGACAAGCAAGAGCATTACTTCAGAACAGAAGCAGCCAAGCACTCTCCGAGACGGAGAGTGTAGTGGCAGGCAACCTCTATAGCTAAAATAAAGGCCCTACAAAAAATTTTTGATACAGCTATATTTTAAATGTAATGGAGTCTAATTGAAGCAGAGGCGGCAGGAGAAGAGACCAATGTCACAAATTGATCTTTTCAGAATTCGTCCAAGGAAGTAGAAAAGACTAAATTTCAGAAGAATTGGTCCAAGGCAGTAGAGACCAATTTCACAAAATTGGTCTAAAGCAAGGGACCACTTTTCAAAATCCGTCCAAGGCTGGGATCACTTGAAACTTAAAGAGAAGGGCCCACCGGAAGCGGCTGAGTAAAATAAGAAAATAGAGACAAAGAGAACAGAGACAAAGAGTGGAGATCAAAGTACCGGATTTGGTAGAGTGCTGACATACTATCGAACCTGGCAGAGTACCAAAAAAGCGAGAGTGAAGGAGACAGAGTGGTGGAGTAACCGCCTGGGAGAGTGCAGCTTATATAAGGATAGGGATTGGAGTACCAGAGATATATCAGAGAGAGAAGAGATACATCATATATGAGACACCAGAGATCAAGAGATAGAAGAGAGACATCATATGTGATATATCAGAGGGACGTTACTGGAGCAAAGTGTATTGCTAATCTCAAGGTTCAGCAGCTCAATCGAGGAGTTAGACAAGAGGCTCTCGTCTTGTCACTGGCTGGACAAGTGGAGTAAGTCTATGAGGACTGAGTGCTTAGCAAGAGACTTGTCTGCCTCAGTAGTACTTGAAGTTAGATTATGAAGTTGTGCGCTTCCCCTTTGCTTTTTTCCTTGTGATTGTACCGCCTACCTCGTACACTTCCATGTTTATGTTAATGGAGTAATGCTTCTGTGACTCTTAATCTTTGCTCTTCTTCTGTCTAATTTATAATCTCCTTGTGGTTGTGCAAAGCAAACACATAGTGCATACTGCACTGAGAAAAAGAACCCACCTCGAGCACAAGAGAACAAGAATCTCCTCTATAGTCATTAGCTCAAGGAATGATTCTCTTGGCTGAAGCTTCAGATTCTCTAAGTGGTCAAGGGTTCTTTCAGTGGAATTACCTCGCATCAAGGTATTCGTGAAAGCTGTCCGCAAGGCTTCCCATGTTGCAAAATGTCCTTCAGCGTATTGACTAAACCACTCATCCACACTGCTCTCCATGGTAACATGAAAGAAAGAAAGAAAGGATTCTTGTCGATTTTGGAGTCCCCTTCTCTTGCGTAAGGATAAAAATCTTCGCACATGGTCATCTGGGTCCTCATGGGAAGCTCCTTTGATGGTTGGGAACTTTATGTTAATTCTAGATAGAAGAGCTGCTAAATTGTCCGCGATCCTTCCGGTGCTGTTGCTGTCGGCAAGTACTTCCTTCGAAGATGGAAGACCGAGCACGAAGAAGTGGTAGAGGGTTGGGAGGTACCCAAGGGGGAGTATAGTGAACAATTCTTCTCTGGTAGCTTTTGATGGGTGTCTTGACAGAGCTTAGAGATACTCCTTTATGAGATTGGGTATGAGTCATAGACTATGCGTTCTCTGTATGAACTCATAGATAGGATGCAAATTCGGACTAAAAGACTTGACCAAAACAAATTTGGAACTTGGACTAAAAATTTGGAGTAAAAAATTGGACTTGTACTTAGGCTAAGGACTAAATACTAGACGAAAATTGGACTACAAGTTGGACGAAAAATTTGGACCAAGAAAATTTGGCTTCGGCTGAAATTCTTAAACGAAAAAACTGGACTAAAAAGCATTGACGAAAAAATTTGGACTAATTTTGAGACTAGAAAGCATGAACGAATTATTTAGACTAATTTTGAGATTAAATCCGGACAGAAAAAATTGAACTAAATTTGGGCTAATCTTAACTCAAACTAATTATGAGAGAGGAAATTCTTATTCTCTGTGCTTGAGGTGGGTTCTTTTCCTCGGTGCAATATGCATTATGTGTTTGCTTTGCACTTGTAGAGGAAATTCTTATTCTCTGTGTTCGAGTGGGTTCTTTTTCTCAGTGCAATATGCACTATGTTGCACAACCACAAGAAGATTACAAAATGAGACAAAACAAGAGCCAAGATTAAGAGTCACAAAAGCATTACTCTATTGGCATCAAGCATGGAAGTGTACAAAATAGGCGGTTCAATCACAATTGAAGGATGCACCGATGCTAAGGGCAACTCTTGACGCTGACAACTTTACAATCTAACCACATAATCCAACCTCAAGTTACTTGTGAAACACACAAGCCTCATGCCAAGCACTCAACCCCTTGTAGACTTACTCTGCTTTGTTTGTCCACCCTATGTGACAAGACCAAAGCCTCTTATCTAATTCCTAGAACCGAGCTGCTCAAGCTTGAGAGCAGCGACGCATTTCACTTAAGTATCCGCACTCTTCTATAAGTCGTCAAGGTCTCTCCTCCATGAGCTATGAAATGAGATGTCTTCGGTATTGAATCCCTTTCCTTACATAAGCTGCCTCTGCAAGGTGGTTATTCCACTACTCTGTTACCTCCACTCTTACTTTGACTTGCACTTTTGGTACTCTGTCCAGTCCGATAGTCTACCAAATACTCTATCAAATCCAGTACTCTCTTCTCCACTCTGTTTCTCTTCTCGGCCGCTTTTGGTGGGTCCTCATATTTAGTCTTGAAGTGATCTTCTTGCCTTGGATGAATTTGGGTCTTGGAAAAATTTAAGGAATTGATCCAATTCTGGGAAAATTAGTCCCTAGATCAATTTTGTGAAATTGGTCTCTTCTTGTTGCCTTGTGAAATTAGTCCATAGACCAATTTCTGAAATTGGTCTCTTCTGACCAATTTTGAAAATTACTCTCTTTCTGCAATTAGATTCCACGTACACTTGCAATTAGATTCTTACACTAAGAATTTAAGAATACATAGGTATACCCAAAAGATTTTGTAGGGCTCTAATTTAGGCTATACAAATCTCTCGGGATCGGATTTATGTGAGTGATGCCTTGGTAGACGATGGGGGTATGACTGGAATTGTGGCGGGCTCTTGCATGTTGGATCACGCCCCTATGGTTGTTTCCTTCTAGGAGAGTGTTGATCAGGGTTCTCTTGTCATGCGTATCCCTAAGCACATTCAGCTTGATGAGAGCTTGGCTGATCATATCGCTAAGATTTGGAGCCGTCTCCAGTGGGATGTTGGTATCCGAGCCAAGTCATTCTCAAAGGGGCTTCAGCACGTTTATATTTCCTTGCATGAGATGAGCACTCAACAACTTGCTCAGTTTTGGGAGACTGAGCAGTGACTTCATCGAGGGGTGGCCTCCCTTTAGCGTATCCTTGAGTGACACCCTAATAGTGAGTGGGTAGGTGCTCAGCTTGCTTGTGACTAGCAAGAGCTTCAGGATGTTGATGACCGTTGCTCTGCCTATTTCCATCAAAGATAGGCTTCTCAGTGGACTCAAGTTGGGGACCATGTTTCTCGTGAGTTCTTCTTGGCTACTCATCCGTCTCACTCTCGAAGTAGGGTGTGTCAACGCCGATGGGTTGATGGTCCGACGCCTTTTGGGACTTTAGAGATGTACAAGATTGCCACCATATTTTATCACACCTTGCTTTCTAGGGAGACCCGCTCTGAGACTTGGAAGGAGAGCGAAGAGTGTGTCCTCTCCAAGCTGTCCTTTTTTAGTGGCTTGTTTCTCATAGGGGTATTGTTGTCGGTACCTATCTGAGCTTCGGTGGGTGCTCCCTGACTGCACGAGTTGTGGCTTTCACACTGAGTCGCAGAGACAGTGCTTATTGGATTGCCCGCTAGCCAAGTCCTGAGACTCATGACTCAGAGAGAGGGATCTCAGTGGATTTCTTGGAGCGTGGTGGTATGGGATACACTTGCTGGCCCAGCCCTCAATTACGAGCACACATCCTATCCTTTTGATTTAGAAAGGACTCCTTCTCACTACAGAGTGTATTGGCGAATCTTCTTGGAGTGGGGAAGGTGACCCTTGCTAGGAGCTGATCAGTAGTCTCTCCCTTTGGTCTGTTTGGAGAGTGAGATGTGTGCGTATCTTTGAGTGGTGGTCGATTCGCTCGGCTCACACTCTTCGGGACTTTTGTCTTGAGCTTAGTCACACTCTCTAGGGATAGATAGATCCTCTTCAGTAGGATGGCATGATTTGTCGATGACTTTCCTTTCTTCAGCTCTGGAAGAAAGGCCCTTTCTTTACTTCCTAGGGAGATATTATCTAGTGGAACTACCAGTCGCCTGCTTGAATTTTTCCCCTCTCACCATGCCCTCCCCCCCAAGAGCTAGCCTTCCCTTTTTTCATTGTATTGGGTGGATGTGTAGGGTTTGGGAATGTAGCCCCATGGGTGTTTTTTCTATTAACTAATGACAGGATTTTTTTGTGGAAAAAAAAAGACATCGACGTCCATGGGAGGTATCCCTAGTTTGCTAATGGAAGATCGACAAGGCTCTCATATGAGCCTTGAAGAACACATGCCTAATTCAAAGAATAGACCGTGGGATGAGTACGTCGAGGAGTCAGTCTAGCAATAGAAGTACATGTTCTCGATGCATATGGAACAATAGAAGATGTTAGTGTTAGAGGTACACTCTGTTTATTGTGCCAAATGTGTTTTCCTTCTAAGCAATAGGACCTCCATTAGCGCGGACTTATCGTATGTATAAATGGTGCATCTACCTCTTCTAGTTTAGACATCTTTGGGCATACCCCATACAAGCTCATTGATGTTCAATCCTCATCCATATGTCATCATGAATTGAGTATATTGAAAGGCATTGTTGGTTTTAGATGACCATATACTTGGATCTCTTCAACTTAGAACTTTGAGACAATGGCTCTACTCTCTACAAAATCTCTCCAAACTCTCAATGCTTTCATGAAAGTTAAAAGACTCTCTCCATTATAACCGAGAATAGTGCAAAGTCTCCTCCTGTCCTCTTTTGGTGTCCAACTCACATTCTAAAAGATGCTTGAAGCTCCTAATTCCATAAAATGTACGTTGTGGTTTTGAGCCTCATGCATCCTGTGTATAATTGTAACTCTTCTTGATGGGAGGTCTTCTTAGCTTCATGATGAATGTTGTTCAACAAAATCCCCATACCCTTATTATCTTCAATTTTGGGACTTACCTTGCCTTTTTATCAAACAATGTATATTCCTTTTTTATTTTACTTCTTCGAGCTTGTTGTGCATTTCTCAAACGCCTCAATACTAAATAGCATTCCATAGAGTGAGGGAGAGAGCCGGAGGGGAGGGGGGGGGACATCTTGTTTGTTACCGTTAGCATCCATGTGAAAGGCCAAATGGCCGCCGGACACTTTTGTATATATTCCTTAATAAAACATATTGTGGCCTCGTTGAAAGTCAGACCGCATTTGTAACACCTACGAAATCTATCTTTGTGCTCCCTGTGTACTTTGTTTTTTTTCTATGTATTCTGTAGTCTCTGTGCGGACTATTGAGTGTGGTGCTTGAATCTCGATTTTCTACTATGAGGGTATCATCGTGGAGCTCTCGAGAAGGAGAGTTCAGCATTGTGCATCACCATCAAAATACTTCACTAGTATCAAAGCCTTTCGACACAAAAGTTTTGTTCCTTTTGTGCAAGCCAAGCGAGCACCCACCCACCCACCCAAGGCTTTCTCTAAGACTTATGACTAAGGTGGAGACCAAGGCATAGACCTTGACATACCTTGTCATCCGAGTCACCAAAGTCACCATTGGCTTTGCGTGAGGACCTCAACGATCAAGGAAAACGAAGGTTCCCGACACTTCCCTGGAGGTCACCCATCCAAGTTTGTTCCCCTAGAGCCCACTTAACCGACAAGCTCTCTTTCCACTAAGCTACACTCTTGTGGTGTTTGATGAAGGGGAAAGACTAAGATAAACATTACCTTGAACATGTTTTGGTCCCTCAAAGATTCATTCTTTGCTTTCAAATCCTATTTTGAAGGCGTTTTTGGGGTGATTCGTGGAGCCATTTTGGAGTTCTTTTGCGCATAGTTCTCTTTACACAAGTTCAAGAACATCAACAAGAGTGCTCTTTGTACTTCTCCGACAACGAATATTCACCTTTGGGGCTGTGTTGTTCAACCACAGTAGTAAATCTATAGGTATCTTGAAAGGTTTTATTTGTGGTGGGAGCAGCCACCACAAGTTTATGTAGGTTTTTGAGCTGAAAGAATAGAGTTGATAGACACTTGCAAGCATTGTTGGCTAGTGTTTGGCATGTGAATTCCACCTTTAAGTTTCATCTTACTGCATATATTGAGCATATACACATTGTGCACGCTTCTGTGGATACCGCTTATGTACATCCATGTGGTCATTGATATGGCGGTAACGTTCTTGCATAAAGCCTTTGATGTTGATAAAGAGGGTCATGGTCAGGTTTGCATAACTATGCAACACCCAAATGTGGGGGTCTCTTCGGTGATGCAGGTGGAAGACTTACCAAGCCTCCCCATCGAAGATGTATGCTAGTTGTTCATAGGTGCTCGATAAGCCAAGTGGGCTTCTTTCAGTTAACTCACATGCAGTGGAGTCAATGATTGCCTATGTAGGTTTACATGTCACGACTTGCAGTTTTATGAGCATTTCACACTGGTCATATGCTCATTTTGCAGAGGAGACTCTCGCAAATTTTTTCTAGATTTTTTGTTTTGTCGACTATATAGTGGTCAATTACTCTTGGATACACTTATTGGTGTGAGCAGATATATTCTCACAAAATGCTTTTGATTTCTCATTACTGCTCATTAAACCATTTCTGTGGCGAGACTCTGTCAATTTTTCCCAGAATTTGACACTCGGTCATCCTTTTATGAGCCTTGGTGATGTTTGGACTCTTCTAGCTCTATTATCATTCTTCTCAGTTCTCGATCATCATGGCATCAACGATCTTAGGCACATATGGAGGATCAAGGTCTAGTGCAAGTGTTCCAAGAAGGAGCTATAACTTGCAGGACAAAGACCATTTTGTGATAAAAAAATTTGATGACACAAATTTTGCTCTATGGAAGAATCAGATTAAAGATGTGTTGATTCAGAGGAGGCAATGGAAGCCAGTAAATGGAATCTCAAAGAATTATACAAACATGGATGAAGATGATTGGGATGAGTTGGATGAAACGGCTAGGTCTTCCATTTGATTGCACCTGACGGAGAATGTTTACTTTACAGTATTGGAATGTGAAAGTGCAGAGGAGCTTTGGAAGAAGTTATGCAATACATATGAAAAAGAAACAACATCAAATAAAGTGTATCTGATGAAAAAGCTATATGACCTTCACATGAAGAACACAGATAGTGTTGCTCCTCGCTTGACTGAGTTTGATGCCATATTCTCTCAGTTTCAGGCTCAAAAAATGAACATGGATAATGAAATGATGACAGTCTTGTTGTTATGCACCTTATCATGGGATACATTTTGAAGTGCTAATAGCAATAGTACACCTGTGGCAAACTGGCCTATGATGACATAGGTGGAGCACTCTTGAGTCAGGAGATTCGTAGAAAATCTATGGTTGGCACTCAAAGTGGAGATGCATATAATGTTCGTGATTCTTACCAGAGAAAGTATCAGCAATGTGGAAGGAGCAAGAACAAGGAAAAGAATGGTCAACCAAATAATAGTAGAAGTAAATCAAGGAAGAGGGATATCGAATGCCATTATTATCATAAGAAAGAAATGCTATGCATTAAAGAATGCTAAAGGTAAAGGGCAAAATGTTGATGGGCATGTTAAATAGCTACATGCACCATCTACTTCGACCGTGAAGATTGAAGAAATCAATGCTATTTTTGATGATGCTCATGTGTTGACACTTGACAATACTGTGCCTACTGAGGCTCTTATGG
This sequence comes from Ceratopteris richardii, assembly GCA_020310875.1. NCBI lineage: Eukaryota > Viridiplantae > Streptophyta > Polypodiopsida > Polypodiales > Pteridaceae > Ceratopteris > Ceratopteris richardii. The sequence continues at coordinate 70,200,118 of CM035412.1, forward strand.
CTGATTCTCTTTTCCACGCATGGGTGCTAGATTCTGGTGCTTCTTTCCATGTGACACCACATAGAAAGTGGATCTCTACTTATGGAGCAAAGTCTCTTGGTATTGTGAAACTTGGTGATTCTTATCAGTGTGACGTTGTCCGGATTGGAGATGTGTTTGTGCAGTTCATTGATAGTTCTAAATTTAGTATGCATAATGTATTCCATGTACCTCAGTTATCATGTAGTTTGATGTCAATTGGTCAATTTGATGACCTTGGTTACAAGGTGGTCTTCTATGTTGTGTCCTTTCGCATATCAAAGGGCAATATGGTTATTGCAAACGGAAGCAAAGTTGGCTCACTTATCCTTTATTTGTATCAAAGAAAGAACACTTGTTAGCTGATGGCTTGTATTTGGCATGGCTGTTTGGGCCATATATCACGTACTGAACAGCCTATGGCTTGTATTTGGCATGGTTGTTTGGGCCATATATCACGTAGTGAAATGGAAAATCTTTCTCGTTCTAGCTACTTACCTATATTATCTTTCTCTTCTTTTTCATTTTGTGACCATTGTCAATATGCAAAGCGAACTAGGAATGTGCACAAGACGCACATTGACTCGTCAATTCAGCCTTTAGATCTCGTTCATACAGATGTGTGTGATCCTATGCCCACAAGGTCATTAGGTGGCTCTCTTTACTTTGTCACTTTCATAGATGATGCTACTACAAAAGTCTGGGTATATCCTATCAAAGCAAAGGAGGAGGTATTCCGTACTTTCAGAAAATGGCTTGCTTCAGTTGAGATTGAAAAAGGAACTAAGGTTAAGGCTTTACGTTCAGATGATGGGGGTGAGTATGCCTCACATGAATTCAGTCTTTTCTGTGAGTCTAGAGGAATTCATAGAGAGTTTATAGCTCCTTATACCACAGTACAAAATGGTGTAGCTGAAAGGATGGATAGAACTATTCAGAATAGAGTAGTTTCTATACTTCATCATGCAAACCTTTCACAAGGATTTTGGGCAGAAGCAATATTAACTGTAGTTCATGTGATTAACCTTTCACGTTTGAAAGTCCCACAAGAAATGCATTTTTTGTGGATATGGTCGAGAAGATCAATTTGATATCACTTATGGGATCCTGAAACACAGTCAGTGATAAGAAGTAGTGATGTCATTTTCAATGAGTCTAACATGCATAAACAACCCATTAAGGAGGTTGAAGTGAGAAGAGTGGTGTTTGAGGATACTAGTTCTCCAATTAGCATGCATAAAAATGCTGCACATAGTGATGTTCAAGAGAATGTCCGATCAAGTCAGGCTGCAAATGTTCCAGTTCAACAACCATTGAGATGCTCTGTAGGTATCTCATATCCACATGACAGATATGTTCCAGATTTGGATTTTATTATGCTAACATATGTTGGTGAGCCTTCTTGCTACAAAGAGGCTGTGCAGATAGAGGATTATGTCAATTAGGAGCATGCCATGAAGAGTGAGTTGGATTCTATTCACAAGAATGGTACTTGGTACTAAGCGAAAGGGAAGGAAAGCTTACCATGTAAATGGATATATAAACTGAAATTCACATCGGATAGTGCTTCTCCGAAGTATAAAGCACGACTTGTTTAAAGGGTTTTAAGCAACAACATGGTGTTGATTTTGAGAAAATCTTCTCTCCATTGGTCAAGATGACTAGCTTGCAAATGTTGCTTAGATTCGTTGCAATGGAGGACTTAGAGGTAGTCCAAATGGATGTGAAAACTTCTTTCTTGCATGGAGATCTTACAAATGAGATCTATATGGAACAACCAAAGGGTTAGGTAGTTCCTAGCAAAGAGAGTCTAGTTTGTAAGTTGAAGTAGAGCTTATATGGACTTAAACAGTCCCCTAGACAATGGTACCAAAAGTTTGATCCTTTTATGAAGTCTCAAGGCTATTTCAGAAGCAATGAGGATCATTGTCTCTACACAAAAAGATACTTAGATGGTAGCTTGATATGCTTGATACTTTATGCCGATGATATGCTAATTGCTAGGAAGTCCTCTTATGACTTGTCAATTCTCAAAAAGAAGTTGAGTACGACATTTAATATGAAGGATTTGGGGGATGCAAAACATATTCTTGGCATGTGCATTACTCGTGATAGGAGTAAAAGATGCATATACTTGTCTCAAAGTGAGTACATATCCAAAGTACTTCACAGGTTCCATATGAAGCATGGAAAGGTACTGACTACACCTTTACCCACATATGTGAAATTGAGCAAGAATGATTGCCCCAAATCAGATGAGGAAAAGGAATTCAGGACCAAAATTCCTTGTCAGTCTGCTGTTGATAGTCTCATGCAGTGTTGTTATTTGACGCGTATGGTTCATTTGGCAGACGTGGGATATGAGGTTTCAGACGTCTGGCTAGGAAAATGATTCAGACTTTGCCTTTTTTTTTAAAGTGGCGTTGAACACAGAGATTCTGAGCCTTGAGGTGATAATGACCAGGTTCCAGCACATGCAATTCTAAGGGGTGCATGCTCTTGTGCTTTGGCTCTAGACTATATTCATGAATGATGACAAACTACAGTATGTAATAATAAATTGGCAATTTCCAATTGCACAGCCAATCTTGTAGCTGCACATTTATGTAGCATATGTACATGTAGACTGTACATAGGTTGATGTAGCTTATGTTTATGTACCTGCAGATAATATGGTTATGTACAGAGTACATGTGGACTGTATACATCTGCGCATTTAATTATGTACATGCTGAAGCATCTGGATTCTGTTCTGATGCATAATGGACCTGTAGACTGCATGCAGTTGGACCATGGTTATGCACTTGTAGCCTGTAGCCTATATATAGATGATACATGATATATCATATATACTATATGCTATATCATACATGTTGCATGATATATGCAGGTACATAAATGCTAACCATGTATGTTGAAGCATCTACAGATATTGACATGTGCTGGAGCCTGGTATGCAGGTATACTGTATATGATATAGCATATATGTGCTCTGAGATATGAAGGCATGCTGAATGTTGAAGCATATGTAGACTATATACATAACTCATATGATTTTGGACAATTTCTTGAATTGTTATGCTATGATTCTCTTCAGTTTTTTTTGTTTTAAATTTTGGTCACGTATGAAACGTTTCAGGGTCGAGAACCATACTCGTTCCATACTTCCATACCCGTATGCATAGTTGTTACTGACGGGATACTGACTTCTGACTTCTGACGGTAATCCGACTTATGACGAGTAAGGAAAAACATTTCTGACGTTTCCTGACGTGACCATTTTTTTTCTCAAAAAATTATGAGGTATATATATATATATATATAATATATATATATATATATATATATATATATATATATATATATATATATATATATATATATATATATATATATATATATATATATATATATATATATATATATATATATATATATATATATATATATATATACACACACACACACAAACACACACACACACACATACACATACACACACACATACACACACACATACATCACAAATTCAATTGAAGTCTGAAATCATGTAAATATATAGAAGAAAAAGGGATTCATGAATGATATAATTTATTTTCATTTTCTCCATTGATCTCCATTATCTATAGCCTACTGTTTGTATTGTATCATCATTCATGTACACAAAGTCCAGACTATAGTATGAACACCGCCCACCAACTTCCAACTGCCAAGTGCTAAGTTCTAGGCTGGAGAATTCATTGCCTTTTATGAGTAATGTGTTCAGTCTACTGTATTACATCACACATGTATCACAGGTATACAATGTACCATCTATACACACAGTATTACAGTCAACAGAGCATAATATTATAATTTATAACTTTGTGAGCCTTGATTCATATGTATGTATTTGATACATCCTATATGCATGCATACATGTGACATATGGAATATCTAATACTGTATACACATTCAAGTCGACAATTCTCTGACTACAAGCTACTACTGTGTGCAACAAACAGCATTCCTACAAGCTGCCAGGGTTTAAGGCTGGAGCCTTGAGCTTCAACTCTTGAGCTGCAAGTCGTGAAGACAAAAAGGGCCTGTTCTGAAGCTGACTGCAACACAAAATGACCCTCAGCTCAGATGCATGCAAAAAAAAACACCTAACTCTGGAATTCTGCAGCAGTCTGGTCAGGAATCCATATCTGACGCCAAGTCAGCAACAGGTTCCTGACGTGTCAGGAAAAAGGTTCCTGACGCGTCAGGAACCAACTATGCCCGTATGGTATGGACGTATGGTTCCCGTATGGAACAACCATGGTCTCATGTATGCTATGGTAGCTATGAGACCAGACATTGCATTTGCCGTGGGAGTTGTGAGCAGATATATGTCGAATCCTGGCAAGAAGCATTGGGTAGCGGTCAAGATGATTTTGAGATATCTGAGTTGCACTAAGGACTAGTGTCTATGCTTGGGTAGAGGGAAAGCATCCGTTACTAGTTACACTGATTTTGATTATGCTGGTTGTGTAGACAATCATAAGTCTACATCAAGGTACATTTTTCATTTTGCTAGAGGTACTATCTCTTGGAGATCTCGCCTTCAAGAATGTATAGTTGTTTCCACCAGAGAAGTAGAGTATGTTGCAACAAGTGAGGCATGTAAAGAAGCATTGTGACTTTCCCATCTTGCTTGTGATATGGGTCTACTCGGCATGTACCTCATTTGCTCAGTGATCGTCAGAGTGCCATTGCATTGGCTAAGGATCCGGTCTATCATGCAAAGACCAAGCACATTGAGGTGAGGTATCACTTCATTAGAGACTGCTAAGCCACTGAGCGCATTATTCTTGAGAAGGTTTATACTCGAGATAATGTTGCAGATGCTTTGACTAAAGCTCTACCACGAGATAGTTTTCGACACTATTGTCACTTGATGGGGGTTACTTGATTCATGACCTTACACAGTTACTTGTATACTTTGTAAAATGCCCATCAAGTGGGAGGTATAGTTTGTATACTTACACCGAGGTATTCTGTATCATTCTTTATTTTTCTCCCATAGTCACATTGGCCATATTGGCCTTTAATGGGAGATTGTTATTGTTAGTGTCCATGTGAAAGGCCAAATGGCCACCGGACACTTTTGTATATCTTCCTTAATAAAACATATAGTGGCTTGTTCAACCACAGACTGTAGTTCGATCACATTTCTAACACCTACGAAATCTATCTTTCTGCTCCTTGTGTATTGTGTCTTTTTCTGCGTATTCTGTAGCCTCTGTACAGACTATTGAGTGCAGTGCTTGGAGCTCCATTTTCTACTCTGAGGGTATCATCGAGGAACTCTCGAGAATGAGAGTTCAATGTGGTGCATCGTCATCAAAATACTTCATTGTTGAGGCCAAATTATCCAATATGACAAAATGATACATACATATGGGTGTATTCCAAATCATGCGATCGAAGAAGAAGAAGACAGAAAGAGGAGGATAGCTTTGTTTTCCTTTACCCCTTTTTTTTTTCCCTTCTTTCAAGGGTGGGCTGGGGGTAAGGAGGGGGAGGAGAAATCCCTATCATCATCCATTCTAATTACTAACTGCATATACTCTTTGTCTATTTTGCCCAAGAGGTTTTGCTTATAAGCAATGGAGCCTCCATCAAGGAGAACTTGATC